>OZ010734.1:1200000-1688784 GCA_963932275.1 Andrena praecox
CCCCTTTGCCCCGATCTCACCGAGCTGCGGCGAAAAATTAACCATGAATATTCACCGCCTTCCTCTGTCCCCGGTTTTTAAGGATCGCGTGGATTCCGAGACGAATCGATAGGCGACGAGGGGGAAGGCTGACCTTTTGTCTAAAAAAAAGCTCAAGCTTCCACGGCTCGATTAATCCGGACTTAATCGACTGTTAAGCCCGTCCCGTGCACGTGGACACGTGTACGTACATCGGATCGAATCGATCGCAGCGCTGATCTATGTTTAGCGGCTAAGAGGGCACCTGCGTATCGGGAATATTCGTTTCCAGATGAAACACGCAGTGCAGGCTCGAGTTGCTTCTGACCTGACGTAGACACTGCTAATCCCTAAACCTTTGATAGCCGACGCCCCGAGGGACTCGTGGGCGTATCGCGAACGGTTGTCCGCGTCGCGTGTAAATCCTCGGTGTCCGCGTTTTTCAGAAGTCCAGTCGACTTGAGCCCCCCGGAGACCGAGGGAGCCAGCGCGGAAAAAGCAGCTGGCATCCTGTGTCTCGGGGGTGTCGGTGAACGTCGGTGGATGTGGGTGGATGTAGCTCGACACGGAAGCATGTCGCGACGGAAATCCCGGCGTCTTAGCGACGTCAAGACGCTAACAAACGGCGCACCGCGTAACACCGTCGCCGTTCCTGCCTCTCCGTGTGTACGTGTGCACGGTTGCATCCTGGTGGGAGTGCACTCAGCCTTTACGCGTTGCAAAGCTTGAGCAAGGGTCGTCTCGGTGTCTGCTAACAAGGGGCCTTTAATGCTGGAACGTCGGTGCCTCTACCACCCGATCGTTCGCGCAGCGATTTATCGGAGGACTTTTATTTGGTTTGCCCGATGGAAATGGCTAGCCAGGGGGAGCTCGACGAATTGGAACGGTTATAGTTATAGTCCCCGCTTTACGTTCCCGAGCTTCCACCCTTCGGATATTTGGATGATCGGCGGATGTCTGTGACTTCTCTCGCGCACGTCCATTCGCGAATGAAAGAAAGAAAGGGGATGTCCCGGAGCGGGATCGAACGGAAACACGTGATATTCGTTGCTCAGACAGTGGATAGCTATTTTATATCCGCGACGGAGTAATCGTTGCGGATTACTTTTCTCGTTAACTCTCTTTCCGATGGCGGCCGAAGGGTGCGCGGCGAGGAGAAAACGGTGGGCGGAGGCGACGCGGCCAATCCCGCGGAAATGAATCAGGATTACTTTTACGGGCGCGTTTGAAAGTTCGCGACGAGCCAGCCGAGGGGTGGACTCCAGCCGGGGGCGCGGAGAGTTTGACGCTGAGTTCCGAGTGGCTGGAAATTAGCTTACTTAGACGGCAGACTGGAAATATTGGCAGATAAGCGATATAACCGGTGACTAACCGATAAGCGAAGGGTGGCGTTTCCCTGCTCATTATCGGACCTATGGAAACGCGGCTTATTGTAACGGCGCGGGGATCACGAAGGGAGCGACTCCACGTTGCACGTGTTCGTCGAGGTCTGCGGATAATCGCGAGGACTTCTCCGAGGCAACGGCGCGAGGGAAATTTCTGCTGGATGGTGGAAGAAAGCTTGTAGGTAGCTCGGAAACGTGCAAGGAGATTGATGAAAAATTCGCGGTTAGTCTAATAATTGTGTTACCCAAGAATCTAGCTCTCTCCGGTTTACCCGATTTCACGGAGAAAATTCAATTTCCATGGAAACTTAGACCGCTCGTTCCTCGGGGAGGGGAAGCGAAACAACGCGACTTCCAATCCCACCCGCCCGGCTTTGTGTACACTGCTGTCGCTTCTCCGATTCTCAAAACTAAATTACATTTACGGAACTCCGGAGAAAGTTTTGCCCGTTGTTCGCGACTATTTCCTTCTTCAAACACGACCAAGTCGATCGCAACAGTCGCTCCGCTTCCCAGGGAAGCGCCTTGTCCCGGCTGCTACCCATTTCCGGTCGATCTTCTTGCTCGCTCAATCGAATTCTCCGCTCGCGGCAACAATCCGCCGCGAATTTAACTTTTTAAACGTATCAACTGAGTCGTCTGGCATTATCTGAGTTCCCTTCACTGATTCGTACTCGTCATTCAAGAAATTAAGCACCGCGGACCTCGAGCACCAAGTCCAACAGATTTCCCTTTGGAAACGAGAGTCACGAACCCTGTTTGATCGCGAAAATGGTCGGGTTCGTCGACTTATACGAAACGACTGGAGCAATTTCGACGAAATTCGCGCGAGAACGCATCCGCTTCGTGCCACTCTCTCTCAGGCACGGAAAATTGAATTTCCCCGACGAGGGAAAGCTTTCGCTCGGTCGGGGAATCAATTTTTCGAGATCATCGGTGACTACGATCTTCATTTGCTCCCGTGAAATAGGTTTCGCCCGAAGGGAAGGAAACGAAAGGGGAGTAGGAACGAATTAGTCAGACCATGGCGTATCTATTTACAGCTGCGATTGTTTATTTTTCAATAAACATACGACTTTATTGCCGGTACTAATTTTTACAGAGGGCAGTGTTGCGCGTACCGCGTGTTAATTGCGGACGTTTAGGGAAGAGTTTAAGGGCTCGCTCGCGAAAGATGCAAAGCTCGATTCCCTTCAGGGTTAGCTGGGCAAAGAGCGAAGCGTTTTAATCTGGTTTCCCGTTGACTTTTCCAGCAAAGGAGCTGAAAATATGCGGCAGCGTGAGGAGCGGCGGGGAGGTCTGCTGCTCCGCGGACATGGAGGTGAGACTGCAGGCGAGGGCACGTGACAAACATGAGAAAGCCACCAAAGAAACACTTCAGCGACTGCATCAGGTCCTGTCGACGAGAGGGGCCAGGTTTCACAGTGAGTACCTCCCGAGACTTTCGCGATTTTAATCACTTCACCGCCAACGCCGCGTGAAATTCCACCCGGGAACGTTTTACAGTGACAAGGCGGAACGAGGGTTGATTCTGCAAATTGGTTAGAAGCTTCGTGGCGCGCTCAACTTTTCGCGATTGCTTGCTATTACCAGGGAAAGCAACTTCTCCCCGACACCGTGAAGTGTTCTTCTTTCTGCATCCGGAGCATCCCAAGACGTATCTCCCTTCGCGAATAACTTGGGGTGGCCACCCTCGGCGTAGAAAACCTCGAAATCTTCCCTCCGACCGAAACGATTCATCGACGGCCGCGGCGGTCGATCTCAGCCTGCTCTTCGCCAATGCAAGGCGACTGGAAAACTTTCTACTCGTTCCCCCGGAAAATTGAAGCAAGGTAATCCGTTGACTGTCGCGGAGAGGCTGAAAGCGTCGAGCGTTACAAAACAGTCTGGACTGTATACGAGGCGAGCGATCAGTTGGACGTGGAACCTGTTTCCTAGCTTGTCGCCGGGGAAAATCGAATGTCCCCGTCAATTATGCCGGCTCTCGGTCACAAAAGGACTTTCCAGAGCAGTTTAATCGGCCGGACGTCCTCGGCGACGGAGAGGACTGGTGGCATCGACAGGCGGGAACCAGGTTTCCAGGCGCGATACGCCAAGGAGCGGCTCGAAATGAGATTTCTGGAGTAACGGCTACTCGCCATTCAAGCAGCCGTCGATGCATTTCTCGCGTCAGTTGATCAGCTCCCGCGAGCCCCCATTTTCCATTCTTAATCGAAGGGAGGCCAGGTTGCCTCTCCAACGCGAAAACGATTTCTCCCGCGGAACACCCTTAATATGCCTCGCGAATAATCGAACGCTCTTTAAACTGTCCTCCGTAACGATTATTTAACGCTCGACCCTGGCGTGGTCGATCAGCGAGGCGCAGAAGGCGAGATCGCGAGGCGGAAAATCTAGTAACTTGCCGGGCCTCGTGAAACAGTAATCTTGCTAATCTTTTAATCCCCGCTCCCGTTTTTCAACCACGTAATCCTCGTTTGATGTCGTGCCTACCACCCGCCGATCTCGTTACCTCTCCACTCGCTCCCTTTTCGCGAGCGACGATTTCGAGCGAACCCTTTAAAGATTCGAATCGCGTTCGGGATCGCGTCTGCGGCGGTTGCGGCTGCGAATGGGAGGAAGTCGGAGCAGGGTGGGACTGTCTTTCCAGCGAGTGCGCCAAGGCACGAGTCACTTTGGCGATCGGCGCGAAAATTAGACGGCGCTACCGGCTGAAAATCTCCGAGTCCCTAACGATATTCTCATTAACGAAATTACTCGGCGGCCCGACGCTGAGCGACGCGCAAGTTCTCGGTGGCTCGCTTTGCTCGCTCGGCTCGCCGCCCGGTGGCCTCTCCATTCGAGCTTCAATCCTTCTCGCGCCCTTTCCACCCGGCGCGGCTTCTCTGACGGTCGACGATGCTTCCCTTTGAGGTGCTGCTACCTAGCCGCATCTAGCTACGTACCCACTTTGCCCGCCACTCAGCGCGATAGAGTATGGCATGTTAGGGGGGAGGCGACGACGACGCGGAAAAAGGGTGGAAAGGAAGATGATGTGAGACCGGCAGGCGAAAGGATGAAGTGGACGACTGAGACGACGGAGACGTTGGTTAGCTGAGAAAAATCGAGGGAATTGCCGGGGGAGAGTCCCAGAGAACGATAGGGCAAGAAATCGTACAGATTCCCGCCCCTCTGTGTCTCCTCGGTCTCTCAAGATTCCCCCAAGCAATTTCGTTACACGTTTCGAGGGATTCCCAGCGTTTGGCCCATTTCGCTGGTTCGTAAAGCTCTTAACAACCATTCGATTCAGTCAAGCATCCTGGTCGAAGCTACGAGTATTGTTCGAGGCTTCCAGATGTCAGCTACACTCCTTTGGGAAATGATCCAAAGACCTTCGATGTCTCTGCTAAAGAGGACTCGATGGGACGATCGCGCTCTATCAGGAGTCTTCGTTAGGAGTTCGACACTTGCGGTTATTCCACCATCGATCCACCAACGCACCTCCGCTAGGGAAATCCTCGAGTTTGCCCGGTTTCTCGCGAGAATTAGGTAGTCTCGATCCTGCGCGAAACAGGGGCCAGCAGACGAGCGTATCGCGAATTAAAAGCTCGCCGAGATTTCAGCCGGTCGTCGCGAAGCTAAGTGCCTCCTTCCTTTTTCGCGCGGAGCTTTTTGCAGGGCGTCGCCGTCGTCGGGGTTGTCGACGATTCGTTACACAGGGGCTCGTGCCTACCTGTTCGCCCTCTCTCTGGCTGTCGTTAAAAGGAATTTTAATCACATTCTTCGCGGCTGAAGTGACGACGAGAACGGGTTCAGAGTACGCGTCGTCGAGGCTGCCGCCAGCGCCGCAATTCGGCTGTCGCCTTTCTTTCCCCTCTTTCGGCGGTTTCTCTGTTACCCTGCACTCAGATTCATACCGTCACTCACAACCTGCCGGACAATCGACAGAAATAACGCCGAACGGTTCACTTTCCAATAGAGTACGAAGGAAATTTACTTCACGAGACTCGCAACAGTTTAATCGCGTAGTTAATCGTAGCCCAAGATTCTATGGGATTCTGTGAGGGATGAGGAGACTTCTTGTCTAAACTTTCGACTTATCAGATTCTTCTTTATTTCCGTGGGAGAAGTAGACGGACGTAGCGGACGAATGCCGGAAGTCGTCCTCGAAGTTGAGACGCTACGGCGTTGCGGAAACTTGGGTAACATGTTGGCTTTGATGGGCGGAAAGTAGTTAATTAACGCTTGCAAATTAGATAGGAGGATCCGGGGGGGAGCGTCTTACACTCCATCATCCGATAAGAGCCAAACATTGTTAACGCGTGATCAGTCGGGCGGAAGGGGACCAGGGGCTTGTAATTGATTTGCAAATCTCAGGTAACAGAGGGTGTCTGCTCTCGAGGCAGATCGACGCGAATCGTTCCGACTGCAATTATCGAGCGACGGGTTCTTAAAACAGCTGGGGCAGAGTCAACAGTGACCTACGTTCCGCCTAGTCAATTGCTTAACCATTCAGAAATTTGCACGGAAAATGATTAGCTCTGCGCAGAATCGATCCCCAAAGTATCCCGATTGATAGGACAGGATGTAATGCGTGTTTCGTTTGTTTTTCGCAGACTTCTTCAAGGATCTCCTGGCAGCCAGTAAGAAGGGCTTCCACGAGATGTTCAAGAGTACCTACGGTATCCTTTACGAGCAGAACGCGTACGTTTTCACGGACCTGTTTAACGAGCTGGAGAATTATTACGCAAAGGGGACGGTGAGTGATGCAAACTACAATCGTCCGTTAATTTCTCCCTGCTGCCTTTTCAACACCCATCACTATCGTTCCGAGTGCTCCCAAGTTTCGACCGTGCCTCGCGCAAGAGGATCGAGCGTCGACGCGGTGACGAGGCAAACGAAATTTCAAGGCGGAATCGATAGAGCAGGCGCGGCGACAGGCTCGATTTTCAAAGGCGACAGAATTTAGCCAGCGTTCCTGCACCCCCGACCCCCCTGTCCTCCGGTTTTCCCTTTTATTAAGTTGCTGCGTAGGGCGAACTTTCCGGGAACGAAACGACCCTCGTCCATCCCAGAGTTTAACCGCGAGCAACGAGACTCGGTCGCGCGAAGGCCAGTTTAATCAATGCTTTTGACGGTCGGGGGCTCGTGGCGGCCTTTCCCGATAAAGGGCCAGAAAATATCCTCCCCTAGGGTCAGCCCTCCGTGTCGACGAAGGTCATGGATTCCCGTCGCTCCCTGCAATTATCAAACGAATTCCCTTTATCCGCTGAGTTGCCCCTTGTATCGAAACCACCGTTAGGGGGTGGTTTTCCAGAAACTGGAACCCAGCACCTCTGTAACGCCAACATCTACCTCTTCGAAGCCTCGTCAACTTTCGAATCCCAATCGACTCGAATACCAAGTTCTTGGATTATTAAAATCATCGAACCTAATAATCTCTGCGAAGAAGTTAAGTTAAGTTAAGTTAAGTTAAGCTAAGTTAAGTTAAGTTAAGTTAAGTTAAGTTAAGTTAAGTTAAGTTAAGTTAAGTTAAGTTAAGTTAAGTTAAGTTAAGTTAAGTTAAGTTAAGTTAAGTTAAGTTAAGTTAAGTTAAGTTAAGTTAAGTTAAGTTAAGTTAAGTTACTTAGAGGTCCCAGCTGTTGAAAATCTCGTCAACTTTCCAATCCCGATAATCCCAATCGACTCGAATACGGATTATTGAAATCGCCGATTTTAATAACGTTCGCAACGATTCGAATGTCTCGTAACCGCGCCGTATCGCACCCCCCGCAACAATGGGAGGGAAGAGAATCGAATGGCCATTACTATCCGTCATACGTGCCGCGCGTGCAGGATCGCGCATCGGCCCGTCACGTCGTATCGACCATAAAAAGCAGAAAGAAAAAAAGGAGCGATAGACAGGAGAGAGGAAGATGGAAGGGGGCCACTGAGACGACATTTCGAGGGTCGATTGTCATTCAAATCGGCTGGAATTATTCACCGGCGCCACTTGGACCTGTTCAGGTCGGTCTGCGTGCACGATTGCGCCCTCGAAAATGGCCCTGCATGAATATATTATTGTTGCAATCGCGGCGTGTCGCGCGTCGCCGGAGGTAACGAATTTATATCGACGATATATCGCGTCTCGCCTCGCGGATTCGGAGGATTCGAATTTATCGAGGACTCGTCCTCCCCCTGCCTTCATCCTTTCTCCTCCTTTCCGTTTCGACCACTGCTCGATAATACGCCCGGCGAATTGCACGATTACTCCTTTCGATCGCTAGAATATTGGGTGGAATAGAGATTAGTTGGAATCTATGAATGGGAAATCCGGCTAATCGTACGGTTCAACGGTCTCGTTCACAGGTTCATTGTTTTCCCTTTTCTCTTGATCACCAACGCCCTCCCTCTCTCTCTCTGGCTCGTCCGTTTCCAAAATTTGGCGGATCCCTGTATTCCGGGTTGCTGAACTCGTTATTGCTGCAGGTGGATCTGGACGACGCCATGGACAACTTCTTCAACACTCTCTACCAGAAGATGTTCACGGTGCTGAACAGCCAGTACAAGTTCAACAACAAGTACTTGGAGTGCGTCGGCGATCACATGAAGGAGATGAGACCGTTCGGCGACGTTCCTCAGAAGCTGGGCATTCAGATAAAAAGGTCCTTCGTTGCCACCAGGGCTTTCGGCCAAGCGTTGACTGTCGCCGCGGATATCCTGAAAAATATGCAGTCGGTGAGTGAGTTATCCTCGCGGAAACTACGCTCCGCGATCCCAACAAACGCTCTGAAAGGTCCTCCCGTAGAGCCTAAAGGGTAGTCCAGCGTGAACGTCGCGACAGCTCGAAAATCGTTTTGTTTTCGCAGTTGAAACCGTCTGCGGACTGTGCAGCTGCACTCACCAAGATGACAGTCTGTCCGTCGTGCAGCGGGATCACTGGCAATGTGCTAGCGTGCGGCGACATGTGTGCCAACGTGATGAAGGGTTGCTTGGCCCAGCATGCGGCTCTGGATGCTGAATGGAATCACTTCGTCGGTGAGTAATTCTCCGTCCATTGTTCCGTCAGCTGTAATTATAGTCTGGCGCTGGCCGATATGATCCGAGCGACGTCGATGCCGCGCTGTCCGTTTTATTTATTGTCCGTCGCGTGGGAAAACATCCTCGCCCAGAGTATAATTGCTGAGTACATCCTCAGAAATCCTTGCGGAGTCTATCGATCTTCCTTCAGCGAAAACAGTTGAAATTGTCTGGCCCCAGTTTCGCTAGAGAAAAACAGACTGCTGTACTGTCAGTTGAAGCGCCTCAGCCTGGCCAACTCCGTTAATTGCTCTGTGCCTTCCTCCGATTCCAGAGGCCGTCGACAAGGTGGCGGATCGACTGCTGGGTCCGTTCAACATCGAGATGCTGGTACGCCCCATCAACCTGAAAATCTCCGAGGCTATAATGAACTTCCAGGAGAACAGCCACGACGTGTCGCAGAGGGTGTTCACCGGCTGCGGCAGGCCTGTGCTGGGTAGACGAAGACGCAGGGACAATCGGGAGTTGGAGCTCGAGACGCTCAACTTCGACCAGGAGACGTCGACCGACGACCGTGCTCCGACCGCCGCCATTCTGGACAAGCTCGTGAAGGAGATACGCCAGAGGGTCAGGGATTCCCGCCAGTTCTGGGTCTACTTGCCCTATAAACTGTGCAACGACGGCCTCGTGGTGCCACCCAGCAACACCAAGGAGTGCTGGAACGGCACCCACGTCGACAAGTGAGTATCTTCCTGGTAACAGGCTTTAGCGCGCTGGGCGCCGAGTTGTTTCCCCGCTACTGTTACTCTTGGGTCTCAATAGAGCTCTGTGATAGCTGACGTCGATTGACGCGAGCTTGAGAACTTAACCGAGCCGGATGATCTGGCTGTTGCAGGTACATATACCCGGTGTCGTCGAACGGAGAGACTCAGATCCTGAATCCAGAAGTGCGGAGCTCAGGGCCTCGGCCGACGATCGTGAGAGATCAGATCTTCGCGTTGACGACCATCACGAACAGGCTCAAGTCCGCGTTCAACGGCCAGGACGTCGATTGGATCGACACGGGTGAGTCCCCTGTTGCATTAACAATTCCCTTTAACAAGGTCCCGTTCGCCGTCGTCGTTTGTCATTAAAGTCGGGGCTTCGGTTGCGACCGTGAGAACGGTTTCGTGCGTAGATGTGTACGGAATCATAGTTAACATGCGCTTTCATTAGAGTAAACACCGGCGCGGCGGTCGTCGAGTGTCCCAGCGAATGCATACTGCACGCTATTTAGCTAAAACGTATAGGCAATCGTATAATCGGCATCGGTGTACATATCGCTCGTGTAAACAGGCAACCAATCGAATCCGGATAATGAGTGGACGGATCGGTAATCCACTTTGCCGAATGGACGAGTCGCATATTTCGGCTTACCGTGCTCGTTCTTGGGTAGTTATGGCTGCTCGATCTTTGAAGAGATAGCATTCGTGAAGTAGAGTCTCGCTTCGTCTGAGAATAAATGAATCGTTAAGTAGATGCATGATTGCGGACGCGTGTCTGCCTGCTGTAGCCGGCTATTGTCTCGCGGCTTATCGAATCTCAATGACAATGGAGGACAGCTATTTATGACTCCACTAATATCCCAGGCGACGTGACGGCAATCCTAAACTCTTGAATCCTACCAACCAGCTACCTGCCTCGCCTCCATTTCCTTCGTTCGCCGTTCCTGCTGCGTTCCTGCTGTCTCGCTCCTGTTACCCTTTGCCCAGCCAGCGATGTCGCGGTGTACCGCTCGGATGTCACCTCTGGGTGATCTGAATTTCAGAGGAGACGGAGTGGAACGGGTCAGGCAGCGGGTCAGGGGACAGTACGGACCAGGACAACACGACAACCGATGACGAGGACGGTTTTAAAGAGGGGTCAGGCTACGAGCCGAAGCTGTCGCTGCCCGAGACCCCGAAGCAATCGCCTCCGGCGGTGCACCCCGAGGCCGTGCCACCCAGGGTCGACGTCGACCCGAAGATCAGCACCAGCAACAACAACAACAACAGCAACAGCACGTCCACCGCGGACAGCGGCGCGACCAGGCAGAAAATCTCACTGTCGCGAGCTCTCATGACGTACCTCGTCCCCATAGTGGTTATGTGGTTCGGTGGCTGCCTCACCGAGTGGCTGTGATCATGTGGTTCCCCCGGACAATGCACTGCGATGTAAATAATTCCTTCTAAAACGTTGTCGGGTCCTCGACGAGTCGCGAACTAGGGCGAGGAAGAGGGTCGTCCCTCGTGGCGGCCAGTCGAGAGGACGATGATCGGGTTCGATGGCGCGTGTTCTTCCACCGAGTGACCGGAAACGCGTGCTCCAGGACGCTTCACAGAGACTGCAGGCTGCAGGCTGCAGGCGTGCGCCCTAGGGAATCGACTTTCGCTGTTCCAGGACGAGTCCCCCCGGGGACGGAAAGATCGGAGTCGTAGCTGTTCCTGGACTTTCCTGTTTCACGACTGACGAGCGTGCCTTCAGGACGAGTGGCGTGGTCCGCTTTGATCGTTAGGATCGTCAGACTTGTCCAGACTCCCCGGCGCCACTGTTAGGCACACCGATCGGGAATAATGAGTTATAGGCGGCTTTTAAAGCGACCATTGTTGGAGCAACGAAGTTTCTCCACTTGGGGGAGTAATTGTTAGGCGCGATTGGGAATTTTTCGTTTCACTTCCGCTGCTTCGCGATTCATCATGGGTGGCGACTCTGGCTGTATCTTTTCCAGGAGTTCTATTTAGGTCTTCGGGTGGGAACGGGGTGTTTACGGTGGCGTGGGTGGGGCGGGAACTAGACGAGAGTCTGATTCGACGTGGAATATACGTTAAATATGGAAACGAGTATACGAGAAGCACAAGGACTGATTATCGAGCGACGTGTTTTCCTTCCTGCTGTCTCTCCCGACTGAGAACATTTCCACGGGAAAAATTCGTGGTTCGAAGGGAGAGGCTCGATCGACTGGTCAGTCTCGCAGCCCAGTGGGCAAAGCATTTAGTAGAACGTAGGGATCTCGATTACGCGGGGCAGCTACCGAGATTACGGTTACTTTATCTCTGGGCAACAAATTTGACGAATTTCATTGTGACACGGGGGGTAGAGGATACTCCTTCAGTTTTATTCGAGGGCCGCCTTGCCGATCGGTATAATTTAACGGGTTTGAGGATGATTGAGACGGTGAGATGTAAATACGAAGAGTGGCGGGTGATAAAAGGGTGGCGGATCTCGAGGCTCTGAAAATATCGACATTAGATTCACTTGGAGAACGCGAAGCCATGGAATTTATCATTCGCCACTCTGACGCGTCGTTCCAGCAATCTAGTACTCGGGAAATGTGTCAAAGCGCGGCTCTGGAACGTGGCCGGGAATGGGCTCCTGTGATAATGTCAAAAAAAAATGTGAAAAAATGTTGGGAAAAGGGAAGAAAGAAAAGAAGCGCCGTTGGCCCCCTTCGTAACCTGGCTAAAGCCTAAACAAGGGCGAAAAAAGAGACATTCTACAAATCTAGTGAAATATTCAAATAAATATTATGAATAATGAATTATTTGTAATTATATTATTATTATTATATATATATTATTATTATTGTAAAGTGAAATTAATATAAAAATTGTACGTTGCGATCGGGATACGCTGCTGCGGACGTGAGAGCGTGATGAGAAGTGTATGGGGTCGCGCGATCCTCCTTTCATTGACTTCGATTCGATCGTCTATGAGAGACCGCGTGCCTTCTTCAGAGAAACAGAGTGGAATTCTGCATTTTCGCGTGCATCAGCTGCACGGAATCCTTGCTGAACGAGCCGAGTGCTTTTAACGGGTTGAACGCTCCGATAGACGCAACCATCTTAGCAAAGGGCGAGTGTACACCTTCTCTGCTTTAATTCCAAAAGATAAAAGCAACTTCCTGCAGCCTCCATAAAACTCCTGTGTTCCTCGTAGCCTCGCTTCTTTGGCGCGTGAAGGAATTGTTACGGGAATCCCCCAGGACGAAAGCAGAAGGAAAGCGGAAGGCAGAAAGGTATTAGGGATGGCATGCAATCCGGCGATAGACCACTTGCTGTTAAGAAACAAACGGCGACACCCTTGCTCGAGAATATTCTTCACCTTTATAATCGCTGCGCAACGGGAATGTTTTAAGAAACCTTGACGCTGAAGCAATCGAGTGCTGTCAGTTTGATATGGACCTGCAGCTTTCATAGGTGCAATAAATTTTATGACGCGAAACGGGGACCGCCTGAAACTCGCCGCTGGTTTTATGGCCGGACAGTAAAACAGTTGGACGATGAGCTGTTAATGCTATTAATTAAATGCTGTGATGTCTATCGTATCGTTCGACTCGTTAAAGAGCATGACGTAAGGATATTGCGATGGGGAACAGGGTTTTTTTACTGCAGAAGCGTGACGGACCACTTAAACGACTTTTCTGAAATGACGGCAGTTCCTTTCAACCTACGAGACACGTAGGGAAGGAACGACGGCGTCTTGAGAGCCTTCAACGTGACTTATTTCTAAATAATATCTCGTGTTCTATCTTCGTGAAAGTGTCGATCGTCCTTTGGATAGGGAGAAGCGACCAAATTTTTAGCTTTTATCCCACCCTCTGCGAAGCTACTTTCTTTCTTGTCGAAAAGAAACACGAAAAACTGTGTTCACGTATGAACTGGCAAAAGAAAAACTTTGCTTTCCAAGTCGAAATTGAAGCTTCGCTTCGTCGAAGTACACTTCATACCGGAAGCGTTAAAGAGGGTAAACGTTGGAGCAAATTACATTTACATTTCTTTATCATTATTATTATCCCTAGTAATATATTTATGTTATTCGCTATTCTAAAAGGTAACGACCAGCGAAAATTTACGCGCAAACTCACCTCGAGTCGAGATCGTCGATCAGTTACGTGGCTTTTATTTAGACTAGCCCACGATCTCTGAATTTACTTTGTCCAAGGGATTGCAAAACTTTCCAGAGTAGATTCTAAAGGCGTTACGAAACTTCGAGGGTTAATATTGGAATATTTCGGTGAGAAGTGGCGAATAAAATTCTACGATGACAATCTCGTCTACTACTCTCAAAGCGAGAGAACTCATTTTACAGTGTTTCCCTTTAGTTTTCGTAACGAGTATATTAGGTGACAGGAAGTTCACTGTAAAAGCGTACAGAAAAGGGTTTCAAAGTGTCCCAAACTGCGAAGATGAGAAGGAACATAGATTTATATATAAATTTGCGCGAGTTAGTACCAACTCACTTGAAGTGCAAAGGGTTGAACGCGAAACTCGACCATGCTCGCCGAGCAAATTAAAAGCTGAATGCTGTAATCGTAATTCCTTTATATTTACAAACAGTCGTCGTCACATACAATTCAATTCCACGCGAGGAAAGTAGGTCGTTCTTTCATTCCCGTTCTCGAACCATTAGCGACATAGAGATCATTAATGCTACATTGTTCAGCGGTGTTAATCCTTAAGAAACCTGTATTTCACGCGAATGCATTCAGCGATACTGCCTGTTACATATTGTGATAAGTGTCGAACTGTCCACATCGTAGACATAACTCGATCTACCGTGAATCCTCGGAGCACCGGCAGCCCCGTGAACCAAACTCTGCAACGCAATCGCTTAACATGTATCTTTGCTTCCCATCGTCAATCCGAACCTTCGGGTATACAGTAGGATCTGCCAGTATGCCACATCTTTTGCGTCTTCATCGAATGGTAAAATCCTCTCACCTTTCTCCAGCTTCGACAGCGGCAGAAAGAAAGCTGGGCGCGTTGCGTTGCAAACTTTCGTTCAATCACAGTCTGCGCAGTCTGTGGCTTTAGCCAGCAACTACCCTTACGCCTTTAACCCTTTGGGGGCCGGCGACACGAATGTTCACGGTACTTTCGCCGCTCGAAACTTCGGCCCAGGATGTTCAGTCCACGGGCCACTATCTATTGGAACAGAGCGTCGCCGTCTGGTCCCCGAAGGGTCGAGCTGCCGTGGCAACAGAACGCGGCACGGTTCATCCAAGATGAACGGTGAAACGAATGTGCCATAGCGCGACAGGAATACTTGGAAGCACGCGAAGCGACACGCACGTTAAGTTTACGCCATTATCTTACAATTAGCTCGCCACTCGCGTGCAGGCTTGCGCCGAACGCGTTTCGCAAGCGTACAGGGAACCGTGGAGTGTCTCGCCGTTACATTCTTACAATGTGCTAGCATCTACTACCGAGAATTTTTATTTAACGACCGACCGTATGGAATAAATTGAAAAATTTAAAACTTCTTCATTCACCATTATCCCTAACTTTCAGCGAACCGCAAATTAACGAACTGGATCGAGGCGTGAATAATACACAAGTTCACCAACGACATCGTAGAGTATAAATAATATAAAATTTATAAACTGGATCGAAGTACAGTGACGTCAAAAAAATTTACACTCGTTCAAAGTATTTTTGTATTCAACAGGCTATCTGCTCTCGTTTGCTACAAGCATACCGATAGAGCTTTTTATTGCACATCTCGAGTTCACGCTTTAACGTGAGAAAGTAACTGTAGCGGATTCTTAACCAGCAGTCCAAAGAGTTGAAAGACTCTTGTTCTTCAACGATTTCCCTTCAGTCTATTCTCTGTGAAGGCGGCTCAGTCATCGAACGATGTGCGAGCCGCTCCGTTTTCTCTTCCTGCTGCAGCCGGAGATTTTGACGGTGGTAGCGATTCCGAGGGGCTGCCGTTCCTTTTCGTTGGAGGAGAGCCTGGAGGCAGCAGCCACGCTGCGAGTTACGATCTTGGGGGATGATAGTTCGCCGAAGATGCAGGCGATCGATGGAAAGCGTCGCTGCGTTCTCACGCGACGTCGACGACGACTATTCCTTAGCTTCTTCGCCGACTCGGTCCATTTCCACGCGTAGTAGAAGTCCACGATGTCCTTCTGCAGGATTATTCAGAATTTCTTTTGGATGCCCAGAAGAGGAGAAGTTTTACGAAATGTAGAAATGAGGAAGAAACTCACCGTTTCCTTCAGTGGCAACATATCCTTCTGTATGTACGCAAAGTTCTTCCCATGCCTGGCAATCCCTTGAATGAAGAGTTCCTGCGAAATATAGTAATCACGTGGATAATGAGACGATCCAGAACAAAGAGACAACAATGAGATCAAATAGAAGATATGTTCAACATCGCTTGCCAATTGATGGACATTTTACGTAATACCTAATCGTGCAAATACTTACGATATCAGCTCTCGTCCATCTCGTGACTAGCTTCCTCGGCAGCTCTTTCGTGAAGAGGGTCTTCAGAGCGACCTCCGGTGAATATTCCGAGTCGTGAAGAACGTCGGTGATGTACTGTTCCGCGTAACCTGTGCAGGAATTCTCCATCGCCTCCCTGTTGGGAATACCTTGCCCCTCTTGAACGAACGTGAGAACTGAACGAGCCATGAAGACGTAAACGGGAAGCCATTCGTTCACCTCCTCCTTCGGGCTCCAAATTTTCTCCTCCGGGAAATCTCGATACTCGTCCAGATCGATCTCTCCCCGATATTCAGGGATGTCTGCCACTCCCTTGAGATTCTTCTGAAAGTTCATACAGTCGCCAAATAGAATCATTGCGATTCATCGCAGATGAAACCGTACCTGTTTCTTTTCTTCGCGCACCCAATGTTCATATAGCTTCAACAAAGACACTTCTCTTCTGGTACTCAAGTGCGAATAAAAACGAAATCGAGAGAAAAGTATCGCGAAGAAATAGGTCACAAACCTCGTTCGTGACTTCTGCCTTTACACCCATGACGCAGGCCAGCCTCTTCTTTCCCTCAGTTCCGTGAACACCCATCAGTCGGACGGTACTCATTTATGCCTCGAAGACCACACTTCCAGGTTCAAGACCTTAATGATCAGGATAATCCCCGTGCCTGCGTTATATATGACCTGCGACAACCAACCCTCGAAGAGAGGGTGGTCACAGCCGTTCCCTCTCCCTCGCTCCAAGGACCTTTCCTACGGAGGTATACGCCAGTTACAAGCCTCCTCGAAAGTACCTTCCTGGAAAATCTTCCCCCTTACTTCGCACCCCGCGACGAATGAAATAACTGTATCAGTATTATAGATCCCTCATCTAACGAGGGATCCTATAACTCTACACCGTTCCCATTTTACGTTCGATTAATCGGAACAGTGGGATCCCCCCATTCGCAACAAGGCGTCTCTAGATTCGTACAGCATTCTTTCATAGTAAACTAAGCACGAACACGTAATTGCACAGCTCGAGGGGAGGCTGTAGAGCGCAGAAGATTAAGCTCACCCTTTGCCAGAAACGGACGACAAGCACCGAAGATCTTCGAGCACCGAAATCTCCGCGAAATGAGAAAGAAGTCACGTACTTCTGGCCAGAAGTTATCTCTCGCAAACGAGACCACGGCCGCAGTAGCGATCACTCGGAAGCTTGTTTCCTTCGATAAAGAGTTTCGTGGAAATTGTATGCGCGATTCCACGTGATCCGTCGAGGTAGCCGCACGAGTTCCAGAAGAAAACTGAACGGAACAACGGAGAGCTGTGACGAGAGGCATCGTGTCAATTCGTCAGATAAGATAAGCCTAGAGGATACGTCCACAACGACAGCAGGGTATGTTCTGAAATTTTCTTATGGAGCACGCCTTATCGTCGCGTTTCTCATCAATTATTTCCTTTTAACTTTCTCGAATTTTTCTTCCCTTCGTCATTATTGCTCCGTTCTTTTGGAAACAAAAAATAGATTTCTTATAAAAAATAACGATTCTTCTTTAGGATCGTAGGGAACTGTTGTGGAAGGGAATGTTTAAATTAGAACTATTCTCATAGTATTTGAAGCAATGTCTTTAATGTTCACTGTTTACATTTATACAGACACCGGTATTTAAAAAATTACTAAAAAGTCGGTGATCCAACGGAGTTGAATTTCAGTTAATTATCAGGCTACGCAAATACAATTCTCGTGAAATGAAAACGCTTAGAGACTAGACAATTGAAACGACGACCGAGAAAAATGTTTGTACAATTTCTGCAAAGTATCGGTTCGTTCATTTTCCCTGTAATATTCCTCGTCCCTCGGTCACGCGCATCCTTTATCCTGAAAGGTCTGGGAACCTTTCAATGAATCAGCTTATTTGTACAGATTGTTTTCCAGCTTCGAAGTCCATAATCTGGTGACGTCACCACACGAAAATAATACTGTAAACTGCAGAACAACAAAAGCTATTGACACGTGTACTGAAATCCCCGTTACATCATCTCCAATGATTTTCGTCAATTTTGTTATTACCCTCGACGAGACAAATACATCAAATTATCCGCTAGAATTGCAGCGATAATTGCATGAGAATATTTCCAAACGTCAAATTACGTATCAAAATAATACAGCAGAAGGTATCTTTATAAATATCAAAAACTTAATGTCTTCCTCTGCTTCTTTGAATACAAATTATAGTCCGTCGGGTAAAAATGAAAAGCTTCGATCCTCCTCCGTGGCAATTTTATGGTCCATTCTCGGAAACCGATTTAAATTATTAGAGCCTTTGGAGCATATGTTTATCAAAGCGTACGACTCTGAGTCAGTTGTTTTTCACGTTTCCCTCGTCACGATGCTGTGGAGACTGTTATTGTGCACCTGAAAGGCCCGCGATAATATAGGGGTCAGTTATTGTTGCTGCTCAGGTAAAAGAAGGTCGTGTTACAGACTGTAAAGCAGCCGCGCTGAATTACGGGTACCGTGTTATAAATACAACTTTATCGTGGCGAATCGAGTACATGCGATGGGGGTGTACGAACGTATAATTGCAGTCAACTGACTTCCACTTTACAAATCATGAATATGAAAATGTTGCGGTTGCGCGATATGTCGTGGTCGTTTCTCAATTATTCTACAGTGACTCTCGGGTGAAATGAAAACGCAGAATCAAGAAGTTGAGATGGGAAGCACTTCGCGTGCCCAATGAGAAATTACACGCTCGAGTGCTGGTTGGTAGAGGCTACGCTTGAACAACGAAAGTGAATAAATTTCTGGAAAAATTACAGATATAACCGTGTATTTATAGTCGTTTATACAAGATCCATGCCGTTGTAATAGCTATCTGATTTCGCGCGTTAATCGCTGTTCAATATCAATGGTGTGTCGAACGATAATCGAATGCTCGAAGCCTAATTCTCTCCTTTCGCTACGATAATACAATAATACAATAATACAAATGATAAATTACACGAACGTTATGGGGCGTGGCTTGTCCTTTAGTCTCGTTAAAATAAAAGTGATTACGATTACTGCACAGCCATCAATAAATAGAACTCGTGTTACAATTTCGGATACACGAAACAGGTGTTTGTTCTATTACGCAAAGAGAATACTTGCCTTTTTATCAACAAAGGAAAAGGCGAGAAGAATAAACGGAGAACGTATTATTATTTTTTTGTTCCAACGAGCATCATGTTACATCGATATCGAATATCATTTCATTTTAATGCGCTCGTATCGAACGAAATTGATACAATTCGCAATCCATTCAACTGGATTCGGAAATAGCAAAAGATAGTACAGCGCTCGTAACCGGTGGAATCACCGAGTAAAGCTACACTGCGTTCATGTTGACTTGGTTAATCAACAAATGCAAGCCGCCCGCCTCAATATTACATGACCAGTCCATGCATTACTGATATATAATACAGATTAAGGGAGTCGAATGTCGAGATTTACGGCAAGATTCACGATCGAGTGTGCACTCGTTGGTCTGTACAAGGTAGAATGACACTCCGCGTGCCGGCAAGAATACTATCACAATATTATAACAAACAAATCATGCGCGCAGCATGTATTTTCGAGATCTATCTGAAAATCGCTACTGTTACTCTACGTTCGCTCGGTGCACATTGGTAGTATTGGTACTAATCGCCCCGTGCAATAATCCAAACGCCTATAAATTAGTCATACTGGATTTCCTCCGTATAAAATCCTGTATATCCCCGTGTGGTTATCAGCAACGAACTCTTTCAATTATGCATCTAACGCAATACCATTGGCAGTATTAATCTACAAATATAGGTTACTTCGTTCGCAGAGTTTATTGCTGGCTGTAAATTTCATTTCGCCTGGAAATGAGCGTTCTGGTTTCGCGACGGTATCCTTGCCCGCCTCGCGGCTCGTTATCTCGCTAAAAGGAAAAGGGGTTTGTACATCTGTACAAGTCTGTGATTCAATCTCGCCTGCGCCACGTGAATTTCGCTCTTTGGCTGGTCGTTTCTGTGGCTACCGGTGCCGGATGCGAGTACAGGCAAGCTGGTTTGGTGCAGAAGGGATGATACTTGCATTGCTGGGCGGGGTGAGAGAACACGCATCCCAATTTTGTGCAGGACAAGCCGAATTTGCATTTAGGATGCTTGTAAGCGCATTTATCCCCGAATTTACACGCCGGGAATGCGCTACAATGACAGAACAAAGAGATCGTGACAGTTTAAAATGCGATCGTATATACTATGGTAGATCATCCGAAGCCATTGAATTGAAAAAAAACCAACCTGCACATGACGATGGGGTGAAGGTACGAGCACTTGTTTCCTAACGTGCAATTTGGCCAGTATCTGCACTTCTCCTTCGACTTGTCTATAACCGTTACCGCGTTCTCTGCCAATGGCTTTTTGTCTACACCTGCAACAACCAAACGAATGAACGTATAGGACTTTCACGATTAGCAGATAAGGGATGAAAGTTGCATTGCTTACGTTTGCTCACTACTAGATTCGTTACTACGGGGCTGGACTTGGAATCTGCGGGACTCGGTGAATGAGATCTGTTGTACACGATAGGGCTTAATTTTCTTCTTTTGCTCGGTAATTCCTCAGTCTTCTCAACATTCTCTGTATTACAATTCTCGTTATTCTCCTCTGCTCTTTCCTTTCCACTCGTGTCGCCCTCGCTCTCCACCTCGGTTACTTGAAAAACAGACGTTTCTGACTCATTCTGAGCATACACATCATTTTGAGTTGTTAAAAGTGCAAGTTCATCGTCTTCGTTTACCTACGAGCACGTGTCACAGAAATGGCATTAGATGGCGAACTTACTGAATTGACAACTCGAAGCTCGTGGAACATACATATCATGGGTACCGTTAACGAATTATAATTTACTAACTACCTCCATTTCCAAACGTTCGTCGTCGTCGGAGATAGTTTTGTCTTTCATTAAATTATTATTATAGCCGTTCAGCGTGACCAGAAATTTCTGGTTGTCGTCGCTTCTTTGAAACAAGGACATTACCACCCCCATGTGTTCCTCGGTAACCGGTTGAGGCACATCTACAGACCGTACAATACTAAATGTATTAGAGAAACTATTTTAGGCGTTTTATAAGTTTATTTGTAGAAATGTGAAGAACATACTTACAAGGCTTCGATTTCGTCTCCGAGACATCCGTATTCAATTCAACCTGTATCTTCTCCATCACCAATCTCTTATTGCAGTTCAGGTGTACCGATAAATTTTGACTCACGTCTCGTACAGCAGCAGGTTTAAGGCGTTTTAACGTTTGTTTCTTGTCCTACGAAAATAGATGTGCTGATAAAAGGTAGGAGCTTCGAAATAATCGTAACAAATCATTTTGCAACCGCGACGTGCGTCGCGAAAGGAGGGATTATCTATTGCATTTTACACGTACCAATAATGAGGGCTCTGGGTTCTTTTGAGTAACAACGGATTGATTGGCTTCTGCCACAGCCCTTAACAAAAGTGACTGGGTAGCGCGTTTCTGTGTAGGTTGCAATGGCTTCAGTGGTCTCGGCGTTACGATTACTTTGCTGGGTATTTTGGTATCTTCGACGTCTTCCGCGTCGCTAGATTCTTTGCTGGTTTTTTCCAACGACTTGAGCCGTTTCCTTTCAGTCTTGGCTAGCATTGGTTTATTAATAGCTATTATATGGGATTTAATAGGACCAGAGTTCCCCGCAGACTGCTCGTCGTCGTCTAATTCCTCCTCGGCTCCCAGATTCAGGTAGTCGTCGCTCTCGCTGCTCTGGGAGCGTCCGATCGTTGGATTGAAACCAACCTTCGTGCTTACTGGCCTAAAATTATTCTTTAATGGTCCCAATCTGTTCTTAATGTTTTTATTGTTATTTAATGTATCACGATCCTGCTCTAAAGGTTTACTCTTGAATTCTGCAGCCTCTTTAACCCCTAACTGTTTCTGCGACTTATTGTTACTCGCCAGCCCTAAGCGATCTTTGATCGTCCCCGTCGTTTTCTCTATCGATTTAGATTTCAACTGAGAATTCGCCTTCTCTCTTAACTCCGGCACCTTAGGTACCTTCTCGACTTTGGAGTTGCCCAATCGGGTCCTGATATCGCTCGCTTTATCCGAGTCATTGTGTTTAAGCTCGATTTCGCGATTCCTCTTTGTTCGCTCGTCCGCATCAAAGTTTCTTCCTCTCTGGAAATTATTGTTGCGACTGCCGTCGGACCGATACTTCTCGGGACGCTTCTCGTTTTGCCTGTGTCTTTCATTCTCCGCTTTCTCCCTGTGAATCTCAAATTTCTTTCTCGGGGACGTCACACCGAGACGATGTTTCACAGAAACAACGGAAGTGACTTTCGGTTTGTTAATGCAAGACTTTAATTTCTTGGTATTGTCTTCTACCGCGCTCTCCGCGTCCTCCTCGATCTTCGATCGCTTCGCCTCGTTCTGCTTTCTTTCCGAATTGTCGCGGGAACTGTTCGACGCGTCCAGTGGCCTTTTTAGATACCTGGCAACCGTATCGTCCGTTTTCGCATCGGTATGAGTATCGGCCGATTTACTATTGGAAGTATCAATAGCAGGCGTCTGTTTAGTTCCGTTTCCATTCTGACTGTCGCTTGGCTGCGTCTTTCTCGACACGGACTGCTGAGGAGCAGCTGGATTCGGTGCCCCGTCCGATTTACTTTCAAGACTCGTACCCTTCGCGGTCTTATCCACGCTCTTGCTTTGACTTGTATCTAATTTCTGACTAGACGAGGAGGTTTTCACGTTCTGCTTATGGAATGACTTGTCGTCTTTGACGCCTTTGCTAGGAAGCTTATCTCCGGCTAGATTAACGGCCTGATCTTCCAAGAAAGAGGTTGTCGATAGCTTCTTCTTCTTCCTTTCCTCCTCTTGCTTGACGACAACCGTAGGCACGAACTCCCTCGACTTCTTTTTCGCCACGGTGACTTTCTGCAGCTTCTTCAGCACCTGGTCGTGCAGCCAGTCGACGAACGGCGTTGTACAGCTCTCCAAGAACAGGTGCAGATCGTCGTGCATTTGCTGGCGAGACTTCTTATTTACAACCATTACTAAAATATAGTCCGGCAGTTCTTCATCGTACCGTACTCCTAATTCCAGCAACTTGGCGCGAATCGCACTCTGAAAAAGAAGAACATAACAGAGCAACTTTACGAGTGTCGACGAGGTGCATAGAAACAGTGTGCGTTAAAATTCACAAAGACTCCTGTAACTCTTTGCTTCCCCTGAATCTTTAAGCCGGATCCGCGATCGTGCACAGGATTATCGCAAGATTAGTCGACTGCACCAAGAACGTTACTGTTGTGCTCTAGATGGAAAATGTTTACAACAATACGGTGAAAATGATGCGGAAGCGAGTGAGAATGATAGGAGACGATGACGGGAGCATGAAGGGGCAGGATCATAGATAATCCTACAGAATTTCCGAAGCTGTTTAGTGTAACTAGGTGGATGCGAAAGAGTAGGATGCCAAGCCAAAAGCATGGATCCTTAACTTACGCGCAATTGATTCGTGACTTCTATGCCTCGTATATCCATGGCTGGCAATTACATTTAAAGGGTCGATCGCGTGGAAGAAGAAGACGGTTGTCGAGTGAAGAAGCCGACGATATTATCACGGCTATTAAAGAATAAAAACATTCTCTGCCACGAAGGATCAGAATGCCTCCTTCCACTGAATGGGCATTTCAATTAAGACGGGAAACTCTTTTGGGACACTGGGACCTCTCGTTACTGAATGCAGTATGGCTGTACACATTGACCGATATTTCTATCCTGACTGAACACCGAATATGATCTACAAAACTGCTAATGAAATAGCTTTTTTATTCCTTAAGTCATTGTGACTCTAATAAACATATTTGTGGAGCAATACAGTTCAATGGGACGGCGAAAGCGAGTACTTTGCCATCACTGTCGCTCGTTGGAAACGCGCACACTGCGCATAGTCGAATGCGCTCAGTTCGTGGCTGCAGAGAACGCGGGAGCCGTGATTCGAATTCGAATTTCAAAGCATGGGTTGAATATTGATCACATAGGCAAACGAGTATAAGTCAAATCTTACCTCAAGCTTAAACTGTTTCTTCTGTTCTTTTCTGTGAAGAGAAGTTGAAAATAAAAGTATCTTTTAACATACGCCTTATGAACTTTCACGTCCAAAATTTAACACCTGATCATACATCGCACTTTAAATATTCCAAGCGTCTTCCTGCAAAACTAGTAATTCCGACTTATACTCGTTTGTCCGCCCCCCAGAGATATTTATATTCTTAACATTATTCGTCCGTACTAACTTGCCTGGTCATTACGCGATCCAGCGTGAGATCTATGAAGTTTACGGCGCGTGAGCGAAGCGAAAAGAAAAACGATCGCCAGGATTGTTGAACTCGCAAATAGTTGCAGGTCTGCAAATGATAGTCTTGGCAATTAACCAAAGAAGTCACGATGCCAAGCATAGCGAGTATCCTTAGATCGACTCATTTGGATTTGCTCTATAATCTCTTCCTGTTGTCCGTGAAGATCACGTTCGCCGTGGTAGCCGCGACTTTTAAAGCGATCCTGCCTTACCAGGCAAAGAGTTTGTTAGGGGAAACGGTGCTGGTAAATTGTGAAATATGATTTTAATAACTTCGTCGTCATTAGGATCTTCCCGCCAGATTACAGGTGCTGGCCACGGAATTGGTCGCGAGTTGGCCGTTCAATTAGCTTCTCTGGGTTGCATAGTTGTCTGTTGGGATGTAGACGTGGAAGCGAACCGATCTACGATAAGCACCGTGTCGAAAAACGGCGGAGAGGTAACACCCTCGGAACATCTTGTCGATCGTGGTCTCTGACTTTGCGTGATCTAGGCTTACGGTTTCGTGGTGGACGTGTCGAAGCGGCTGGAGGTACGAGAGGCCGTGAGATTGATGAGGAAAGTAGGGGTACCGGAAGTATCCGTCCTGATTAATAACGCTGCTGTATTGTACCATCGTCCGTTCCTCAATCAGGATTCAGACATCGTCGAAAAGACGTTCAGCGTCAATGTTCTCTCGCACTTCTGGGTAAGGGTGTAATTTCGCGGTTGAAAATGAGATTATTCGTATATCGACTTCACTCTATCGGGCAGACGATCGAGGCCTTCCTCCCAAGCATGCTGCAAAACCGTAAGGGGCACGTAGTTTGCATGAGCAGCATGTGTGGGATCTACGGTGTCTCCCAGAAAGTTACGTACTGCTCCTCGAAGTTTGCAGTAAGAGGTGAATATTTAAATATTAAAAATACGAAATTTTATATCGACATTCCCTTTGAAAGGATTAATGGATGCGCTGCACGAAGAGCTGCGACTGGACCTTAGAACGTCCAATATAAGGTTCACGACTATTTACCCATTCTACGTGAATACTGGATTGGCCAGAGACCCAAAGTACAGGTAGAAAGTGAATCGCAAGGTCCCCGTTCTCATACGTACAATAACTCCTCAGGATTGTTCCAATCGCGAGGAAGCTTTCATGGAACGTTTTCTCACAGATTCCCATATATATTCGGAGCATTATCCCCGCAGTACGCGGCGCAGGAAGTGATCAAAGCGATCAGAAGAAATTACACCGAGTACTCGATACCTCGGTGTCTTCTTACCTTGAACGCGATCAACAGGTCAGACTCCTCAGTTCCCCCTCGAAGCAATATTAAGGGGGGTCACTCAAGTGAAAATGAACTACCAGTTATTTTACAGATAAAAATTTGAAAATATGTATTTCCATATTATTTTTTACGCTGAAATGAATTATGTAAGAATTAATACAGTGACATTTGTTTTTCAAAAATTAAAAAAAAAATTTCGAAAAAATTATTCGATTTTAAAATCCATACCCTTATCTCTGTAGTATTGTATACAAAGACTGCAGAAAAAATTTCAGCTCGATAACTTCATTTTTGTCCGAGTTATAAAGTTTTTATGTTTTGGCGTAGTAACTAAAACGCTCCTGCTCCGTACGTTGGACCGACCAAAATGAACTACCAGTTATTTTACAGATAAAAATTCGAAAATATGCATATCCATATGATTTTTTACGCTGAAATGAATTATGTAAGAGTTAATATAGTGACATTTTTTTTTTCAAAAATTTAAAAATAAAATTTCGAAAAAATTATTCGATTGTAAAATCCATACCCTTATTTCTGTAGAATTGTATACAAAGACTGCAAAAAAAAATTCAGCTCGAAAACTTCATTTTTGTCCGAATTATAAAGTTTTTATGTTTTAGTTACTACCCCAAAACATAAAAACTATATAATTCGGACAAAAATGAAGTTTTCGAGCTGAATTTTTTTTTGCAGTCTTTGTATACAATTCTACAGAAATAAGGGTATGGATTTTACAATCGAATAATTTTTTCGAAATTTTATTTTTAAATTTTTGAAAAAAAAAATGTCACTGTATTAATTCTTACATAATTCATTTCAGCGTAAAAAATAATATGGAAATACATATTTTCAAATTTTTATCTGTAAAATAACTGGTAGTTAATTTTCACTTGATTGACCCCCGTTAAAACGCAGAAATCATACAGGCTCCCTATTTGTCCTTCAGAATCGTTCCCGAGACCGTGATGAGGTTGATTCTAGATTTCCTATCTGACGTGGAACGGAAACAAAAGGCAAAACTCGTCCCTGGCGAAAGCCACGCCACGAAGTGACGCGCTATTACTTGCATAAGGTGCCATTACGTTCCGTTAATCTGCCTTGCTGCGAAATAGATACTACGATCCACGATTGCGATATGTAACAAAAAGATTCAGATTACGATTAATTAGTGCAAGACCAAATGAGTTAGCGGCAGAAGAAGCCGCGATTATTGCACGCCATGCCGAGCCTTGCAATTGTAAATTTGAGCATCGACCATTAAGTGGTCTTTGACCGTGAAGTTCGTTGTTTAATAGGTGCCGGCAGAAAAGTGGTTGCTACGATGCAATTGTAGCTTTTTGCTTTATCTATTCATAACGCGCCACGATTCGACTGCACCTTGCGTCTTTGTTCGACAAGAGCCGGGCGAACTGTTTGTAAGAGACAGAGAGAAGCCATTTCGTATTTCCTCTGAAGAGTGCACGGTTGCCTAGAGTCCTTGACCATGGATGTTGAACCGAACCGGTTGAAAGGATTTGCATGCAACGGAATTCGCGCCGTGGATCCTTTCGCTTTTCCGTGGTAATTAGCATTACACTTCTCAACCTTTGGCTCTTTGCTAATGCATCACGTGGCTGTGATTCTGCAAACCTTACGCAGCAATCATACCTATGCCGAGCGACGGGCAAAACTAAATTCGCGGTCTCGAGCTTCCCTTGGCTGGATGTGTCTGATCAAAAGAGCGTGACATTTGAATTTTTGCTGTTTGATATTACGACGATAGACGCGCTTACGCTTCCGAGCACGAAGTCCTTATGCAACTATGAATTCTGTAAAAAAGGAATGTGCTGCATCATTTTCACGTGTGTTTGTTACTTCGCTACTATTCGACATCGCGCCCCTGCCATTTTGCAAGTAGGAGGAAAGCTCTGCGACTTTGGAAGCAGGAAAGTAGCTCATTCGCGAAATTCGGTAGTGGCTTACTACCGAAGTCTTCTGAAGTTGAGACTTCGATGACCACGGAGCAGAGAGATGCCAAGGTTGTTGATATACCGTGCAAGAGAAAAGTGAATCAAGCGCGGGTTCTCGAAAAGGGGAGGGTGCTGGACTTGCTGGTCTCACCTGATCCCAACCCAAGATATCCCAACGAACCGATGTTCAGTCAAGTTCAAGCCACTCGAACGCGCTGTCAGGTGGAGCGGGGACTTGTTGCATTCGTTACTTACGCCAAGGGTCTTCCAGCTCTGGTTCAGTGCTGCTCGGATGTTCATCCAGTGCTTCGATTTCCAGTGCTACCCAGTGATCTCGCTCCTAGAATTTCTGTCCTCCACTCCTTGCAATCACAATGCTCGCTTCGTGTGCCAGCCTCTTAATTTCCTCGTGGCTACGATCGTAGACCAAGCCGCGCTAATCGCATCGTGCCTATTTGGAAATACGGCTCAAGGTGTGGTATCTGTTTCATAGCCAGGATATCCGGCCTGGAGAACACTGTTCAGCTTCTCAACATCCATTCTGGTGATTCTGCCATTAGTGCACGGTAATGTAACTTGTTCCTCTAAAATATTAGGTGTTTTCGATCCGAAAGAAGTTGCATTGTTGGGACAACGGTCAGCAAGAGGATTGCCTTGGCAATTATTTATGGAAACTGGAGCTATGCAATAAAAAAATGAAGGTAGAATTTCCTGGTCTCGACAACGAGGTTCACCTTGAAGCTGCTTAAAACTCACTTCTGCGTGGCAAAATTGCAAACTGATTTAAGGAAGACTGATCGTGGTCGATATATGAATATACGCGACTGTAGTTTCGTTTTGACGAAATCGGCAACTTTTCATTGCGAAAAATTGCTGTCGGTCTCGATGGAATTGTATACCTTCGCGTTTAAGCCGCCGTCCGTCCATATTCCATTGATTTCAGCTTTTAAGCACACGAATTGGTAATACTAATTATCCTGTGCCAAAGTGAGTAATCCTTCAACGAGGCTCCGCTGCTCGATTCTTCGATTTCCCCAGTTCAAGGTGAGCCTGCATTACAATGCTTCAGTAAAATAAAGTAAACACGTGTTACGAAACAGACGCAACAGCGCATCTCATTTACAGTACCTATATAACGAGGGTAGTTTAATCGCGAATCAATTATTATTCTTGTGTTGCTGTCGCCTTGCTGCTTACGGGAATCATACGTTAAATATATTTACGGTGGGAAAATAACAGAGAAGTCTGAGCTAATCTCTTGGAAAACTCTAGATGTCTAAATGTATATAGATTCTCGAAAACACTTTACGTCAGTTCGAATTCTGGCAAGATGATAAGAGAAAAGGCGTTTGCAAACTGTATCATCAAATGCGCCAAGAGATACCTGCACGCAACTTTATAATTGACTGTGCTTTCACGACAGAGCGCGGTACTTATGTAATTATTACTTGATTTTGCGCACCACGTGCCCGTCGAACGTGACTCGATATTAATTGAAGTAACGAATGATGCCTCTCCTTCGCGCCGACTTCGCATTAATTTGGACTCCCGATTTGCCAACGAAATTATTGCATTCTCGATACACAATTGAAGAGTCCTTGTAGAAAACACTGTAAGTGCCAGTGGTAATACCATACTATAGAATTTGATTTTTGGCACTTACAGTGTTTTCTACAAGGAAAACAGAAACGCATTGCGCAGAAGGTTTTGCACACCTATCGCGGTTTCTAGCGTGTACTTTATGACGCGTGCGTTGGCCTTTTCAATTAGAAATGAGGCCCACGATATCTTCGCGTAACATCAGTCACACGCTTTCATGTCTCCTGCGAGAGAAGTGGGAAATTTTCAAATTTATCCAGCCGCAAGTCAGCCGAAATTCTTTTCCACGCTGAAGAGACGGCTGATTAATGACCACGGATGTACCGAAGTAGGCTTAAGGTTCCTACTGATGTCATTCAATTATAAAAGCCACCTCTCGACAACTACATGGTCAAAAAATCACGTGAGAAACCCTAGACGACCTTCCATCGAGTTCGGAGCGATGACCAATGATCACCGACCATCCTCCGAGGACCCTTTCTTAATGGAGTTATGATCGTCTTCGTTACAGCCTCGTCCCGAGTACTTACTTTTCCCTCTGACTGTTTGAGTTAGCCAGACTCGAGGATGCTTCGCGCGCGTGTGTCCTTCGCACTCGGAGGATTATCGAAGTTTCCTTTACATATTTCCAATGCCAGTCGTATTCACCTGAGCAGACCACACGTGTTGCGAAACGGAGCTACCTCCCGCGAGTCTTAGATCTCTCCAAAGTTTGCTAGATCTATTACTAATCGCTGAGTTATTTCTGGTAATCCTATAATTAAAATCTGAAGGCATGCCTACAGCGAGCCAAGGCAATCGAACCGCAGCCGTTCACCTTGATGGTACTTCGTAAAGAAAGGGGAGGCAAGTTCACGACACGCTTCTCTAGAACCTTTGCAGTTATATCACATAGCTGCACGCGCTTGCCAAGTAGATCTCTAACTAGCGAGTCGCTGACATCAAGGGCGCGAGGTAGTTCACTCCACCACGAGGTCGTTGCACCGAGCAACTGGTCCTTTAAACGCTTTCCTCTATTCGGCCATTTACTTCTTCCATTTCACTAGTACGCTGGCTCTGTTTCCGTGTTCAAACTATATGTCACATAAACCGGATAACTAAAGTTCCGAATGACGTGATCATTAATCATAGCTTGGTATAATTCGTTCTCAGCGTGTGGCCAGGGGCGGAATTTGAGGTTTGCCGCCGCTAGGCTATCAAGCGTCTGCCGTCCTTTCCGTCAAATATCATCAAATATTTTCATTGAAAAGAGTCGATACAATTTCAAAATTAATTCAACATGGCTCACGTGTGTTTTTGCTAATTCGCTACGTGAAAAAAAAAGTGAATTGTTTTTAAAGTTGTCTCAAGCCCCTGTGTTTAAACAATTTCCAATTTCTTTCGCTGCAAATTTGCCGCTTTCTGAAATTGGCATTCCCGAAAATTTGCCGCCCTAGGTTGCAGCCTACTTAGCCTATACGCAAATCCGCAATGCGTTTGCCTCTTTGGCTTCGAATACTTTATCGTACCGTCTACTTCCATTGGTACCAGTTTCTCCCATTCCTGCAGACATCTTTTTATTTTCCACTTTGGCATAAAACTTCTCTGCAGCGTGCGTTACAAAAAAAAACCCCAAAAATTCGAAGTGGTTTTTGATTGAGCTAGGTGTCCAGCGAGCAGGACTTGCTGTCGTTAGAGGGTTTTATAGAAAAAAGTCATTGGGTACGCGGAAGGAATTATGCCGTGTAAGTGGTTGCAGCACGTGCAACGAATCGCCAGGTGCCACGCCTGCGTCGCGGATATTACAGTTGTATAACAGTTCCGCGTGTTGCTTCACGAAATCTGGTTCCTTCAGTCATGGTGTATCTATCCTTTCCCCTTTCCCTTTCTTCTTTAATGGAAAAAGATCACCGCACGCCGCGCCGTTCGAGCGTGAGATCAAGACAGTGGAGCGGCAGATATGTCGCGGGCCACACTATGCAAGTGAGGGGCCCAGTGGAAAACAGCCACATGCCAGCGTTTTATGATTTCAGAGGAAAGCAAGTTGAAGGAAAAATTCTTTTCATTGTGAATTAGATCGTAAATGACGACTACTTAGTGTCAAATTTTAGCTGAGAAATTAATGTTATTGGGTCACGTGTCCCCAAGAAGCCGAGTGGCATGGGCCCAAATTCAGGAAATTACGCAACTTTCTGTGCAAGTAGAGTAGCTCGTATTCTTATTACACAGATAATTATTTTTACGCAGTATTGCAGACATAAAAAAAGATTCAACTTTTGTTGAAACTTCTTTTCAATATCTCTCACCGCTCTCAAAATATTCCACGAAAAACAAAATTCTGCAGTTGTTTCGAAGGGTGATTTCACCCCCCCCCCCCCCCCCACCAACCATACACAAAATTACATAATTTTCTGAATTTTCGGATTGCCTAACTTCCCTTGTCAGTGTAAAGAAAATAAATACGAAATTAATACGATTCTCCTTGGTGAAACGTAGGTACATGCTATTATATTAGCAGGTGGTGGAATTACGCTGCACCGGAGCAACGAATTAATGGTACGAAGGAATGAAAATTTATGCATATGTGGCATGTGCCTGTTGCCCACTGAATTTTCCACTGAATTGCTAAGAGGAAACCGTACTTTTACGATCGCAGGCTCGTTAACTGAAATTTCGCGGGGATAATGGATAGACATTTCCTCCCCTCCAATTGCATGCTTATGCAACATTCAATAGATTTTCTCTAAAGCAATCGAATTTCGTGCACTCCCCTGCTAATCTGGACCCTCTTCTTGCAGCGTACGATGCTCGTCTTGCGAGACGAAGTAGTGTCTGTAAATTCGAGGGTCGACAAGCCTCCGTCGACCGTCTGGTTGTTCCTGACCGCGGAATTCTTGATCGGTGGCCTCCTATCCTGTTTTCTGACCGTTCTCGGGGTCATTAAATCCTTGCTGCCGAAACCACCGAGGGATTTGACCGGCGACGTGGTCCTGGTGAGGATTCGAAGCTCCCTATCTCCCGCCTCCCTTGCCAAGAACACGTGTTCCGCTTCAGGTAGCCGGTGCATCGTCGCCCCTCGGCGAGGTCCTAGTGGAGGAGTTCGTGAAAAATGGATGTTCCGTGGTCTGCGTGGGTGAGGACTCGAGATCGCTCGAAGACTTAGCCCGCAGGTTGGAAATGTGTTACCCCAAGGTGGAGGAAATCAGGCCAAGGCACTGGAAGGGTGACTCGGCCCGGACAAAGTCGACGGTATCGGGTCACGAGTGCGATCTCCTGAGCAAAGAGGACATACGAAGGACGGCGAGGAAGATCAAGGACGAAAGGGGAAGGGTGGACGTGCTGGTGACTTGCGTGGGGACTCAGAACCAGGATATCTTCGACACGGCCAGCAGAACCTTGATGAGCCACTTTTGGGTAAATCTTGCCCATGTTTAACGAGGAACAAAAGTATCACGAGCAATGTGAAAGGGGGACTGCTTGCTTTTTCTGGTGGTTCAAGGGTGGAGGTGGATCAAGTTCAAGGTACACCTTGGAATTGAAATCCAGTCGATACTTTATACTCGTTTCATTCCTCTCGTCTGAGGGGAGAAAGAGGATATCGAATTTCTTGGAAGCAATAGCGGACTTTGTCCAAGTAGCAATTCATCTTCAAAGTTCCCTATATCCCATTTGAAACTCTCTTGAACCACCAAGAAAGGAGAAGTAGTATGAGACGTAGCAAGTGTTCTGCTCATTCTACGAGAGAAAGTTGATCAGCCATCAGTTGTAATGAACGCTTGCTATTTCACGTATTCGCAGATGGTCTGGGCGTTTTTGCCATTGATGTTGCAACGCGATCGAGCGCATATCGTGGCTGTCACACCGGTTGCGTCGACACGTGACGCGTATCATGGTTCAAGGGCGGCGATAATCAGTCAGTATCTGGGCACAGCATCGTTCATGGTAATCGGAATCTTGACGTAGGCGAATGATCGATATTAATTGGTTTACGCAGGTCTTATGGAGACCCTGTGCCAGGAGCTCAGCAACCACAGCAGCTACCTCACGTTCCTAGCGTTCTCGCCGATCGCGGAGCACAGGTAATGTCATAAACCTGAACCCTTTTGGATATCAGCTTTGAGAAGGAGCAATTGGCAGAGAACCTGACGAGCCTAATTCGTTAGGGCAGTTGGCGGCTAGTCCTTCGGCCGATTCTTCTCTTCTCTAGACCCAGAATCCTAGTTGGAACTGTTTTCTATTTATCAAGCTTCGTTTCTTTTTGTCCACGATCAAAGCACGGTGAAGGAAAGGGAACAGCAGGTAGCCAGGGACATCGTGCAAGCTGTCAGGACGAATCAGAGCAATCTAGGTGTCAGTTGGATCTCCAGATTTCTGTATCGAATAAGGTACAGAATCATAATCTGTGATTGTTAATCATGTCTGCTCTATAATTATGAGTTATTGCTAATTTGCTACATGGAAAAAAGTGAATTGTTTTTAAAGTTGTCTCAAGCCTGTTTGTGTAAAGATCACCCTTCACTTTCGGTGTTAGGACAAATAGACATTTTATTTTAAAAATAAAATATAAAAAGTTACAGGCAAAAACATTTCGCTATCTTTTTCAGTTTCCTTCGCCCAAAATATGCCGCTGTAGGCTGCAGTCTACTTAGCGTATATACAAATCCGCCCCTGACCATGAGGCTAGTCATTCCCAAGCCATTTGAAGTCACGAGGCACCTTTCACGATTTCCTTTATCAAAGCAAAAAGCATTCGTTCCATTAATTAATTCCGAGGCTACCAAGAAGCACACAGTAAACTGACAGTGAACAACAGATCAAGGACCACTGATATTTATCTTTCTCATTGACTTTTTCCAGCTGCCTGGCGTACAATGGAATAACGTCGTTCACACAGTGGATTCATTCGCAGGGCTGTGACGATCCAGCCTAGATCTCGTTCATTTCTCTAATAAATCCTCGACGAAAATATAAAGAGAAACAGGAAAGCCTCTGGTAGTCTGTGAATGCTGATAACACAAATAGGACCGCCATTAAAGCTGCCCAATTATAACAGGCTTGGCACTAGAGGCACTTGAGAATTAGAAAAATTTATACAATGCTTGCTACTTCGCTGGACAATGGCTCCCGAGTACGGCGTGTGATTGTATAGTGTATTTTGTGAAAGACTGTAGAATACGCGTAAGGTATACAATATTTATTGTATAAAGTGTTTGGCGGTGTTTAAGGATCGGGTAGAAGAATGTCGTAGTGGCCGCTGTCGGATACTCCAGTGAACAGGAGCCTCGCTGTCTCGAATTGCGAGCTCACGCGATTGTGGAACACTCTTTTCAGCTCGTGCCTATCATTGATCTCTCGATAGATCGACAGATTCATGCTGTACATCTTGGTGGCCACGGTGCATTCCAACTCGCTGGCGAACGTGCCTACCATGCTCATATAATCGCAATAAGCTTGACGGTCAGATATGTTCCATTCGGCTATCACAAACGGCCCGTACTCGGGCCAGTTCTCTTTGATGTGCTGCACCACCTGTCGATAGATAATAACAGCAGATAGTGGCCACATTCTTCTTTAGTATTATGCCCACCCACAACTGTAAGGCTATCGTTTAATTTTTATAAGAAATAAATAAAATTGTGAAAAAATACGTACGTGGAACAAAAAGGTAGAATTAAAATTTTTGTGAAGTAAATGTATATCTTTTAGTAATATTTAGTAATATTGTCTGATGTTTAAGGGGGCCCACAGGGTCTACTTGCGATCGTATGTCTTAAGTTAGCGTCAACGTTGCTCACAATGATTGTAACGAGTTGTAATGAGTTAGTTTTACACGCGAATGAAGCGCACCATGGAACGGAGGTATCGGTGCTCGTCCTCGTTCTGCCATAGGATGTAGCTGATCGCTCGGAACATGCAATTCCCATCGCCGTAAATGTTGTGCACGCGAAACGCGCCCTCAGAGCACCTTAATCGAGCCGTACCTGCAATCAGAGCACGCGCAAAGATAGAGAGATCGAGCGGATCGTGAAGTTCGTATCTACGATTCTCATCGCGATCCTTAGAGTGTCCTTGTAAAAGCGCTCCAATAAGGACTCCTTGTTCCCGGGAAACGAAACGAAACGAAGCCAGTACCTCTTTTGGAAAAGATAGAACGCTTGTTTTTATCTTTTCTGGCCCGATTGGTTGTAAGTCCGCGGGCAGAATATTCGGCGCAAGTGCAAGGGATCCAATCGGTCTGACGGAAACAGACAGACCTCGCTCTTCGGACTCTTGAGGCACTGCCGATGCTATTGAAATCTCCGCGGTCCAAATACTGTTCCCAACCGAATCGACTATATCCTCTCGCATTCTTGATCAGCGACGAGCGACGAACACCCTTATCTATTAATAAAGCGATGATCGATAAATTATCTGTAAGATTAGAAAACCGTACGCGCGACGGAAACCGCTCCGCGAAACTTTGCTTTTGCGCTAGGCATTGTACAAACGGCGAATGACGTATACTCTGCGTTTGACAGAGGATACCTCGTTTACCATTTGATCAACTTTGCGAGTATATGCAAATACACTTAAAGAGTCAATCTATTTTTAACGATTCTGTGGGATAGAGGAGCGAGGCGATTAGCTTTATTTACCCTCCTCGAAGATGTGGCGGCAGAAATGAAAGCACGACAAACACGGCGAAAAGAGCGCCTTCAATAATGTTAATATTTGGGCCTTAGGAAAGTCCAGCTTAGGTTCCCTTCAAGATCCCAGGAATTTCTCTGCTTCATCGATTGCCGCATTCTTTCGATGGTGTTCCAAACGTGACTCGAAACGGGAGCGATATGTGTTTTATAATTAAGTGCGGGCCCGTTCACGCGTGCCGTCATTTACACCAGCATAATTTGGTACGTTGACATTTGCATCTTGGAAATTGTAACGCGGGCATCGATCTTCTTATGTCTTATATAAATTTGGAAAGCCTGAAATTGCATATGTTTCGCTCACCGATCAATCATCATTATTCCTATTAGGTAGGTATTCTTTCTGTAGTAACGAAACGTTACTACAATATTGTAGAATAATTTAATACCTACTACTCCGACCTATACGCGTATCCTACATTATTCCCGCATCGCCTTCACTTGTATACCGAGTCAGCAACTCGGCTCCCATATATCGTGGCGTCGGTAATTTGGTCCGTTTGGACCAGGAAATTCTGCAAAGTTAATAGGAATACATGATACTGCAAGAGGCGGCAAGCCGGAGCTGTGCGAGATCTCTCTCGGATATGGTGTGCGACAAGGACAGAGTTAGCCGGGATAAGACTGTGACCTGCTTTACCGGTGACTAGTGTCACAGACCAGGTACTTCGTCGATGCTCGTATGCAATGCAATGTTATCGATGCAAAATAGAATAGGATTATGACACGGCTAGCGGTTGGAATTAAAATTACGCTGGCCCTCTCTCTCGCACAGCTCCGCTGTGCCACCTCCGCTAGTATCGTGTATTCCTATTAACTTTGCAGAATTTCCTGGTCCAAACGGACCAAATTACCGATATACGGGAACCGAGTTACCGGCTCATTAAACGATATATGGAACGCGATGTATCGATTACCGCTTCGAAGAGCGTTTGATAAATGATAATTACGTACATTTATATAGGTATTATCTGGATAGACGGCGTCTGAGGCTTGTTAGGGAACTCCATTTTCCAATGCAACTCAAAATGTGCATAAAGTAGTGACAGAGCACAGTTAAGGAACGATCGCGTTTCTAAGAATACTTCGTGCGCTTTGAAATAGTATTATGTATTCAAAGTTACTCTTTATTTATTCATCGATATATCTGGGCGAAGATTACTACAATTTCGTTTCAACTGACAATGAAAAGACGACGATGAACTGCTTGCATACAGGTATATACAGGGTGATTCTGGAGCTCCGCCCAGGCCCGGATTAAAGGGGGGGCTGCAGCCCCGGGCCCCACTATCCAGGGGGGCCCCGTTCTAAGCCTACAGTTCTAAGCAATTTAAACTCGTTATTGTTTAACTTTTTGTTACTCCCCCCCCCCCCCCCCGCTTATTCAACCACAGGGGCCCCCGAAGGTTGGATAGCCCCGGGCCCCAAAAATCTTAATCCGGGCCTGGCTCCGCCGGACAATGGATGCCCCCAGGTACCCCGTGGCGAGGACAAGCCCCCGCAGTGCCTCGCCGAATTTTATGGGTTTCGACCCTCGAAGGGGTTGGAGTGCCTATTAGAGCTCTGCAACGGGCGGGTATACCGTGGGTCAACCCGCCCCTTACCCGATCGTTTTTCGACTCACCCGGCCCGCCCGGCCCGCGTCGGGCAAGACGGGTTAGCGGTTCATTTCTACCCGCCCGTCAAGCCCGAAACTGTTGCCAGCCGTGCGACGTATCCGACCTGTCCGTGTCCGTATTTGCGCCTTTCCTCTATTCATCGGGGTCAGCTGCATTTTTTATATACTGTATTTCTAAATTGTCTGATATGTTTCTACTACAATGTTGTTGTTTGTAAAAAACATAAATTAAATCTAAATTTTTTAATTTCTTACATTTATTTGTATTTTAACTGGTGTTATTTACATATGGTTGATAAGTATAATACACATTAATAATAAATAAGTTGTCAAGGTTTGACTCTCCATTCGAGGGTAACAATAAGTCCGAGTGAAAATCGAGCGAAGCGCGGGAAATGTCTCGATAAAGAGCGGGCACGGACGGATCGGGCCTTTCGGGCGGGTATGGGCGGGTATGGGCGGGCTGGACAGCCGCGGGTTCTTCGGGCTTTTGACGATTCAAGTGCGGGCGGGTCGGGTACACCGAGAAACAGTCGTGGGCCGGGCGGGCCAAACCCGCCCGTTGCAGAGCTCTAGTATGGGCGGGCTGGACAGCCGCGGGTTCTTCGGGCTTTTGACGATTCAAGTGCGGGCGGGTCGGGTACACCGAGAAACAGTCGTGGGCCGGGCGGGCCAAACCCGCCCGTTGCAGAGCTCTAGTATGGGCGGGCTGGACAGCCGCGGGTTCTTCGGGCTTTTGACGATTCAAGTGCGGGCGGGTCGGGTATACCGAGAAACAGTCGTGGGCCGGGCGGGCCAAACCCGCCCGTTGCAGAGCTCTAGTGCCTATTAAGAAGTTAGAAATCTTCGATTTCCGCATTTCTCATCAGATCTTTGCGAAAACGACGCCAATTGATCCCTTATGTTTCGCCGATGAAACTGAACGACGTAATTCGGAAAATAATTAAGGAAATTGCATGAAAAATTAATTTCCATAACCTCAAGCTAATTTCGTTAATAATAGTCCGATTTACATGAAACTTGGTATGATTTTCATCGGAAAAACATAAGGAATCCATCGGCATCACTTCCATATCGATACGATAAAGAGTAAAGAATTATTTTATTCTGAAACAGGTATGAATCCTCGGTCGACCCCGGCAAATCGTAGTCTACCCCCCGCAGTCGAGGGTGAAAACGTGAAATATTCATTTCAGCGTATTAAAAAATTCTTTATTCTTTATCGTATCGAAATGAAAGTTACACCAATAGATTCCTTATGTTTTTCTGATGAAAATCATACCAAATGTCATGTAAATCGGACTACTTTTACATTAGGAATACAATAATTGCTTGTGTAAAAGTAGTCCGATTTACATGATATTTGGTATGATTTTCATCAGAAAAACATAAGGAATCTATTGGTGTAACTTCCATTTCGATACGATAAAGAATAAAGAATTTTTTAATACGCTGAAATGAATATTTCACGTTTTCACCCTCGACTGCGGGGGGTAGACCACGATTTGCCGGGGTCGACCGAGGATTCATACCTGTTTCAGAATAAAATAATTCTTTACTCTTTATCGTATCGATATGGAAGTGATGCCGATGGATTCCTTATGTTTTTCCGATGAAAATCATACCAAGTTTCATGTAAATCGGACTATTATTAACGACATTAGCTTGAGGTTATGGAAATTAATTTTTCATGCAATTTCCTTAATTATTTTCCGAATTACGTCGTTCAGTTTCATCGGCGAAACATAAGGAATCAATTGGCGTCGTTTTCGCAAAGATCTGATGAGAAATGCGGAAATCGAAGATTTCTAACTTCTTAATAGGCACTCCAACCCCTTCGAGGGTCGAAACCCATAAAATTCGGCGAGGCACTGCGGGGGTTTGTCCTCGCCACGGGGTACCTGGGTGCATCCATTGTCCGGCGGAGCTCCAGAATCACCCTGTACATAGAGGGAAAATGGGAACCGAACACAAGAACAATAGAAAAAGGTAGCGGACAACAATGCCACGAAGCGTTGAATTTTAAAACGCAGGTAAACGCGCTGCACACAGTGGTGCGTCCTTCCTGGGGCGTACAGGTATCGAGGGACGGAAAGTATATCCTGGATTCCTACGTCGACAAACTCGGAGCCATTCATTTCAAAAGCTTTATTTCCTATAACTTCATTGTCTTAGATCTCCCGGCGGAGTCTCGTGGTCTCGTGTTGCTCGAACGCGTACGGGACAAAGCGCAACACGTGTCACCATTCACCAAACATCGAAGTTTATAATGCATTCCTTGCATAGTAGGAGAAAACTTAGGTAGCTACCGCTGCGGCGTACGATCTGCTCGATTGCCGCACACGAGTAGAGTATGTATTACGAATAAGACGATATCCCTACTTCTATTCCGTGAGAAACACCCTGGCGTTCTATCAAACACCTGTACAGGGCGCTTCAAAGTATGCGGTGGTAGGTGAGAGGGCTTCGAAGATTAACTCTGGAGTCTGCCACGTGCTGGCTTCGTCTTCAGAGTGATTTCCCTCAGGAACGAAAGTACCTGCGAACAAATGTTATCCTATAATCTCCATTGATTTTTGTAAAGGCTACGGAGCTCGTTACTGGTGTTTTAGAGCTTTCTGTAGAGGCCAGGAGTAGCGTCGGAGTGGGATACGGTTTCCCCTTCTCTGTATCTGCGTCGAGTGCTGTCGTTCGAGCAGACTGTGGACAAAAGTCCGTGACAAAGCGAACGGTCAGTTGCTCGGCTACACGAAATCGCACCGCGTAGGAAGCCAGTGCATGTCACTTGCACCAGTGACCAGTGACCCACGCGAAAGGGACGGGAACAAGTGTCGAGGAAACATGGCGACGCATTGGAACGTGCCAGAGTGATGCAGCGTACGCGCGACCAAACTCGCGATTTCGACTGACCAAAGAGGCCTCGCTCTTGCCAAACATCCACCTGGCCAAATGACATGGGAATTTGTAATCGAAGGCATTTCCTATTGACAATATGCGTCCTGCAACTCGTGAGTCCCGTCGACGAACGCACTTCTACGATTCTGCTATCTCTGTCTCCATCGTCATCATCATCTTGATACGTGAATCCTAGACGCGCGTCCACTGAGTCATGCTCTTGTCTTTTCCCTGAACGTTTCTTTTCCCGGAATCTGCTGGCCGATTCCGCCAGCCACTTTCCTCTTTCGTCGCTCGAGCGTGAAACCTTCGCCCGCGATGTTTTGCCGGAAACGGCGGAACCAGTTTCCAACAGTTTTATCCACGGTATTAACGGCTCGAAGAAGCGGCGTGCACACGTTGGAATGGATTATCGTATCGTTTTATCGATCCGCGGGTCGCTAGGTTTATCTCTGTCCCGCGGATATCTCCGTGGCAATTGGACGGCCGGTTTTATTAACATCGGTTTTCCTACTTTCTATTACTTTCTTGCGCTTGCTCGTTCAGTTGTCCAGCACTGCTTTTTCTTACAATAAAAGCAAGAAACCACTGCAGGCGACCTAGGTCCTTGGATTAGAGATCGTAAAGCTTGTTTAAACGCAGAGAATGTATAGAGCGAAGCAGGCTACGGACACGGGCTCTGACTCAGAGCGAGTAATTAATCGAGTATGTAGAACATACAGCAATTGGTACAGATTAAGAATGGGTGCAGATAGGAGTTAGTGTAGATGAAAGGAATTACCTTTTCGACGCTAATTCATTTACACGGAGTCTACGTGTATAAAGAGGAATAAAGGAGTTTTGATAGACAGAGCTACGCGAATTAATTATTCTTCTACGCTCTCCGTTTAAATTCAACAGTATTTTCTGCTTCACGTTTATAGATCACTACCATAGAGCGCCAGGTGTTCGACTTTCTGGGCTTCATGTGGGCCCCGATACTGGTCAACTTCTTCAACATCATATTCGTGATCCTAGGATTTTTCGGGGCCTTTCAATACAGACCTAAATATATTATATCTGTAAGTAGGGAATATCGCTGTACGTGCTATATTATTATCATTGAAAAATCACAGTGTCCGATCGAATGTTAATTCATGTGTTTCAGTATTGCGTATGGAACGCACTATGGCTGGGGTGGAATATATTCATGATATGCTTCTACCTCGATGTGGGTGTATTAGATAAGGTAGGCTTTAATATCGGGCATGGTTCTGCGACTCAATTTTAACGAATCCTGTGAATTACCATCCGTTTCGAATGTTTTTCAGAGTAGTGATATTTTAAATCTTGGTACCGGTAGCTTTTCATGGTGGCACGTGAACGGACCCGGTTGCAAAGCTATCTACGACGTTACCGAGCCTGAATTGTTCAGGCCTGCGAGGCCTACGAACGTAACGGACTGTGTATTAGATTACGAAGTAGTTGAAATTTTACATGCATCTACGCAATGTATCCTAGGTGTAAGTATACTCTTCTTACCTGTCGTCTAATAAAATTCCACTGTTTACGTTACTCGAGGTAATCGTTCGTATGTTCCAGTTTATCGCGATCGTGGGTGGTATTTGTCTAAGTAAGGTTTTCCTGGAAGAAGATGATAGCTGTAAGTATGAAACTCGAAAACTTTTGTTTCGATTTCTGCCAGCGACGAATTAGCGTAAGATCTAGTTTGGTGCGTGAAGTGGTTTTGAGTTTTACTTTTGGGTACATTTTGGTGATAGGATCGGGTGATACTTGCATTGGTATTGGTAAATATGATACAAGGTAAAGTCATTCGTAGGTCACTTGCTACCCTTCGAGCAGTTTTGAAAAGAGTAACGGGAGAAACTATAATGAGCAGTTTTACGTCCGATTGAGATTTATTATTGCTTGAATAGAGGGTTGTCGGTTACAGTTGATTTCATTGGTGGATTTGATCCCCCATTTTGGTAAGTGCTTTGCCTGATTCATCATTTGCACGCATTAGATCTGCCCCTCGAGCACGAGTAAAATAGTTTTTACTTTTCGTAATACGCACTGGTTCCTTGTCGTTCCTTGATATTGTTAAGCGCGTGTTGTCACCGCCGAGAATGTCGATGTACTGTGAATTAACATGTTGCATCTTGAGTACCGCGGATCTGTCTTTGTACTGGATTTTAGTTCTGTGTAATCGTTGATATAGCATGCATTCTTTGCAAACGAATTCGGGATTCATTAGATTTTTTTTCTCTCACAACGAACCATTCTGTTTGAAAAGTTATTGTGTCTAGATCACTCGATACCATTGGCCAGGGTAAACTGAAATTAATCATACCCTCTAAGTTACATAAAACGAGAGGAATCGTCTTCCCGACGATAGCCACAGCAAAATTGACCTAACGCATTGGATTCTACGTGATATTTCAGTTGACTTTGTGGGAGGTGATGACTTTGGGTTGGCAGGCCACACACCGTTGCATCCTATGTACGTTAGCTACTCGGCTCTTCCATCACCCGCCCACCCTCACAAAACCCCCAATCAAAATTACCCCGCAGGCACAGCTAGCTCTAATCAGTCCGTTTGCCACGATACCAGCTTCCCAAAGCAGGTCGATAAACCGTTTAACAGCTCGGGACGGAGTAAAAGTAGCTTTCGAAACGACACGATTCGGACCAATAGAAGCAATATCTCTAATCGCGACGCGAAGTACGTGGATTACTCCAACGATTACTCGAACCCCCTGGACCATTTGCAAAGGCCTGTCTCTCCGTACGACGAATACGATTCTTTAGACAGCGCTGCTAAATTAAGGTATCAAAGGAGCAAGCTTTGCTATCCACATTCGTCCAAGTTCAGTCCCGTGGCATCGCCGCGTGTAAAATCCCGCCCAGCCGTCGCGAAGCAACCTAAAGCCACCGGCAAGCCTAGAGTCTTTACGGATCATGTCCGCGAGCAACCGTTGAGATCGTATTACTCCGATCCCAGATTGGCGAACGAGAATCAGCAACCCGCCCACGAACAAGAGAACCCGAATAGGTCTCAGAGAGATAGCAGGCCCCTATCCTTGTACGCCAGTAACTTCTAGACTTACAATTAGCATTAAGGGTAGAACGTTCTCTTTCTTTCGTACCGGGGCGGGGGGTTTCGCGTAAAATTACATTATACATATTTCGTTCTACGACAGTTCGACTGAAGTTACGTGTACTTTCGCGCTCTTGTTCTGTAGAAATTTCGATTAAGGGTAACGTGAAATTCCTATACTTGCCAAATAGATAGAACGATTAGAGAGTAGCAAAGCTTAGGGTGGTAGCCAGGGTCCGCCCTCGATTTAGTCTAAATATATAATAATTTACATCGTTTCTCTATAACATCACGCGATGGCGCTAACAATTCGCCACGTATCGTAACATCGACTGATAACGGATCAAATTCTGTGTTCACTAGCACTGCTCGCTTTCGTGTTCGTATGGATAATGGATATGTTCTCTTTTATTTGTTTTCGACATTTATTTACAATCGTTCATAGGTAGTTGGACTGCGAGGCGTATGCGATCGTGTTGAATTAGAGCGACACGAGTCTTGATACATGCACTGTGATACGTATAGAAGTATGAATCATGTTCGAGGATATTCGGGGTTCTATCAATTGTAAATTTGTAACTTGTGCCTGCTAGGAAAATGTTTCACGTGCGAGAGAAAACATTGCATCTTAAAAGCACAGCATGAATAAAGTTTTACAGTAAAAGTTCGCAAGTGTCGTGGGGACTGCTCGATACTTTGCCTATGGTCCACTTAGTTGTCGTACAATTCTTGTAACAATATTCTTTTATACGAATAATACTTGTTAAGGATCCCTTCCCCAAATACGCGTGGACTGGCTTGATTAGTGGCACTCGATAGAACATTAGACTGCATTTCATTTAGCTTATTGTATCATGACGGTGAACGAACCTTTGTTTACACGGTGCTGCGGAAACGTTGATTTTAAGGCCACGGTAGTGCATGCTAGTTCTTGTTTTTACAGTTTTACGTTCGATAGAATGTTTATTTTTTGTACTCCCTTTTCGAACAACGATCGAGCTATATTGTCTATGGCCGTAGAATAAAGATACACGTGCAATCGGTTATTGTAAGGTATAAGACAGATTTCTTCTTCTCTAGAACTTTATTTTTTAATTATACACAGTCAAACTTCACTTTTCTTCACATTCCATAGATTATCTTTATTATCTACGAAATATCTAGTTACGTCGCAATGGAAAGTGAAATCTGAAGTGACGCTAACTTTTCGAAAGGCTTCCTCGTTCTCTGATCGATCGAGGGGTTGCTCGTTTTTTAATAGACTGCATATGCTAATTGTGCAGGATGTTCTATGAGTTGTAGATCGAGAGCTAACGAAACAATGGCCAGTAAAGTGCGATGAACAAAGAACGATCGTGGATACGTATTTTTTCAAGGATCGCTGTAGTGTCATTAGACATCTTAATTAGTATCGCGAGAAGTCAGAATATTTCACTTGTCTGCGTTCGAGGATATTGCACAAGTAAAAGTCACGAATCAGTACGAACGTATACTGCTCTAAATGATATAGTTGGTGCTAATGTTATTGCATCACGTGCAGAGATTGGTCGATGAATGTTTAATGCGATCTTAATAATAGACCAAACGTTACTGTACATTAAAAAATTCTTTTTCATCGCACTTTGTGGAAGCTGTCGTTAGCTTTGCACAATACTTGTGGGGCACTGCCTGCGTATTACTTAAGTTGCCTTACCTTAAGTAGTCTTAATCGAAACATCGTTACTTATCGATTAGACACCCCGTACACGTTGCAATACTTAGGCTGTCGACGAGTCGTTACTTAATTTTTAACACTTTCCGTTCGAGCATACTTGACGAGATCGCTGTTTCAGCTGTTGCTCAGTGAACACCCGACGTGTACGCATACGTACGCACGTATGTACATACGTTCTATGTTTACGTGTACGCATGCTGCGTAACTTATTTATAAAACAGATTTTATCGTTATACCTACGTTTAAAAAAGAAGTCACTTCAGATTGGCCGTCGAAGCTAGTACAATCCCTTTCTCGTTCGGAGCTTGTACAGTAGTCGTGTTTGTACTCTGTTATTAAGGGCGTAGATCTTAGTTTTATATTTATTTACTGTATCATATTATTTACCTTGGTGCAGTTCATTGGCGACAATAAACGTGCAATGCTACTATTTTGCTTGCTTTTTTTTTATTTATTAACCCCCGTTCTTTTCTTTCTCTCTCCTTCTCTAACAAAATCTCCTACTCTACGGTTTCTCGGGCAACTGTTCCGTTTCTCATTAGTCCTTCTCTTGGTGATCGTTCGTTTCAAGTCTCTAAACTAATGGGATCTGGGTGATTGTTCCTAAAGAAGTTCCTCGCCGACGATCGACTACAGACACGCGAGAATGGCGAGAGAGCACGAGCGGAGAGCTTGCGCAGTGCTCGGGTCACGGTTGAACAACGCGTTGCCAGATGTTTGTCTCTTAACTTTCCTCGGGCGTGTGTGTTTAACCATAAAGTTTGCACCTGGCATACGAGAGAATGAGCCACGAAAGACAAAAGCCAGCGAAAAATAACAGGAAACGCTCCTTGAGGTGGGTGAACGGAATAGAGTAAGGCGATCGAGTAGTACAGATCGGTCACTAGTCAGACGCCGGTCCACGGCGCGGCGGACTGGCGCTCTCGGCCCGCAACTAATCGCGACGAACCAAGTCCTTACACACCAATCTAATGTCTAACTGTACTCCTTCCACCCACGGATTCAAGGTGGCCGTCGGGTCGTATCCATGCACAAACAGACCAACGTGCAAAGCATTCGCGCCTGTGACAAGAGTCTCGCTCTGTTTCCGCCACAGTACAAACTAAACGGAAGAAGAAGCAGCCACGGCCGCTGTACAGCATCGAGTACTCTCAACCGGAGCCTCCTGTGCACGACGACAGCGTGTCCCCGAAGCCGATGACTCCTCGTCGCGTTAAGCGGAGATCGGTGATCTCCCGCGACGGCACGCGACGCTCCAGTCGCAGAAGCTCGGTGAGACAGTCGCGGAGGAAGAACCCGGTGAACCGGATCATGGATCACCAGGAGAGCCTGTACGCCAACACGATGCCCAGCAACCTGACCAACCAGAACGTCAACTCGCTGTCGCAGGGCACGCTCAACTACGACCGGATCTCGGTGAGCTGGGACAGGGACAGGAACTCCAACTGGCAGCCGGAGGCCGTCAACATGGCTGTGTCCTCGCCGACACTCTGGAACCAGGAGCCCGCCAGCAATTACTCCAACACTGGCAACTATACTAATCAGAGCTACCCCAACTGGGACGCGGCCAGCTCCACCAGGAACCTCACCGACAACTGGCAAACGAACGAGCTGAATCCAATGCAGTGGCAGGGCCAGAGCAACCCGACCTTCCAGCAGACCAGCACCCAGAGCTTGAACGGAGAGGACCTGGAAGATCTGTATAATAATCGACCAGCCAGCGCCAGGTCCAGCTACAGTAACTACCACGGGGTCAGGGCTACCCCTCAAGTGCCCAACAGGACTGACATCGTCAGGCAGAGTCAGAGGCAGTTCGTTCTCAGTGGACCACCTGCTTATCAGGACACGGTCATCTGAGCTACCGATGCTGGGCTCGCGTTCGCCCGGATGTTCAATGGCAACGAGTAAACTGAATTTAACTTTATGCAACGTGCAATTGTTGGAGGGTGGGTGCTGTTCTTGTAATCCTGTTTGCTACCGTATTAGGCTTGGTTAATTCTTCGCGTCCTTTGAGTTCCCTCAGGATATTTACCCGCGGAATGTTCAACGCGAACGCGGGCCATTCTTAACCGGTTAACTGGCAATGTATCATATATGATCAAACAAAAATCTGGCCAATTCTGGCAATGTATCATATATGATCAATAGGAATAACGTTTTTGTTTTTCAATCGATTTGAATGAAACTTGGTGTGTAATGGTTTTTGGGGTCGCTGAATCTGAATTTGGCATTGGAATTGTAAAATTCAATATGGCAGACTCAAAATGGCGAACCAAAATGGCCGCCAAATATTGAAATACTATCGGGATATAGAAAAATTGTATATAGGGGGTTTTGGGATCGCGGATAAAAAAAAGCACTTGCGGTGGAATTTATGGATGAAGAATTCAGGTATAAAATTATTCGAAATTTTTTCGTAGAAAATAAAAAAACTAAAAATTAAACCTCTAAACCCTTATTTTTCAGGGGTTGGGGGTGGCATTGAAAAAAGTAACTGCTGCAATCGAATTATAGACAAGAAAACTTCACAAATAAAAAAAGGTTTAGTAAAGAATTGACAAACTCACCCCTAAATTCTATTTTTTTAGGGGTTGGGGGTGTCAGATGAAAAAAATTACCCCCGGAATCGGTTCAGCGACTCAAAAAACCCCTGTATACCAAATTTTGTGTGATTCACTTAATTATTCGATGGTACCAGTTTGGGCCCGAATAGTGAAGAGGACCGTGCCAGTTAACCGGTTAACTGGTTATAGTGTATTGTTATGTCCTTACGTCGTAATTGTTACGTTTAAGTTGCAGTAAGGGAGGGGAAGCTCGACTTCCTCGCTACTTCACTGATTTTCAAGCTTTACTTAAGAACAGTGGATGCAACCCCTGCTCGCGTTGCATCCCGTTATATTCGTGCATGATTGAGACCCTGCGCGAGGGACACCCTTGCGAAATATTCAGCAAGCTTTCAGGGTCTTTGAGATTCGCGATGTTTAATCGATCTCGTAGCGACGTTTTACTTCTTAAACTTCTGCCTTTTGTCTCAGGACCTAACGACTTGGGGATTCTCCTTCTTTTTTTAAGAAATATTTCGGAGCTGTTTATATGTCTCACTCAGAATATATAGGCGTGAAAATTATCGCGATGATCGCTTTTCGCTCGAAGCTGCGCGGCTAATTTATACTTTCATCGAAACACTCGTCATCTAAAGAATCATCTGTAAATATCGATTTGCTGTCATTGCTTTCAATCATTGCGACTGTACAAAAAGAGACAATCATCCTTATTTATAATCTCCCCTCGAGCCTTAAGAACGACGTGTTCTGTACTTGTACGGCGTGTAAAATTTAAGAAAATAAACGCTCCTCTACTTTTCTACGTTCTATTTTCTAAGGAGGCGTCTCGAAATTGATATCAAACGCCATTGTATTCCTGCGATCGTGTCATAGTCTTCCAGATTGCGAGAGAGAAGTGCTATAAAGAAGCGCGAGCCGCTCAGGGCCCTCGGAGAGCTGTTTAAGCAATAAGCAACGTGTGCGAGATTTGTTAAGGATCACTGGCTCGGTGCCTGGGAGGCTCGCGCGCGCGCGCGCGGTGTTCTGATCGGATCGTTTTCTATGCACTCGGCGCGAAAAGTGCAATAAGAGTTTCTTTCCATGCGGACTATTTTTTCACACGGAGAATCAAAATAGATTACGTCGATGGTGTTGTTGGATCACGCGGATTACGTGGTAGGACGTGAAATGGAAACCAAAGTGTTAAGCATCGATGTAAGTTACTAATGTAACTGATACTTGTAATATTCTACAATAACGTAACGATAAACTGCCTCAAACTATCTCCGACTGTCGTACAACCTAGGATTAAATATCAGCGTACAGTCTTTCGCACACATGCACACACACACAGGACCCGATCTAGGGGGGCGCAAGTAGGGCATAATTGGTTAATTGGTCATTTGTGAATATTACATTTTGCATAACTACAAAAAGTTCAACTCGCTGTCAAAAATTATTTTAAAATAATTATTTATAATTAAATATAAAGAGCGGCAAAAATCATTTCTGCCCAGAGTGGTGGGAGAGCTAGATCGGGCTCTGCACACACACGTACACGATCCACCGATCGATTTAAGTACTTAATTATCGTCGGCGAAGAATCTCGTTCGACGCTTTCGATGGATATTCAAAGATCTATGTACACACGGTGATACAATAGACACGTACGGTTACTCGTTAACGAGAGCAAGATCTTTAATGTTTACTATTACTGTTCACCATTATCGTACAATGTATTTACGAAGCAATAGCTGCAGGACAATAAACGATAAATGTTCGAAACTTTCTGCGCACCTTCATTAAAAGTCCCCTAAATCACTTAACTTTTTAAGAAATTTACAGAAAACTTGGAGCCAGCAAAGGAGCGTCGACAAGGGGACTCAAAAGATTCCTGTATGAAAAGATACGGCGTTCCGAAAACACGCAAGTACCTCTAACTAGGGTGTCCGAGGTGGCCAGCCTTCGGGTTCTGCGCTTCAAGGGCAAGGAACCCCAGCGAAATGTTGAATTAAGGGCAGACAGGTATATCGAATCCGGCGGAGTGAATAAAAGCAGCAAGGAGAAGAATTAAAGCCCCGGAGGGTCCCTTCTTCCTTCCCGCGTCACACATCGTCGACCACCCTCGTTCGGCGTCGCGCACGTCCCCACGACTCTGTATCGTTTTCGCCGAGCGTTTCCCATCGATCGAGCAGAGGGCCGTCGCGAATCCCCAGAACGAGTCCCTTGTCCCATTCATCCGCGACGGAACACGGCGACTCGCCTACGAATCTTGCGTGCGGCGCGTCGAATTCGCGCGCGCATGTGCCCTATCGCCAGCTGCCGGTTTCCCTGCTGGCGGACGTGTTCCCGCGACCCTTATAAACCAGCACACGGCGCAGTACCTCCTGGTTGTCGGGACGTCGAGGGTCGATCTCTCGCGTCACCGTCTCTGATCGTACGCGCGACGTTGTCGGTGAGAGCTCGAGGGGAATCGAGAGTGTCCACCCCCTCGCGGGTTCCCTTGCGCGGTGCACCCACGCCAGCACCTTGCCGTGCCGTCACCGTCACCGTCGCGAGCCAGTCGCCCATGAACAGAGAAGCGATCGTCAAGGGCGCTAGGATGCTGAAGATCCTGAAAGCCGGCGCCAACGGACTCAGAAGGCTGCACACCAGCAACAAGGTGCGAACTCGCTTCGCGTTGGGATTATTGATCGGAGAGATTCGCGCGGATTTCGCTGGCCGTTTATCGATTCAGAGTCTGCTGCCTGAGAGTTCTCTTTAAGGAGCTGGGACAAGGGAAGTTTCCTCAGGTGCGCGGTGTTTGAACGACGGTGGAGGTGCCCCGGTGCAAATAGAGGTGGCGTCGAGTAGCGAGGGGGGAACGCCTTTGGTTGCTAAGGATTAGGTGCTGTGATAATTGGAACGTTCGGTTCATCGATAGCAAAACACTTTGGTAGCTGGTGGAACGATGGGTAAATGATTGTAGGAGCTAGTAGTGGAATCCTTGATGATCAGCTGCAACAGTGCAGTGTAATGAGTGGTCTTGGTATAGGGTAAATCCGGGAGACGCGGTCAAGCCGGAGAGTTGGTCAAGTCGCTATAATTCAGACTCTATATACGCAAAAGCGTGTTACGGATGAGAACAATTGATTCTCTAGGAGTTAAGCAGTTGGATGAATGTGTTTCCCGCGAGTCTAGAAGTTTGAAGAGCCTGAAATATAGCGACTCGACCAACTCTCCGGCTCGACCGCGTCTCCCGGATTTACCCTAAGCTAAATTGGTTCTTCTCCCCTTTCCTCTGGCGAAATCTTATCGAAACGTCTCTGAGACTCTATTAATCGGCGTGGAGGGGCGGTACGAGTAACATTCGCGTGCACTTGATATTTGGGAGTGAGAGAACAGTATTGATCATACACGAGGCGGCATACTAATACTGCTAATCCTATTCATGCTCTCCGTGTCCACGTGGGCGGCGGCAGTGGCCTATTTTTGCGACAGAAATACTTGGACGAGATGCTAGCTGCTGGTACGAGCGTGGACGCGAGCGGCGCGCTTCAATTGCACTGTCAGATCGTTTCTGCGCGACAAATTGCTGTCAACAATCGATAGCGCTCACACGACCTATGCGACGTTTATTGGGTGTACTTTGAATCGAAGAAACTATTCAATTCTAATACTATACTCGTGTTCTAGAAACACGTCATACGGGAGGGGATCGTAGAATCGTAAGGAGAAATCGAATATTTACGTACAGGGGTGGATAAACGTGGCAAATGGTATTGCACAGAATTTCAGAGGAAACCTCTTTAGTTAGAGACTAGAATCTAGAAATCTAGACTATCGAGTAAACTATATGGGGTCCCACTGCAATTGTTGCATCGCTAACTTGTAGCACTAATGGCAACCAAAGGCAGCCCCGAGCTAACGATAAGTGGAGCGAGGCACTCCCCCTTTCGCGAGAACTGTTTCTGAAACGCTATTGTCTGACTACTGAAACGCTCTGCGTAAAGTAGTCTCCTAGCTGTCATACACAGCCATTATCCGAAGAGGGCCAACGAGAGCACTGAATGCCGCCGAGGAAGTGGGTCAACGAGGCGATCCAAGGAAGATGGTTCAGTCTCTGTTTTCCTACGTGCATCCTACTGATCCGAATTAGGGGTACACGTGCAGGTTTCGGCTTAGGGATGTAGGGGTTGAATTCATCGAAGGATCAATACAGAAGTGCCTGGCAACCGTGCCGAGCCTGCACCCTTCGCACACCATGCCAGGAACACTCCTTGCTCCTGTTCTGTACTTCGCCCTGCATTCGCTGGCAGGCCCTTTAAACCCGCGACCGAATTATTACTTTCACGTGGCTAGCGAGCGACCCTCGAGCCCACCTCGTGGGAAACATCGCTCGTGGAACGAGTCCCCTTGAAATCGATGCGATCTGACTTTCATAGCCATTTCCCTGTAGCAATAGTACGTACCTCTCTAAACTCTAACAGGTTCGCGAAAACACGGTTCTCTTTAAGGGGACATGTGATTTTTTTTTTTTTTTTTTTTTAAATACGTGTACAACTTGGAGTAAAAAAATTTATAGCCTTTACCTATTCGTTACTCAAGGATATGTTATACCAATCGCTGTCGTGCCAGCCTTTAAGAAGGAAACGAAAGCAAAACGACAATATTTGGTACACGCTTGAATACAAACATGCTAAAGTTTGATCTTTTACCTTGGAGAGAAACCCTAATTGCGACGGTGAAATTGATTGATTGCAGAGGCGGGCTGCAGTACCAGCCTCGAAGAAGCTCGGAGCCGTGAAATATTTGGACGCTGCTTACGGAAGTGCCTTAGAATTAGAACGAGCGCAGACACGGTAATCAATACCTTTCCTTCTTCTACAACTATTTTGTCTTCGCTACGACCAGCCATCGATCTTACTACTTAGATCTTATCATTCCTATCAGAACGCGAGATCTACAACCTTCGCGATATTAATATCTGTCGCGGATTCCGCCGTCTTTTGGACGTTCAACAAACTGTCTCTTAGAATTGATTTTAATCGGCAATGTTACGATAGAGAGTTCGCCGTACAATTTCAATGAACGCGTCCACGTCGTTAGCGAATAGCTTCGTTTCGAACAATCAGCGTTATCATTGTTGGCTGTGCACTGTGCACCACGGGGCAATTAAACGATACGAGCCGAGCGGTGTTACATTCAATGCGTAAGGCGATACGCGCTGTGCGTGACTTCTCGAATCTCGCATACCTTCCACTGTGAGAAGAGCATGTGTAATATGGGACTGTGCGAGGCATAACGATCGCAGCGTGCGAAAACATATATGGGAGAAGAGCGAAGGGGCGCGCTTCCTTTCGTCCAGATTCTTTCGCAATTAGAATGAATATCGTTTACCGATGCGCAGATAGTGAGAAAGGGTACGGCTGCATGCTGAAAGGCGTGCAGTAAAATGCTAACGCGTTTTAAATCGGATTGCGCAACGATAAGACAATAAACGGAGACGCTCGCGACGGGCCGCGATAGTTGAACTTCGGCAATGGGGCACAATCGTCCAATTGTTCTGCAAGCAGCGGCGCCTGTTGGAGATAAAAACGCTAATCGTTTATCGTGTTCTCCTTAGCCGGGTAACATCGTAACAATAGAGAAATAGATCTGTACATTAGGTAGAACACAATGGAGGACCAATAAATCTGGAGTAATCGATGCTGGCGGTTCTCAATCGTGTCCATTCCAAAGCTTTTATCAGATTCGGACAAAAGATTCTAAGAAGTAGACGAGTGCTTTCGATCTTTCTTAGCCAGCCGACATTTTCCAAGCCCTTATCGCGAAAATTTCACGCCACTTATGGCTGCGGTTTCCCTTCGCCTGTTCGCCTGCCTTTTCGCGCTTTCATTTCATTTACCCTCCACTTTCCGCGAATCTCTGCGCTCCGCGTTTGGATGACTGCCAGCACGAAGAGGATCTCGTAGATTGTTAATTGAGAATCGTTGATCTTCATAAATCCGACTCCACGCATCGCGATTTATTGTCTTAACGACGCTGCCCCGCGTTTAAATACGCTCCAGGAAACGATGTCCCTTTGTTCTCCGTGACATTTCTCCGTCGGTCGATCACGCGAGCAGCAGGGACTTTGGGAAAATCTCCGGTGTCCAGGAGCTCGGTTAGTTTCGTAAGAAATGGACGATTAGTGCTCGATCGTGTGCTCGTTACGTCGCGTCGGATAGAGAACGATGGACGATTTTAACTTCAGTGAACATCACATGGGGGACTTTGCTGATTTTTATATGTACTCACCTCGGTAAGATATGCACTTCGAATTTTCAATCTGCACGCCGAACTGACGATTCTAAGGCGATGAGAAGTTTGAAGGGAAACATTACACCGAAATTCCATTACTCAGCGCGACAAATTTTAGAGGGGCTGCTTGCCACCCCCACGGTTTATAGCTAACTGGCACCCAGTAAAGTCTACGGGGGGGCACAAATATGTAATCTCCTGCTTTCATTTCCTGCGAATTGTTCGTGCACTTCCCCGACGTACACTCGCGAGAGAATGTGAAACATTCTGCGTGTCGTTCACGTGCAAACATAAAAGTTCTTCACACTCTGATCTGGGACTTCTCCATGGTTCTAATTGGAACTGATCGAGTGTTTATCTTAAACAACATATGCCATTCGTAACATTCGAGGTTTCCTACGTAAATCGCACGTTCTGCTTTCAATTTGCGTTGCACATAGCGATTCAGTCGATACCGCATGCAGGTGTCCTTTTACTTCATTTGAGAAGTAAAGTGAGAATTGGTAGGGCTCTGTTACCTCTGATATTTCTAGTATTCTAGCTGAAACAATCGCGTTCGATCATCTGATTTACTTCGAGATTAATAGAACGCTCGAGGTAAAAGAAACCACAAAGTATGGAAAAAAGAAATGTCAACTGTACGTTGCGCAACGCGATTGTGCAAAGAAGGCACTGTTGATGTCCCCCGAGGTTCTAGTTTGCAGAAGCTGTGTTTGCTTGCGAAAATAGACGTACACATGCACCCGACATCGCTACGGAGAATAGTTTTCCCTGCAATGGCTACCTGTTGTTGCCTCCGCTATTCTTGGATATTTCTTCTCCGAGTGGGGTCGTAGCTCGTCTTTCCAGCTGATATAAGGTCGCATCTTTCGTTGGTTTTATGCACACGGAAAAGGAATCGCGAGGGAACACCTTGTCAATCGTGTAAAGATTTTCAAAGGTCCTTGATCGTCCGACAAGTACGGAATAGTGTCTTCGACGGTGCTTGAACAAACTTTCGATCGAGTTCTAGTCGCGATAGTTGAAAATGAGGGACAGTAATCAAAGCGTCGTTATACCTCGCACCGAGATAAACGAGAAACATGCGACAGAGAGTTCGGAAATAGTGCCAGCGAACAGCACCGACGATTATTCTATCAGATCGAAGATCGCGTGCTCCATTTGGCTAGAAAAGAAAGACTACAGGTCGAAAAGGATGCTGGCGCGATTTCTTAGGTAACGATTCTCAATTCCTCACAAAATATTGATCTTTGCTTTCGTTGTGTTTTTCCAGCGAGTACAGCTTCATTCATGACAGCCATTACATGTAGTGAGTACTATGGGACGTCGTTATCGATTACTGCATGATGCTGATACAAATCGTACCGTTGTTACTAGAATTGTATCGAGTGGATTCCAAGTAGAAATCGAATCTGAAGCTTGTTTGGAAAACTTTGAAACTGATTCTGAAACTGGCATCGCGTTTAAAATAGATAAATGAAAGCGCGCAGATCGTGTCAGTGGTCTCATCAGCTTACCGAGCGAACCGAAACTTGTTAATTAATGACGTCAGTGACTGGCGTGATTAAATTAACACTGCGTAAATTATAGCCTGTTCGATGCATCGGTACATACATGTATATCTGTAGTCTGAAATTAACTCCTCGTGATAAATTTGTCGTGACAATTCGCAGGTGTGTATGCGATGTCTATGATTTTGTTCTAGATCTGTAGGTAAGAAACTTTGCCACGTTTGCTTGCATGAAATCGTAACTTTATCGTGATGTGTATTAACTAAAGAAGAACCTTTAAACCTCTCAAATGTCTTTTAACGCACGAGGTAGTAGCTTACACCCCGATCCGTGTCTGGATTCAGTATTTAATTGCACGCACGTAGAAAGAGTATAGAGAGCCATGAACTTGGGGCTGCTAATAGGCCTCTTCAAAGGAAGGACAGGCGAAAGCGAGAAGAACAGTGCCCCTTATTGCTTTCTTCCATCCTTACTTTGCAGCAGAGCTACAACCACTCTCAATGACAAGAAAGTCTCTATATTCCTGCACTGTTGAGTAGTTTGCTGTGCGATGTTCAATGAACAGTTGGCAAAAGAATGACCTATAATGACCATTAATCTGATTTCTCGTGGTTCCAGTACCAGAGACCAGGATCAAGCTACGAACGCCGAGGATGTGCTGTTTGATATGTTCAAAAATGAAGAAACCGGCCTCCTACCAGTGGGCAAGTTCTTAGCCGTGAGTTTCGCTCTCTTTTACACTGAACAGCTATACGAGGTCGATCGAATTTACAGATGTAACCTGATCACCATTAAACAGAGCTCTCGTTGCTCTGCGCTCTAGATTATCTTATTTTCGCGTGGTTGCAGGCTCTGAGGACGACCGGTTTGCGAAACGACGACCCCAGGCTTCAAGAATTCTCGGATAATCTACGGAAAGAGCAATTGAAGATTGGAGGACACGAAGGGGTCTCGCCCGAGACTCAGAAGTTGAGCAGGGAACAATTTAGGAGGTAAAGAGAAGACGGAAAATACATATTAATCTGTTATGAAAATCGTGGCAACACTGGTTCTACGATAGTTTAGGATATCAGGCGCTGGTAATTGGCATTTTATCATTCTGATTGCAGGATCATATGCCCTAATATAGTGTTGATCTCGAGGGCGTTCAGGCACCAATTCATCATCCCAGATTGGTCTGGTTTCACGAAGCACATAGAGGACTTCTACTGGAAATGCAAGTCGAACTCGGAGGGCAAGGTCGCCTCTTACATACCCCAGCTGGCCAGAATGAATCCGGATTACTGGGGTGTCTCTGTGTGCACGATCGATGGGCAGAGGTTCAGTATCGGCGACACGTCCATCCCCTTCACCTTGCAGAGCTGCAGCAAGCCCTTGACCTATGCTATCGCTCTGGACAGACTGGGACAGGAGGTTGTTCACCAGTACGTCGGCCAGGAACCGTCTGGGAGGAACTTTAACGAGCTGGTGCTGGACTACAACAGTGAGTACCGTTGCTACACCCATTCTCAGGTGTTCCTAGAGGAAGAGTAACGATAATGGAACGCGTCCCGCAGAGAAACCTCACAATCCCATGATCAACGCCGGGGCAATACTGGTCTGTTCCCTGCTCAAGTCGCTCATCAAGACTGACATGACTCTGGCAGAGAAGTTCGACTTCACGATGAATTACTTCAAGAGGCTGGCCGGTGGCGAGAACCTCGGCTTCAACAATGCTGTCTTCTTGTCTGAACGCGAGGCCGCTGACAGGAACTACGCGCTTGGCTTCTACATGAGGGAGCACAATTGCTATCCTGACAAGACGAATTTGAGGGAGATAATGGACTTCTACTTCCAGGTAAGCCTGCTTAGCATAGTGCTTAGCTTAGTGGAGTGACGAATAGTTCTACAATCTATCTCTGCCCCAAGTGTTGCTCCATGGAGGCGAATTGCGACACGATGGCAGTGATGGCCGCCACGTTGGCCAACGGCGGCATATGTCCCATCACCGAGGAGAAGGTCTTGAAGCCTGACAGCGTTCGAGACGTGCTGAGCTTGATGCACAGCTGCGGCATGTACGACTATAGCGGCCAGTTCGCGTTCAAGGTACTATATTTTCAGCTCCTATATTCTCGGAGTAAGCTCGGGGACCTGGATAGTTAAATAGGGAACTGTTTCCGGGTCGACAGTCGAGTGGCTTCTGCTTTCATAGGGTGACTACTGAGTAGGAGATTAAGATTGTTACGCGTTCGCAGGTTGGCATACCAGCGAAGTCTGGCGTGTCGGGAAGCCTTCTCGTGGTGATACCGAACGTAATGGGAATCTGCACGTGGTCGCCGCCGTTGGACCCCCTTGGGAACTCGTGCCGAGGGGTGCAGTTCTGCGAGGAGCTCGTCTCAGAGTTCAATTTCCACAGGTACGTGCGTATCTACGTCAGCTCTGTTCAACGCAAAATGTGTCAATTCTTTAGTGTGCTTGCATAGATACACACCTACACGACAATGCAGTATCGCGGTACATTTCTTGGTAGCGGGAAGAAATCGAACACAACGGTTCTCGAGTGCCGATCACACGGACCACACGACTAATCTGTTATTGACACAATTTGGAAGTTTTGCCATGAGAATTTTTTCCACCGAGAGACAACACATTAATTAATTGTTTGTTTCCCCTCCTTTGCTTTTCTCACAACCCCCGCCACACGCTAACCCGCACGAACAATTACCTAACCCGCCAAATGTCTTTGAATATCTCTGAACGCGGGCAACCTTCGACGACACTCATTACCTCCCGTCGTTTTCCATCCCCGTCCCTGTTAGTGTAGCACCTACTATGATCACAGGTACGACAACCTGAAGCACGCGACTAACAAGAAGGACCCAAGGAGGCACAAGTACGAGACCAAAGGACTGTCCATCGTGAATCTTTTATTCAGCGCGGCCAGCGGTGATGTTACCGCGATGAGAAGGTGAGTGGCCATTCGTTAAATATTTTCGACAATTGGAGTAGGGCTTCGATTAACTTGTTCGAGTCAAGCTAGCACTGACTAATAAAACCGTAAAACCGTTACGCGACGATAATGATTGCAGGCACCGGCTGAGCGGAATGGACATGACACTGTCGGATTACGACGGCAGGACAGCTCTGCACTTGGCTGCCAGCGAAGGACACCTGGACTGCGTCGAGTTTCTGATCGAGCAATGCGCGGTCCCCGACGACCCCAAAGACAGGTAAGCCTCTTTGGCATCGATCGACGTGCTCCTTGCCGAGGCTTTCATCTGCCCTTTGCGGTTCCGCCACGCGATAATTGAGCAGTTAAAATGGTAAACGATGTAAATGCCAAAAAAAAAACATTTCTCGTCTCTACTGAAAGTTTTAACTACTGGCATTTGCATCGTTTACCATTTCGACTCCTCAATTCGAGGAAGTCCGAGGGGATAAAGCGTCTGACGATGATGGAACCGTTGATTGTGTTCAGGTGGGGGAAACGGCCCGTAGACGAGGCCGAGACGTTCGGGCACATGCAAGTGGTGGAGTACCTGAACAATTACGCGATGACCCGCAAGACGGAAGTGGAGAACGGGGAGAAGCAGGATAAGACGGATGACGGGAACGCGGACCCGATGAAAGTCGTGGAGACAGCGCCTCAGGCGCCGCTACCTTAAGTAGATAGGGTATTTTTCATGAAGAATTTTGGTGTGCGTGCGAGACTCAGAGGAAGAACGGTGTCTAGGGCAGTGACGGGGTCGCCGTGAATCGATTATGCCACTGTTTACAGTTAACGTTAAGCGATTAGTCTGCAGCCGAGTCTCTGTAACTCACCGTTACTCACAGCCACTGTTACGGGTATTTATATTTTTTTATATCTTGGTCTCTTGCTTTCTGACGGGTGTACGGGACGTCGCGTCGCGTCGTCGAGCGTGGGGAAGGTAAAAGCTCCCCTCTTTCTTTCCTTCAGGCTTCAGCGTTCTCGAGGCATTTTTAGCGTTAGGACAGCGACACGTCTGGCGAGGGGAGGCCGCGAATGGGACGAGCGATTTTTTAACGAAACCGGGCAGAAAATGTTGAGGCCGATGTGTTTAAACAAATTCCAGAATATTAGCTGTGAATGGCCGGCCATTTTTATAAAAAATGGCTTTAAACAGTAAAATTATGAAGTCGTCGAAACAAAAATGGAATTTTCTGGTTAAATTATTGATACTATGCCAATAACACATAAGACTTTTGTATTCCTTTCATCAAGATCTACCACTTAATGAAGTATAAAATCGATTCGACGACTTCATAATTTTACTGTTCATAATTTTTTATAAAAATGACCGGCCATTCACAGCTAATATTCTGGATTTTGTTTATACACACCGGCCTCAACATTTTCTGCGCGGTTTCGTTAAAAAATCGCTCGTCCCATTCGCGGCCTCCCCTCGTGGGTTACGGGTGGCTAGCGTGTATGTGTAGACTTACCTATTTAAGGGTAACGATAATTTCCAGTATTATTTGTCACACGAGAGAGTTCGCCATCGCTGTCTTTCGCTTCGAGGGGCAGCAGACTTCTCGAATGCGAAGGCACACTCAACGGACGCGGAGACGCGGTGGTGTAGGTAATGTACGATGAAGCCGTGGTAGACTGTAATTTCGTTCGTATGCATTGCGTTTTTTACGTGCTCATTTGCAGACACTTGTTTGACTAAGAATCTGACAGAGCGTGCGAGTAACAAAACTGTACAATGAAGAATATTTTCGTCAAGATAGCGTTCTATTCGTTCGTGTGATACTCGTTCCTATGTATCTATCGATTAAGAGACATATTTCTTTCTGCATCGTGTATCGCAAACGAGTCGGGGTACGAGACGATAGACAGCGTTCCTCTCGGAAAGCATTCTTTGCGAGAGGAATGGACGTGTACCAACCATCGAATTTCTAATCGAGCTCGACAAGCGGACACACCGTAGCCTATTGTCTGAAAGCGAACTTATGTAACGCTGCGCCCGACTCGGTTGCAGACGCCGTATAAGTGACTCGGTATATTCGCGACCTCGTTCCATTTAAACGCGAATTCGTCTGAAAGTGAAGCGGCATATTCAGGCTAACAGGAACTGTGATTCTTCGTGTCCTAAGCTTTAGTCGAAAATAATTGTAGGTACGATCGCGAAGAAACGAGCCGAAGAAATCGTGCAAAGTGCGCAGAAGCGTACGTTCTGTTTCCTCTACGAGTAATATCTTTCCATTGTCCATTTGTTCGGTAGAACGGTTAACCGTCTATTCGGCGATTCAGAAGCTACGATAAGCAAACATGACTCTAGTAATCCGTTCAGTTTGATTTGAATCGTTATTGGAGCAAACAGGCTTCTTGCTGTCTTCGCGTATCACGAAGTCATTTCCCTGCGACAAGGAGACTGACTGTTTGCCGAACTTCACTTTGTCGAATCAAGGGTTAACGATCAGAGTCACCTTCCGTCAATTACTTCGAAGCCTGCCTTAATAATCGACGAGAAAAGGGGGTAGCTGCGCGGACGACGAGCGAAGGAGCGACCGTAAGCTACGCGTACCAATTGCGATTCACGAATGTCTGGCGAGCAACAACACCTAAGAATAAGTTAATTGGATGATTCCTCTCTGAACATAGTATTTTCAGTAGTTAGAAAAGATTTCTCGAGCGTGTGTCGAACATATCGTTCCGTAAGTGTGTTATTCGATCGCGTTACGCAACTTTCGTCAGATGAATGTCGAAAGCGCGCCGAGCAGGATATCTCCCGATGGACAAGAGGACAATAATAATATATTTATCGCGACGGCGAACGAATTTCCCTTGCCTCCGGGCCTTCGCGACACTCCGCCTGGCTTTTAACCTCAGACACGAGGGGACAATAATTTTCATTAAACGAATCACCGTTTCAATCCTAGTGCAAACTATTTTCCACCAGTACGCGGTGCTTCCCAATCGAAGATCGGTTACGGAATTCGACGGAGAAGAGCTCGCGATCGATTTAAGTATTAGTGGACTTCTCAAGCTGTTACTAGTTTACAGGCCACCGTTTCATTAAGGGAAAATCGACTTGGAGAGAACTTGTGCATCTCCATCTTTGTGCTTAAGTTGCTTGAGCGAAATAAATGTATAAACTGAACACTTTCGTTGTCGCTTGTATCGGTGAAGGAAACGTCCCCTGCATTTTCCACGTCCTGACTCAGCAAATTCTGCTCAATTCCCCTGACGATTATTCCGAAATACTAATATCAAGAATAATCACCGGTACCTTTACTACTCGTCACGCGATTCGAGTATAGAAAACGCGTTGGAAATTCGCGAATGTGATCCGGCGCCCGTGTGCTCGTGACCGTCACGTAAGTCAGACATTGGGTTTTCCTCGACTGCCATCGAATCACGACACGCACTGTTCCGAATGGACGAAGTGAGTCATCACGGAGAACCGTGTCAATGAAAGGTTCTCGCGATTTCATTTCGTAACGCGCCAGTTCTGTAACAAGCTCGTTTTCGCTTCCAGCGAGGCGCTTGATCTTAGATCTGCAATTCGTCACCCAGCCATCCGGTGGCTTTTAATCTCCCAAGCTAATCAGTGACCCCTCGGACACTTGGAACTTATCGATCCTTCGCGAATTACCCATCACAGCGACCGAACGAAGATGAAGTGCTACTGAGTGGATCGGTAAGCAGACCTGGCCACTTTTCGAATCACATTATTTGAAAAATTATTTCAATAACAGGTTATTTTATTTCCTAATTATTTCGTTCTCGACATACAATTGTGTTATTTTATGTCACGAAATAATTTTGCAAATAATTATCTTGTATCTAAGATAATAAAATAATGAAATACTCATTCGATAGGTTCAACCAGTGTATTCCAATCGAATCGTGATTACTTTTCTGATTATCCGATAATAAGATACGTTTTCCTGAAGAATAATACCCCTCTTCCATCTTCCGCACCACAGTAGAACGATTATTTCCTTTTGCAACTGTGTTAGATGGTTCCAAACAAAAATCTCTTACTGATGAATTTTTCGGGCAGAGAGTTTTGCTCAAGCAAACTGTTGTGAAAATTTATTGAAATAAATTCTTTCAGTTGTATTATCTTGACAAAAAATATAACTATAATTTCAAATAAATCGATATTCTTTATATTTTCAAAGTATTGAAAACAACGGACCGAAATATTGTTTCGAATAATAGCTACTTATTTCTTAAAGTTTAATTTCAAATAAAATTTGCCCAGTTCTGCTGATAAGTACGGTAGAGGAAATTTTCGATAAAATGATCTCGAATACTTTCGCGTTTTGGGCTCATGGAAGCAACGTCTAATAAATGGTGCACTTGATCTATGAGTGTACTCCATAGAAGAATAGATTGTGTTGATTATGAAATAACGGGATCCCAAGGTTGCATTCACGCCTTGGACTGATGATAATTAATAGTGAACATTAATGAAATTAAAATATTTTCAATACACTTGCCTAGGATGAGTCATAGCGCGGGATTCCCAGGTTGGATTTGATTGGAAGTCCCGTCACGAGATTCCGGAATTTTAACTACTTAGTAGTCCATGGTGTATTATTGGACAGGCGTTTGCAGTCGATTGTTTGCTACGCCGAGCAATCTCCGCTCTGCGAGTCGTCATTACATTGACGTGGGTGGAAATGCTCAATGAAAATCAACAGCTGGACCTTCGGTAGTATCTATTCATCGGTAGTTATTTCTCGCGATTAGTCATAAGATTATTCTTCTCCCGGGGAAAACTGAATTATCTAATCTAGGATACGGTGTTTCTCCCACGAAAATTGGATTGTCCCGCGGGAAATATTATTCATTGATGATACTGGGAGCGTTGTACTACTTCCTGCAATTAACTGCAATTTCCAGCGTATCGTTGCTCGGAAGGTTACGCGACTTATCGCTTAATTCGATTTTTCTTCGCCTGTGTGGATGGTAAACAACATTATCGTTCTTCACTCGCATAAACGCATCGGGGATTATCGAATTTAGGAGGGCACTGGAATCGAATCACTCGACAGACTTTGTCTCATATTCCCCTCGTTAAACCGTCGATTAGAGGTAATTGCATTGTAACTGCCAATCCTTACTATTAAAACGGAATAACTCATCGCAAGAGGATAATCTTTTACACGTTATCTCTGTGCTTAATTATCTCCTTCGGCCGCACAATTCGACCATTAATTACGGCGAAAGTTATTAGCTGTACGCTCTGTCATTAACTTTTATTACCCAGAGACGATCTGAGGATTGCCGATTTAAACGCGAGACTTTAGGAGAAAGGCTTAAGATTGTACGGGGAAGATGTGTCCGGAGTAATCGAGTAACGTTGCGAAGATATCGCCAGTGGGATTTATTTTCTGCCTCTCCGTTTAAAAATAACAACCGGTTCCTGCTACCATTTGCATAATCGCGAATACACGCTCGCTTAAGAGAAGAAAGACCCACGTGCACCGTACGCCTTTTTTGTGATTGTCAATTTTATGGGCTCGAGGAATCGGTAGCACAGTAATCAATCTCAGAGGCTCGTAATCGCGAAGACACGTTCGACTCTGGGGAAAGACACGGCCGATGCTCGACGACCTGATTGATTGTTTGCGAAAGGGAGAAGACGAGTTGTCCATTGCTTTCGAGTACATTTTAACAACGATAGGTTTGCTCTTCCCCCATGAATATTCTTACACCAGTAGGTTGGCAGTCGTTAAACCTGGCCTTGGAGATACTGGTTTTCAGAGACTCGGATGGCAGCAACGAGATTGCTCCCATCTTGCAAAAGTTACAGGAGGTGCATATGGATCCACCGTGCGCCGTGTGGTATCGACGATAAGATATTCGAGGATTTAGAAGGAAATGATGCAGTTATCTCCTCTTTATAGTATTACGCCGAGGCATGTATCGGGCCAATAGTAATTGTCTGTGATCAACAGTGGCAATCTTCTGCGAGGGGACCGAGTGATGTAACGCGGGCATCCTTCCACGAAAGGATTTTGTTGCACGAGCTGTCGCTGGCTTGTACCTTAGTATTTAACACCGGTGCTTACGTCAAACGATATCTTGGGTTTCCAAAAAGGTGACGCGTAAAGAGGGATAAGAACAGTGGAACGAAAGAGACGCGATTAATTAAAAAGTCAAATCGCCCTGAAGGAAGGGATCCCTGGAAAGCGATTCTTGAAAGGGGAGATCCCAGAAATGTATCTCTCAACCTGAAGAGAACTTAGACGTCCCATATTTCTATCGAAATCTTCGAAACAGGTTTCACTTCGCCCTTTTCCCTTCCCTTCGTCATTTCCCGTTAATGATTCATTGACCCCAGGTAGATAGTAGAGGACGAACAAAGCTTCCTGTTCCATCATTATTTCCACAGGCAAGTATTCCAAAGCAATGAAATTCTCAAAACGGTGGTTAACACAAAATCGGAAAGTAGCCGGATTTTCAGGGGTTAATTTCACCCCCTCCGAATGAATTTGGGCAGCAAACAAAAATTGCGTTGTAATCAGGAGGAAATTCCCTACATATTCACAAAGTTTCAGAATTTTATAAATTTCCGGGTTCGGGATGTTCCTTTGTAAGATGTCACAGGTAATGCGACGAGAAGTTTCTTCCGCCTTCTCCTGTCTCCATGCTTGTATTGTACTTCTCCTACGCGCTCATTACTCATCGATATTAAAAGTCGCGTTAATCCGCTGCCGCGGTTAGTTCCCTTTTCGAGGATCGCTAAAATCGCGAATTATTAAAGCTCGTTTCGACCAACGTCTACTTTTTTGTCCCGTTAATCACACATTACGCAAGAGGCGATGCTACAGTGTCCATTTTCGTTCCTGATTTCGCAGCAAATCCACTGCACAGACACTCGCGATAAATACGATTACTCTCCCTCGTGCATTTTCCAGCAATGTCACTAATTTATAATTATAATTGTTCTGAAATATCGTTATAATTACCCCGTAACGATCTGTCAACGTATCCTAAGGTACGCAATCTGTTTTCCATCGCCATTCACCGAAATTATCTAAAATTGCGAGCGACGAATTTCCCAATGCTGAAAAGAGCAAAAGACAAAAGCTGTAAACAAGTGGCAGGCAGTCAGGGATATCCCACGATGGAAAAATGTGAAGCGGTTCGCCGAAGCGATCAGACCTTGGCAGTGTCGGTGCGATCGTGGCCAGGGAAAGTTTTGTCGGTTCTCTGAGAAATTCGGCTGGATCCGCGATCAGGCAGCGATAGTACGCGGAAAAATCGCTGGTTCTTCATAGGACCGAGCGGTCCTGCCGAACGGTCGTTCGTAGAAGACGCTGTTTCGATTCCAAACGGGGGATATCGAGGCGTGTAATCGGCGAGCAGCGTGGAGTGACGGGTAATTACTGACCGACGTAAAATCCGCCGGTGTCTCGTATATAAGTTGTTGTCGCGTTCAAGAGCTTCAGTCGTTCTTGACTCTTCGACCACGGAGTTTCGATAATCCATTAGCAGCGTCGGCGATTAACAGCAAGAGAACAAGAGGAGAAGTTAGTGTGTGTCTTCTGTTGACTGAACGTCAGTGCAAGGAAACATGAGGGTGTTCAACAAGTGTCTCGTGCCAGTGCTGGTACTTCTGCTTGCCGAGGGCTCATCCGCCAGGCCTGGTGAGTTTCCATTTCGTTTTCGAGTGAGATTGGAAAGGAAATTTGTGGCGAAGAAATTGAGGAATTAAAATCGAATCTGATATTTGTTCCTTTCCTCCTGGTTGAAAACTAAATGTCTGGCTTTGCGTAGGTTTGATAGGCGATTTACTGCACGGAAACGGAGGAGGTAGTCTGCTGGATCCTCTGGGTCTCTTTAACAAGGGGAAAGAGAATCGCGCCACGAGCAACGCGCAGTCCATTGGATCCAACCTGAACCTTGGACCACTCTCCTTTTCAAGCAGCTTGGCCTCTTCCTCAGCATCGGCGACTGCCAATGGCAACGGAGCCGCCTCCGCCAATGCCAAGGCGGATTCGCAAGCTTTCGGCGGGTCCGGCGCCAACGCCAACGCTGACGCCTCTGCCACAGCCAATGCTCAAGGTATTTACCACAGAATACGTAAATCCCCTTTGTAATCGAAGCCGCTGACAGCTGCAGTCGAAATTGCACATATCCCAATGTCCGGTAGCTGTTGAAATTCCCCAGCCTCGCATTACGCGAGCTTACATCCGTAAAAATCGATTACATTCAAATGGAAGCATACCCTATCACACTGAACGTCGAATTCGAGGCCGTTCACACCGCACGTGACCTAGCACCCGAGTATAAAAGATCTGAACACGTGTTCAGCAAGGTGATCCTGATCGTGAAAAGTGAAAAAGAACCCCAAAGGCAAGCCGACTTCTCCTGGTTCCGTAACAAGCGTTGAATTTTCTTTGAACATAGGTTACAATGGTCCGTCGTTATACAATGATCATTCTAACCCCGGTGGCGTCTATGGTGGCGATTATAACGGTTACGTTCCAAGAGACGCCCAGCGTGACGGTAGTTACGGAGGTTCTCAATCCTATGGCGGTAACGCGGCCGCGAACGCCGCTGCGACTGCTGCTGCAAATGCAAACACGAACGCGAACGCGAACAGTGGTGGAAGATCGCCAACTGGATACTATAATAATGCTGACTACGCCCAAGCGAATGCTGCTGCGAACGCGATCGCTAGCAATGCAGGGAACGTTTACCCTCAAAGACAACCCTACACCGGTGGCCAAGGATCTTCGCATTACAACGGAATGGACCAAGAAATAGCTGTGAAGCCCAATGTAATCCATGCGATGGGCCCTCGTCCGCGGCCCGAGGTGATCGTCCATCCACTTCCGCCGTATCAACCGATACCGTCCAGGCCACAGCCACCCCCGTACAATGGCGGCTCTGTGATACCAGTGGTGGTCGTGGATGGACCTCCACCATACGGCAGGCCCATGCCACGACCGCGGCCGCATTATCGTCCGAAGCCGAAGTACGAGCCACTGCAGATCATCGTGATCGAAGGCACGGAATCGCAAGGCCAAGGTGAGCCGCTTCGAGTATCGATCACGTCGCGGCGAGCGATGCTCTTGGTCTTGGTCGGATGCACGCAACCGAAGAATGAGGGAGCATGGGAATCTCCAGTGTCCTTCCTCCGTCTGTACAGTCCCAGACGCTGATCGTTCTTTTGCACCGCTCACTGTCTCCTTGCAACTTTACTGCGAATTACCGAGTGTACACCATACTCGTATAGAGACGCGTTCTCTGTGTGTACACCTCAAGGAAGATTTCTTCTTCTTATTTTAAGAGACTAATTGTGCATTCACTGAGTGCTACTAATACTTTCAGGACACTCGTAGACGTCCTCCTCGAAGATCAATCTTGTTTCCCCTTTCACCCCATGTTTCTTACTGACTAATGTCTAACACGGCTGGAATGTCTGCAATTACTTCTTTCGTTCTGTGTTGGTGTCGCGTTTAGCAAACTGTTGTCCGATTAAAACAAGCTAGAAAAACCAAGTGTTCCAAAGTCCGACCCTCCAAACTGACCATCGATTCATTCTTCTAGCAGGTGGATATGGGAAAAGCGAATACTACGGGCCAACTGGACAGCAGCCGATCAGAGGTGGCAATCCCTTCCTGACAGGCCCCGGAGGATCCAACGCTAATGCCAATGCAAACGCCAACGCCAATGCCAATGCCAACGGAAACGGCTATTCTGTTGCACCAGGCTACGCGCAGCAACCACAACAATATCCCTCAAGTGGCCCATCAACTGCGATCGGTGCACAGAATCCTTTCTTGAATGGAGGCTCCCAAGCAAATGCTAACGCAGCCAGCAACGCCAACGTAAACTCGTACCCCGGTTCTTCAGGCCAGGTGCAACGTCCAGGATACAACTATCCTACCAGTGGTTCCTCCGCCCCCATCCCTGCAAACAATCCTTTCCTCGGTGGATCTTCTTCAGGAAGCGCAAGTGCAGGTTCAAACGCTGGAGCAAGCAGTGGCTCCACAGGGCAAATCGGAGCGCAGAATCCCTTCATCGGTGGAGGCTCCCGAGCTCCTGGGGGTTACGGAAATGTTCAGGGAAGTGGGCAGCCCGGTGGGCAGCCCGGTGGGCAGCCCGGTGGGCTTGGGCATTACGTGACCCAAGGAGGAAGCACGGCTAATGCAAACGCTGCAGCGATCGCTGGTAGCCAGAACAAACTGAATCATATCCCCACGACGTATCCAGGTCAAGGAACTGCGCCAGGACAGTACGTTGCACCTCAAGGAGGGGTCTACGGCCCGTCTTCTGGATCAGCAGGCTCTTTGTCCAACGCTAATGCAGCCGCCAATGCTGGGGGTGCAGCTGGAGGATACTCTCAACAGCCGATCAAAGGAGCTCCCGTGGTGATCAGTGCGATGCCCGCGTACACATCTGGGCCAAGTGCGTTTGGAGGCTCTGGCTCTAACAGCGCCTTTGGAAGCTCCGGATCGCATACTAGCAGTGCTCTGCACGCTCCAGTCAAGCAAGCTCCAATTTACGGAACCTCTGGACCAGCGTACGGCAGTGGAGTCTCGGGAGCAAACTCTGCGAGCAAAGCTAATGCCAATGCTGGAAGCAGTGGACTCGGTGGTTTCGGAGGAAGCATTAGCGGTGCGGGCGGTAGCTCTCCCTTTGGATCAGGCATGGGCGGCTACGGAGGACAGAGTGGAGGTTCCTCTGCGTCTAACGCCAAGGCTGACGCTGCAGCCAATGCAGGGAGCGGTGGATTCGGTGGTTATGGAGGAAACTCTGACAATACTGGAAGTGCCTTCGGCGGCAGTGGTCCTTCTGGATCAAGTTTAGGAGGATATGGCGGAGGTTCTTCTGGATCTAATGCCAAAGCTGACGCTGCAGCCAATGCCGCAGCCAATGCAGGAGGCAATGCAGGAAGCAGTGGATTCGGTGGTTATGGAGGAAACTCTGGCAATACTGCTCCTTCTGGATCAGGTCTAGGAGGATATGGCGGAGGTTCTTCTGGATCTAATGCCAAAGCTGGCGCTGCAGCCAATGCCGCAGCCAATGCAGCAGGCAATGCAGGAAGCAGTGGATTCGGTGGTTATGGAGGAAACTCTGGCAATACTGCTCCTTCTGGATCAGGTCTAGGAGGATTTGGCGGAAGTTCTTCCGGGGCTAATGCCAACGCTGACGCTGCAGCCAATGCAGGAAGCAGTGGATTCGGTGGTTTCGGAGGAAATTCAGGCAACGCTGGGGGTGCGTTCGGCGGTAATGGCGGTGCATCGGGTCTAGGAGGATATGGTGGATATGGTGGATCGAATGGAGGTTCCTCTGGTGCTAATGCCAAAGCTGATGCCGTAGCTACCGCTGGAGCATCCAGTGGCAGCTTGGGTGGTGGATCCGGCGCCGGTGGATCAGGGGCTTACGGACAGGGTACTTATCATTATTAAATCTGTCCTATTCCCTCATTATCGGTCATGTTTCAGGTGTAAATTGCGTGAGACGTTCCCACTTCTTGAAATCATCTAATTTCGCACAAGTTAATTGTAGCTTACACCTAGGGAAACTGTTTCACTCGCATTCACCAACAGCAACGAGCCTTCAAACGTCTCGCTATCATCTACCGGCGAGCGCCACTCACCAAATCATAACGAAGCTTTTCCATTTCCTTTCCTAGACATTGCCAGTGCTGAAACGTCGGGCTCAGCCATCGTCGACGCAATAAAATCAGGCCTGATCCTAATTAAATGATCGCTCTCCCATCTTCAGGCTCGTCCGGTGGTCTGTCCAGTGCCATTTCCAGCGCGAACTCAAACGCTTTCGGAGGATCGGCGAGCAGCTCCAGCAAGTCCATCGCTAACGGTTCCGGAAACGGTTCGGGGAACGCGAAGGCGCAGGCATCCAGCAGCGCGATATCCACGGCTAACAAGAGTTCAGCATCCAGCTACGCTTCAGCCAGCGCGGACACCAACGACATGCTCATCTTCACCGACTAATCGTACAGACGTCGAGGACTGTTCGTCGACAAGGCCCTCGTATGTACGACTCCACCATGGGGTAAACGGACCCCGTGTACGTGCCATCATCTCATTTTAAAGATCTTATTGGTAGATACTCGCCTGACTCATGAGAATGGGATTCTTGATAGCTCGTAGACTCCGAATGCTGCCAGTTATTGATTACTTTGTTATTCACACATCGATTAATGCTGATGATTAGCGTGTCGAATGCCGTAAGAAGCCGATTAGTATTGTACAGTTGCTTGCATCATTCACGGCTCAGATAATGGTCGAATACGATGAGCGCAATAAATGCAGTTCTCGCGTTTTCTGCTCGTTGCGTAATATTTTATCGTGCTGTGCGTTTGACGACGGTAACAATTTTATCCCAGCGAAACGCAAGATACTTGCACGGCCGTCGATTATTGTCAATTCATTGGAAGTTTAAATTTTTGGTATCGATTGCCTTATAATCTCTACCAAGGATTATTGATCTAAAAACTGATTCGCAACTTGTGATATATGTAGTTCTTGCCAGTGTACGATACGTGAGAAATATTCTTTGTGTAATCAGGATTTGATATTATTTTCCGTTGAATTGTGCCTGCCGTGTTATTGAAAATGCAATTATATTAAATTATTGCAGACTTATTTAGTCGTCTGTTTTTTTTTTTAAATATTCTCGGGACGATTCAGCTGATCGCATGTATAATACTCTGACTATACTATAAGTATATACAACTACATAGCATACGGCTAGATCAGAAAACGCTAAGGTCGTTTTATGCGTATTTATAATGCAAGCTCGCAGATTGTTTCTACGACGAAGGCAACTATCTCGATTGTAAATAACGATTGCTTGGAAACCGAAGTAACGTCATATTTATCTATATTCAAAATCAGATTTACAATGTTGATAGTTTCTAACATCGCGTCACCGATAGCAACTCTTTAAATCGCGACTGTTGATAACGATGCGAGATTTCTATGCTAATTTCATCGTCTTGATGAGCAACCGTGTCTATACAGTAAGAACAATTGCGTCGAGTTTCGTGAACTGTGAGTTTGACACTGAACGTAGCGTAGCGTTCGTGTTGTTTATTTATTGTAAGAAGCAAACCTACTCCGATGACGCACACAAGATTGTTTTCCAATTAGAAGATACGAGTGCCATTATCGAGTTTACCAGAAATTTCTCTCCGTTTCTCTCTTTATGATCGACGAATTCGTAAGAAAGCCTGCATAAAATTCGTGCCAGCAGATATAAATATGTATTGAAATAGCACACGAGCGGGAATCCCCAGTTCCGTGCCATTGAATTGTAATTAAAGTACGAAAGAAATCATACGGGACGCTCCAGTTCGTTATCATTGAATCCCTTATCGTAATATTCCAATTCTTTGGAAATCTCAATGTTTAGATCTCGAAAGTAGAGATACCAGATATAAAATTCAACCGAAGTTACCCAAGGAAACAGACGTGGAAGAAAAGAGAAAAAGAGGAGTGATAAGTGCCGAGATGACTCGTGACACTCGTTTCGACCTGTTAATGACCGTTCATGCGACTCTCGTAATCCGTGCGTAATTAGTGATAATCACTGGTGCATCGAGCATCATTTATTTTGCGTCTTCACGGAATTCCCGGCTATTATCGTGGCTTATCAATTATCATACGGCCGCAAACACCGTGTCGCGAACACGTGATATTATAATATGACTAAGTTTAGGCTGTAAGAACATGAATAAACTCGACGATTTTTTATTCACACGAGGAGAGACTTCTTCACAGACCCGTGCACATAGCCTCATAGTCTCCACCTCCTTTTTTCCACCCCATCATGCAAAATAGAAGCTTCGGCACAAATGCATCTGAGAAACGAAGATTCTGAATGTTTGATCGCCTTAAATATTAGTAAAGTGCATATCTACATATAGCCAGGCGGATGTTTACTGGAAAATACGCGGGAGTACCTATTATTTATTTGGGACCCCGTCATTTCCTTATTTTCCATTATATCGTCCCATTCGAGGATGCACGTGGATGTATAATTTACGTCTTGCGATGTAACAGGTCCCGCGTTTCAAGTACAAATTAATAGGCTTGGAAGTTTACGCTTGGACTATTTTTGTCCAGATAATTCAACAATTTTCTGCTATAATGTTTTAAGTTTCCATGCGTCACAATTGGGGGACACTTAAGCGAGACGACGAGGCAATATTCCTCCCATATTCTTTCCGAATACGGGGTTACATTAGAATTTGAGGAATAAGCGTTCCATGACGGCTGTCGTGATACCTACTTCGTAATGGATTCGAGTCTGGCAGGATTTGTGAAAGCAGGCAAGTCCTGGGTAACCACCTTTGTTCCCCCCTGGGGATTCTCCTGATACTCTAACGACGATAACGGGACTTTCCCCACGCAGGTCAAGGGACCGTGGTTACCCCGAACCGTCTGTTTCGTGAAAACGCCCCCATAACAGGGAAGAAACCCTCGAAAGGAATGCGTGGATGGAGGAAGTGCATTCAGTTCTGCAATAGACGCCCTGCAAGAATGAAGTCCCTCGTCTTAGTGCTGGTTCTCGTCGGCGCAGCCAGCTTGGTTGCTTCGCGGCCTTCTCCAAGCGAAATCTCATCGCTAAAGGGTAAGCGGATAGTATTTGCGTATGGATCTTGAAAATTACAGAAAGCCTCGCTGCACTTTGATCGTTGGTTTGCATCTATGCGATGAAGATCATTTCCTCTAAAGAATCTAGTGTGCTTTTGCGTGCAATTAAGTGCAGTACCTACCTATCTACCAGTGTGCACAGTATCGAAGAAAGTTTCTTTGCAGATAGAGAACCGAAGGAGGACATAAAGACTGGCGTGCTCCAGAGAAGCCAAAGACATTTGTCCGGTTGCAAAAGCAGGGCACATAGCCTCGGGTGAGTTATCAAAAAGTTTCATGTCCTAATGCTTTCTTTTATCAAGCAAACGGGCGCCTTTTCTCTGGAAATAACGCAATCATTGCGCAAGTAGTATCGATGGTGATTCTACCAAACTGGCAAGGATAAACTGACAATATTCTGACCTCCCCGAATATATTTGTTCAGTTTCAGGTTAAAAACGCCTCTGGCCGACATTGCCCTCGCTGGATCCTCGACTCATTCTCGACCTTCTCGTTTGCATCATCACCTCCTACGTCGACCTGGATATCAGTCCGGGGCGCATAGCTTCAGCAATAGCATCAATTTGCCGCACAGCAGCTTGTCAATTACTCAAAGCGGAGGTTACGCGTACGCTGATTGTTAAGCACGATAAATAGATTTAGAATTACTTAGGTGGATAGTTTAGTGAGTGCAGTGGAACCTACCACGGCGTAGTAAGTTCACTCGAATAGATTTAGAAGAATTGTTAGCATCGATTCGTAGATAATGTACAAAGAGTGTTCAGTCTGTTGCTGTAACAATTTGGAGAGATGTAAGACTGAAATTAGACGTAAGAGGAACCTCTGCGATGTTATCGTTCCACGAGAACTGTTCTTCAAGTTCCTTCTCTAGTTATTAAGGCGCGTACCTATCTACTAAAATAGGTATATGAAATAATAAGATTTCTGTACGGCTTTCTATATTATACCTACCTATTCAAACTTCTGTATTCTAATAAATTGCAAGCCTGTTAAATATTAAAAGAAAGTTCGTTTTTAAGTACAAACTCTCACTGAATATTACACTATCACGCCATTAAACAGACAGTAAGCAACGGGAACCTTGACACGCGAATTGCGGCTCGCTTTAATACCGAAAATCCCGGAATAAAATGAATAAAACATGAACACGCGTAGCGTCTGCCATTTCGTCCGTACTTCACGAATCGTCCCGTCGATGTCACAAATCTCTCCCGTACATACATATATCTTGGTTGTTTTTTTTTTTTTTGCCCCCTCGGAGAGAGGTGATTCCCCGAAGCCGTATCTAAATCATATCTCGATTAGCGCGCTTAGCGGCTGTCGGTATTTCCACGCGGTCCACTTTCGATCGTCCCTGGACTTCGTTAAGGTCATCCACTCGTTAGGAGCCAATGACAAAATTGTCTTGTCGATCACCGTCGAATGTTCGGAAGCTGCGGGGTTTCCGAGCGTCTTTCTTGGATTTCGGCGGTGAAGGGAACTCGTATAAAAGCACCGCGGACCGTGGGCCTTCTTCGATTTGCGAGTTCGTCTCACGCGCGTCGTGTACTTCCAACAGAATCTCGCCCGAAAAATGTCGCGATCTCTGCCGATTGTCGTGCTCTGCGCGCTCCTCTTCGCAGCGTGCGCCGCGAAACCGGCGCAACTGCTCTCGAATCCGCAATCGTTGAGCCCACTTGAGCAACAAGGAGTCGTAGCTGCGGAGACTGGTCAGTTATCTTGATACTTTATCTCCCCAAAACGGTTTATTCCCCGACCCATGTTCTAACTTGGATGGTAAATACACTGCCGTCATTTGGCACAGATTCAATACTTTTCACTGTTTTTAAGTTAAAATCCTAAATAAAGGTAAATTTGTTGGAGTTCTTGAAAATTGCAACAATTTTCATCATTATTCCGCGCAGAGTAGATGTGCTAATACTTGTGAACGGCAGGATATGTACCTACATTGGGAGCCTCTTTTCGAAATAACGCGCATCGGTTTGCTGGCCGATTTGTACCCTGTTTCAGACAACAATAGAGGCCAACGATCACCGCAATTCGGATTTCCCGGCGAGGGTTTGGGCCCACTCGGTCCTAATCCGGAATTCGAGGGCAGGCACCGTAAACACCATCGTGGGCCAAAGCAATGTGACGAATTTGGCTGCGCAGGAGGGTAACGCTTCCCGAATTTCTCTTATCGTAGATAGGGTAGATGTACCATTTGTGGCCACTTGAAGGATTTCCGTACCACTCACAGATACATAACTTACAAAAGAATACGTATACAAAAGTAAAGAATATATAAGTGTAATCCACAATATACAGATAATTAAAATATTCTACGTTGAACAATGTTTTAAACATAATTATTTAAAAAATCATTATATTATCGTGCCAGACTGTTTTGCACCATTTGTGGCCACTAGAGTACCATTTTTGGCCAGCCGGCTTACCATTTGTGGCCACTTATAGAATTGGTAATACGAAAGACCCACAGTAAGAATTGTAGTTTTTAATTTATTACAAATGTTCACTACTGAACAAATAATACAATACTTGCTGCACAAAAATAATATTAACTGCCAATAAGTATCCTTTTTACTTTTTCTTTTGGTAGCGACAGGTTTTGCTTTTTCTGTTTTTTTTTTCTTATTCCTTTCTTCGAACTTTATGGCTTTAATCTTTTTATTTTCTTCTATTTTTGCTAGTCTTTTTTCTTTATTAATCATTCTCTCCTCTTCTTTGTTCTCCTTTTCTTTTTTTTTGGCCAACATGATCTCCATCCATTTGTCTGATGTTATTACAGCAGGTAAATGTTCAACTGCTTTCCGCTTTCGCTTTATGATTTGCTTTTCGGGCCATAAAAGAATTTCGTTGAAGACATCATCGAATGACTTTTCACGAATCGTAAAAATCTTCGACTTTAGAAGAATTTTTTCGCTAACTATTGTATAATAATTTTACAATAATTAGGTATTGTACGATAAGTTGCTAATGAGAATGCCTACTGACCAAAAATGGTTGTACCATTTTTGGTCAGTGCCTAATTCCACTAGAGTTTAGGTTATATCGTTGAAATTCTTTTTTAAATCTCAAAAATATTTGTTTTTTAATATAAATATGTATAAAACTTCATCCATACTCTTGTTAAATACAGTAACTAATTGTTTTCTTACCAGTCGTATGCTAAGCACCATTTGCAAGGATGTGGAAAGTTATCAAAGATTTGGACATTCACATATGATAATTAAATAAAACGGGACAACAAAACAGTATAAAGTAGTAGAAATGTTGCCAACATAACCCACCCTTGGACAGCTTCATTCATTGTAATGAAAGTAAACTAAGAATACTTAATATATCGGAATTAATAAGACAGTGGCCACAAATGGTGCAGTGGCCACAAATGGTACATCTACCCTATGCTTCGATGGTTTCTACTTCCAACGAGCATCGACCTCTTAGTCAATCTAAACTCTGAGGAATCGCTAATATCGTCAAAATTGAAGCCACTTTCCACCTCTCTTCTATACCACAGCTGATCGTGTTGAAAGTAATTCCATGCTCTTTTCTACTATATCAGATTCGGACCTGAACCTGGATTCTATCCACCGCCACCCCTACCGTTCGGTGGTGTAGGAGAGGCATCCGCCTCGGCTTCCGCAGGATCTATCGGTTTCAACGCAGGTCCAGGCGCCGAAGCGTCATTCGCCTCTGCTAATGCAGGATCGAGCGAAGCAAACGGAGGGTCCTTCGGTCCTAGACCGTTCGGCGCACCCTTCGGGGGTGGAGAGAGCCAGGCGAACGCGCAAAGCGCCAACTTCAACTTTGGCCCGTTCGGATCCGCCTCGTTTAGCGTGGCTGAGGCCTCGTCAGCTGGCCAACAGTTTTGAGATCTAACAGGTGAGTTTATATATTTATGCGAACAACACGATTACACTCATTTCGAGCGGAACTCGAGTGGAGACTGATGATTTCGACAGAGTCGTCTGCTTTCCGTGGCGACCCGCGAACACGAGGCGCGGCCAATTTCAGCGACACGCTCCGAGCGGTGCCCCATGACCGGGAATATTAATTGACTTTGCAGGCGCGTGCACCGCGTGTAGTCGCGGCACGCGCCACGCAACCTAACCACCGCACACCAGCCGGGACGAATCGGTTTGACGCGAATCAGTTTCTTCCTGTAATTCCTCTCCGCTGTAAAATGCCTGCGCGTACGTGGCGTTTCTCTATACGAGCCGAGAATCCAGCCAGCCTCGGCTAATGGTCCGCCTCGGTCTCGGCCTCGGCCTCCTCTCCCTCGCTCGGCGTATATGTACATGTATATGTACTTTATTCAACTTTATTGGGAAGCTAATTCTTCTATGGGTGTTCCGCGAACCGTGCGATCCAGTGAAACGTGATTCTATTCCGTCACACTCTTTCTTTCGGACGATAATCAGGGTTATCGAGTTATCCTTTAAAGGAGTATTTCAGGAAACGTGGGAGTGATTACGATTTGTAGGCGATGATAGAAAGTCGAAAACCGTTCAGAGGCTCAGGAGCGCGCGTTCCATTGGTCGGAAGGATCTCAAGGTTCCCTTGTTCGCTCGAGGACGGGGCCGTAAATTCACGCGTGTCGGGTTAACGAACTTCGCCCATTACAGATTCACGTTATTACGAGATGTTTTTCTCTCGGAACGATCGCGCATAAAAGCGAACATCTGTCCATCGAGCTGGTTAAACCGTACATCGACCTTCGATATACGGATTTTCCCTGCCTGCTCCCCGTGGACGGTCTAAGAATAACTTGTAGGTATAAACTTTCTCAACTCGGAAGCTCCACGGAGCAAACATATCCCATCGAAATCTCCAAACTGTCGATCTGAAAATTCGTTTGCAAAAGAGTCCCTCCCCAAAAGTTAGTTGTCCACAAGTTCCTCGATAATCCCCCATGCCAACCCCAAAGACGGTTTGCAAGACGAAGTCGTTTCCAAGGAGCAACGAAATATCCTACGAAAAGAAAGAAGTTGACGAATGGAAGGTGAACGAACCCGGTGGAAACAAGGGTGGAGAGGAGGAGAGCCGACGTAATCGCGACGTCTTTTCACCTCTCGATCGTAAGAAGAGCCAGCCACGAACATCTGTCCAGCGGGGTCCAGCTCGCGGCATGCAACAGTCTTGGCGTAATGTCACTTCTGTAGAGTGTCTTTCACGTCTTTTTTCCTCTTTCCCTCCGCCCTGCCGACGCTGCATGCCCCTGGCCCCCCTGGTCCCCTGCTCCCTGGCACTAAGCGGTCCCGCACAAAGACAGGCTTTGCCTACGCGTTGATTATTCAAATGTGTGTGGGACCTGTGCGAAAGGAACGTCGTAAACGCGCTGCTGCTGGCCATTGTCCCATTCAGCCGCGTTCCTTTTCGTACGGTGTGAAAAAGAATGGACAAAGGGAAAATGAATCTTCTTGGTTCTCAGGCGATCGGCAGACGGCCAGACAGACGGATTAACTCGTTTTAAAGGGATCCAGGACGCCATATTGTCGGTACTTGTAGCGCAGGGTAGGGCCAGAGCGAGCCAGACGGGGCCCTATGCCCCGGGCCCCGGGCCCCGGGCCCCGGGCCCCGGCCGACCGGTCTGTTTTCATCCCGAAATGCGCCTACACGCGACCCGCCAGCTTCGTTCCAACTCTGTTTGCTGAGGTTAGCTGTTGGTAGCGGCGATATTGGAGGGGAATTAATCGCTTTCCGACGAGCTTTCATTCGCTTCAAGTAGTACAAAGCGTGATAAGCCAGTCACGTGGCATGTTTCCTTTCAGAGCTAGGTTCTCTACTCGAAGAGTAGCGATTCCCGAAGGCCCGACAGTGTATTTGTGCAATTGACAGAATAAAAGAATTCGACGAGGATTCTCTGCGATTCGCTGTAGCATTACCAAATTTTAAGACACTACACGTCACACACGCAGCCGCGCGCATTTAAATCATTAATATGTCGGGGACTGGTGAACCCCGGTATGTAAATCGCCTCGAGTCTCCCTTTCAGGGGTCATCGTGGAAGGGTTAAAGGTCACAAGTGGTTCCACAGTGTACACTTATTTATGCGGAGAGGCAACAGGCGGGAGAATGCAGATTTCAGATTACGCCCCGTGAAAGCACCGAGTCTTGTTGCACCGCGTGTAACAAACAAACCCTGGCTGCGTTTAAAGCCGAACTTGAACAGACATTACACGCAACAGCTACGCGTACTTTGGGGCGCGGGGAACCAACAAAGAGCCGCCATTGCGGTTGCAGTTCTGAATGATCTCAGAAACGGGAATGAAATTTCCTTTGATCGGGGATAACGCGATATTGATTGGGCACTCGCGTGCAACGTTTCTAAAGCGGGCCTTTGACAAACGACCATTAGCCGTTTAAGCCTCGCCCATGCCCCAGGAAACCGTGCAAACGTCTGACGGGGGCTGCTTATTTTCCGCAGGTCACCGGCTCGCCCCAGCATCGACTGATCAACCCTAATTTATTCCACGGTCGGCGTGCTCCGTCCACATCCATGCTCAGCCATTGTTTACAAACATTCTACGTCACTAGGTATAAGTAAATAAAGCAGCCAGCCGGTGGAGACGAGCCACCACCGCCCTCTTTCATCCTCGAGGCTTCCTGGGAGCGAGGTTCCCTTTGTCCGTAGGTACGGGCAACCACCAGATGTTCAGGCAAATAAAACCGACAAAATATCGGCCACTCGCATCCGAGAGCGCAGAAGGGAGAAGGACGGCGAAACGCGGAACGTGCAAGGGTGGATGGAATCAGAGGAAAGAAAGAGAGAGGGAGTGAGCCTGAGGGACGGGGATTAACAGCACAAAGGGAGGCCAAAAAGAGAGGAGGGCTCGTAAAAAGCGAACATCGAAAATCGAGGATCCGAAGAGAGGCGTGCAATGACCGGCCGATCTGCACACGCGATCTCTCTCCGAGCGAGCAACATCCTCCTTGGGTCCTTCCACCTGCAACTTTCGCCAGCGAAGAAAGTCTGTTACTTTTGCTGCCAATAAGCACGTACGAACGCCGCAACGACCCACGTGCATTTCAATAGTTTCAATTCACCCTGCAGGGTGGAGGGAACCGCTCGGATCAAAAATACAAACGATCGAAATTTCTGTTCTCCATTCATGTTCCTCTGCCACGAAATAGATTGAAAAATAAATACAATTATAGTAGAACCAATGCCAAGTGCCCTTGCGTTTTTATCGTTGCCTACTCCACAAACAATATTAGGCAATGACAACGAAAGCCCCGCGTTTCTTTTTGCCTCAGCTAAGCAAGGGGGCTCGAGATCGTAATAATATCCCCTGGTACGAAACAAGGACAGCGAGGCAGCGAATTTTAGGTGGAAGCAGACAGAGGAGTGCAGCTTTCGCTGGAGCTTCTCCGCGAAGCTGGTGCGCGAGGCTCGGCGAGAGCTACGATCCGAACGAGAGTCCCTGAACCAGCCAGCCCCATTGCAAAGCAAATGTCCCGCAAATTGGCCGGGCGGCGGCCAGCGGACATAGTCGATCATAATCGCGACGGAGGCCGCGGACGCGTGTAGGGTGCACGGTAGCCGAATGAAGTGACGTTCGTGACACGGGTGATGCATTAAAGGGGCTCGTTAAAGGTCCGTCTCTGGTCGTTAACCATTGTTTAGCCGCTCCTGGACGCGTACAGCCCTGTCGACCGGGTAAACCAGTCCTCCGCGGAGAGCAGACCGCGGCGAGAGAGACGATCGCTTGAAAACCCGGTGGAAAAAAATGAAATAGAAAGTAGTCTGTCCGGTGCAACGATCTACAGTACGTGGAGAGAACAGAGGCGCCTCCAACTGGACCCTTACCCCCGACGTGTTCCTGTTCACCACGCACTATAGCGAACCCGCGATGCTCTCTTCAAGGCTTCCGCGGCATTGTGCTCGCATTTCTCGTGCGGTTGTCGACTCGGAAAGTATCTTCTGGTGAAGTCGTCGGTAAGTCCAAGTGCCGCTCCTGCCGATCCTCGATTCTTCGCCGATCCATCCGAATACCCGAAGAACCAAGTTGGAGAATCACTCCTGCTGCTGGAGTTCGCGCCTTTTCGAGTCTCGCGCGGTGTAAACGTACTACTTCGACCCCTGGCTCCAATGGACCATTGGCAAAGTAGCTTCTAAGAGTTCGCGATCGGTATTCTCGATGACCCGAGGTTCGATCAGCGAGATTCGAGGCTCTGGCGGTTGCGAAAGAGGCTGCATCGGTGGGTGAGCAGAGAAGGGAACTTTCGCTGACGTTTCGTACGTCATTCGTGACGCGAGAAAGGTGGATTCTGGGTTTGAAAACGACTCTACTTCGGAAGACTTCTTCGAAGATTCTGGTATCGATAGCTTCTTCGAAGGGAAGAGTCACTTTTTTTGCGATTGGGTTTGAGTTTCCCTGGGTGGTGAGTGTCGAAAGCGATAAAGTTCGATCGAAGGCGTTTCTACGAACTCGCGGTTCTAATCTGTGTCGCAAGTATCGGTGAAAGGAGATCTCTTATCGATAAGAGACGGTGTACTATCCATAATCGTTTCTTCCCTACAGCTTCTCTAAATCAGGCTGCTTTATCGTTTCACAGGATTAAGCAAAATTTCGGACCCCCATGAAAAACTGAAGCCAAAGTAAAGGAGAAATCGTATTTCGCGAAATGGCGAACCTCTTGGCCCTTCTGGTGATCACCCTGGCTTGCGTAATTGTCCACGCCCAGCAAACATCCAATCAGAAACGTAAGTAAAGTCTGCCCGGACGATAGTGTTTGCGTAGAATGAATAATCAATCGGTGACTGAGTGTTTGGAGGCAAAGATTGCGCCACGAGGAACTCCTTGTTTGCCATTACTGGCTGACATCGAGCCTCTTTCCTTCTTTCGCTCGTACAATGCCGCGTAAGCCGACACTGCAGCTGCACATGCAACCGCAACCTTGATTCAGTTTACGCTGCTTCGCTCCCTTTTGTTCGCCGAGTGGAACACGCAACCAGGCTGAAACGTTCCCTATCGAAGACGTGTACTTTCTCGGAACTTGAGCGAGACGTTTGTCATGTTTCAGCCATTTTCGGTCAAACATTTGACGAAATTGTGGTCTCGTCGGATTTAAACGTCAGAAGGAAGTCGAAGGAAAATCGCCAAGGCAAGAGACTGTCGAACATACCTTCTGGCACCACCGGCCGACCTGAAAAATCAACCGTAGTCGCGTCCAGGTTCGTTTCCAACGATGGCAGTCGAATCACCTCGGAAAAAACGCAAAACAAACGTGAAATTGCGCCTCAACAAAAAAGGTTGGTGTATCCAGAAAGTAATTCCGTTTCGCAAGAGGTTTAAAAAACGGACAGGGAGTGAATTCCAACGAAACTGAACTGATTTCAGGTACCTGGACACGGACATCGCGGAATATTTGTTGAAAGCTCGGAAACGATGAAAATCCCGCTCCGAGGACAACCGCACGATCCTCACACACCCATTCCGATCATAATTTTCGGCCCACTTTCGAACCATGGCCATTGTAACAAAACAAAATAATAAAATTCTTCTGTGTCACAGCTATCATGAGTGTAAAACGTTATTCAACCCCATTTTACGCAACTCTAAATCCTCTCCAACATTAGATTTTAACGCTATCGCGGCTAGGCTAGGTCAAAGATATGGAAGTGAAATAATTTCAGAATCTTATTTTATAGCGAATACCTATAGTAGTTACGGTTTCCAAGAGACAAGACTCTAGAGAATCTACAAGTTGCCTTAGTAGGCACGCGATACAAGGGAATACCGCGGAGATCGGAGGTGGCGTAAGCTGTCGCGAAGGATATTGAAAATCATTCGACGCTCGTTTCGAATGCACCCTTAGAGACAGCGCGTCACGATTCCAAAGCGACGGTGGCAGGCATTGTCAGGAATTGTCAGGCATTGTCAGGCATTCCGTGTCCGCGTGTGGCGAGCTGAAAAAAATCGGTTGGGGCTGAAATATGGCAGGCCATCCTCAAAAGGTAGCCGCCATCGCGATCTTTATGCGACGATGCGCCGCGCAGATCTACCGCGCCGCGACTCTCACGTGACCGTGCCCGCGGCCGCAGCACGTGACACGCACCTCCAAAACCTTTAGGAACCCTCGTTCCTTTTTCAAGCGAAATCATCCAGCATTTCAGCATTTCAGCATTTCAGCATTTCAGCATTTCAGCATTTCAGCATTTCAGCATTTCAGTATTTCAGCATTTCAGCATTTCAGCATTTCAGCATTTCAGCATTTCAGCTTTTCAGCTTTTCAGCATTTCAGCATTTCAGCATTTCAGCATTTCAGCATTTCAGCATTTCAGCATTTCAGCATTTCAGCATTTCAGCATTTCAGCATTTCAGCATTTCAGCATTTCAGCTTTTCAGCATTTCAGCATTTCAGCCGCGCTCCGCTCCCACGGCTCTTTCCTTTAACCCTTAACCCTCTCCTCAGTGTCACTGTACTCCGCCGCGAGGTGCTCGATGCTTTCGATGCCAGTAACGTTCGATCCTCGTGCCCAAGCTTTTTAGTTGGGTCTGGAAACGGCAGAGAGCTCGACTCGCTTCGGGAAATCGCGAAATGGTTCTGTTGTTAGACAGAGGAGACCACTAGAATCGCTATCGTACCAGGAGGGCTCTCGTGTTTTGATTTACGTGGCCCCGCTTGCTGATTCGCAAAACAAGCGGGCCGCCGCGCCGTCGTTGAACAAGAGAATTTATGCATGCAAAGGGGAGGAATCTCGTATTCAGCGCGTCATCCCCCGCTAGCACTATATATTTTATGGTGAATCCGTGGCCAGACTTATAGCCGTGCTGACGTAACTAAGCGTTCGTCATACTTCTGATTTGACGTCGTCGCTGTTATCAATGTCCGGGCTTGACGGTGATTTAAGGCAGCGGGTTCAAACGATCAACTGACCGGCGCCTCTGGGGCGCCCGTAAACAACGCGTCCGTCCTCCACTGTGCAAAAAAAGGCAACAGGCCTTTGTACCGCGGGGTGAAATCTCATCGAAAATGTATTTGGGACTGCATTGGGATGCATTAGGAATCACGATTAAAATCGTTCCATTTCCAATCCCCGGACGAATTAGCATATCATGCGGCGAGGAAGCTTCGAGTAAGTATCCCGTGGAGGCCAATAGCAAGCTACATATTGCAAAGTACCTCCAGCGCAATGGAGCCCCGTGCAGGGCTGCGGACTGCCCTAACGGCTGTACAGTCTATAATCATTCGACCCCGGAAGTTCCGCCAGATCCTGTGGGGCACAGACATCCGTCTGATCGATTATCGGCGAAGCATGCCGATGGTTGACGGAGCGGCTGGGCAGGTGGGACGGACAGATCTCGATTTGCATCGGGATGCAGAATCCGTAGGCGACCGTTGCGAATACTTGGGGGCGTTTATGTCGGCCGACGATACACCTGCGACTATTTTATGTCTTCCCTGGAAAGACTGGACGGTAAATTCCAGCCGGCTAGCCGGCGTCGATCCTCTGACTGCTGATCAGAGGGATCAGTGGCGTAGAACGGGCGTAGGAGGGCAGGGGGAGGATGATTCTTTGTCTCTGTCTCGCGGACCTTCCATTTCGAGCCAGCACCCGATAATGCTCAGTATGTATTTGCTCGGCGAAGGCTAGAAAGGATCCAATTGCATCGATCCTTGATCCCCGATTCCGTTAAAGGACACGTGACGCGAGAAATTTCCCAAGTCCTTTAACTCTCCTCTATGCCGCCCCAAGCTGCACCGCCCCTGAGACCTTCCTCGGTGCGCGCGAGTTACCTAAACCGATCAATCCTCGTTGCTGATTCAACAGAGGATCCTATCTACGCCGCTGAACGCCACTTGGATACGCGACTAGCGCGACACGCGTTACACTAATATACGATACAAACTGCCTCGTCGAGCGGTGTTTTATCCTGGAAATCCGCAGAACCGAGGCTAATCCACGGGCGAGATGTAACGCGGTCTTTCAACCCGCTGTCCTGAACTTGCCCATTCCTGATGCGAGTTCGAATAGGAGTCTGCTACACGTGTAGCACACGGACGGATCTATCGGGTGTCATCGTCCTTTTGAGGAAAGTGCTGCTTGCGAAGGCATGAAAAAGGAAGGACGGCGGGCGACGTCGGCCTACCGGAAACCGCTGGGCTATCGACGCCAACGGGGAACGGGGTGGAAGGTATTTCCATCGCGTTGCGATTTCTTGCGCGAGTTGTATATTTTTTACGAGGGAAACTGCATCCGTCGCGGAGGTCGTGAGGTGTAAAATTATTTGCGGTGTCGGAATTATTCCGAGAAACGATCTTGAATTAAACATCGACGTCCGCGCGCCTCCCGCGGGCTTTCTATTGAATCGTAGATCATCCCGCCGCGCCGCGCCGGATCCGGGCGTGAATTAGAAAATCCGCGAGCAAAAGGAAAAACGGTTAAAGCGATGCGTGCTTCCCTTGGCAAGCGACCGTCTAATTTCTTCGCGGAAAGTGGACGCGTGCTTGGGAGTGCCCTTTCTGCGAACAGCAATCGGATTCAACCTCGGATAGCTTCCGTTTCTTTCCATCTTTCACCAGTCGATCCTCCGGCCCTCTATTTCTAGACTTCTGCAGCACTGTGCTTGTACATACTTTGCAAGAGTGCGGGGCAAACAGAAGATCGTTTTGTTGGAGAAAGTGATTGTAATTCATTGCCCTAACAAAACCAGTCTCCTATCTCGCGATTCCTTGCATCGCGTACGATCGTACAGTGTTTTACACCTCGTTTGCATCGTCTGTCTCAAGGGATGCCTGAGGAGCGCGTCTGGCCGCGATAATCGAACGGAGCGCACGTGAGCAGACGTGTTCGATTCGGTATGCCGCAGCGCAGCACGTGTAAGTCGACATCGGTTGATTCTCGATTCAGTGCGCGGCGCTGTTCACGAAAACAGGAGCCGCGACGGCGCGGCGCGGCGCAGCGCGGTGCCTCGTCTCCTGAGAACCGAATCATCGTCGTCTGGTCTCACTTTTCTGACAAATACGTGAACGATGGTGGATGCTCGGCGCCCGACGCGCAGCACATGTCTCGCTCGATCGTCAGGCTTCATCTAAAATCTGAAAACTAAAAGAGCTGCGCTCGGCAGACCTCGGTTCGAGCGCAACGAAACAGTTTTATATTCAGTTTCCATCATCTTCTCGAATGCTTCATACAAATGCTGTCAGGGTACTCTTTATAAACGATTCGCTTCCGAGAACCCGTTAGCGTTGCATTTATGGGCGGAAAGGGATTAGGTATGTCGAATGAGTTTTGGTGGAAGGATTCATGAGTTTCGGATTCCCCATTCCCTTGCCGGCTTGAAAACGACACCGCGTACGAAATGCTGAAGGAAATTCGACGGCTGTTCATCGTGATCGAAGGTTCTAACGATAACCGTTATTCCCCTCGATTTTAATATTTCCGAGCTTCCTGCCATTGCCGCTTTTCCGCTTCGTCACCGTTGATACCGATAACCGCATATTCATAGCTGGTGCTTCCGCGGGGCCCATCCGCTGCACTCGCCGCCTTTCTGGCCCAAATCGAGGCCCATGATGAAATTCTTAATTAGCGGCACGAAACGGTATCGTCCGGTTCCGCTGCTGAAGCCCGAGGACGGAGGTCAATGGTTTAGAATTGTTGTGAGAACGAAGCGTGATTTGATCGATGCTGTCGCTCTATGATCGGTAGATGCGAAGCTGGGAACGCGTTTCTGGCCACAGAGAAGCCGTGAACTGCGGAAAAACAATAGGAAACAATGGAAAAGAATGGAAAACGGCCAAACAAAGGGATACCCCGAGACGAATGGCTCGGAGGACTGACGCAGAAACGTAGGAACGGACGGACGACAGGTGAATTCCATTATTATGGGACTTGCATCATCGGTTTACATGCGCTCGGACTCCGCGGAGATCCACCCTGGATGACGCATGGCGATTCGCCAATTCTTTACGAGCCCTCGCCGATACCGAATCCATCGATAACTCTAGCCCCGAATTTACGAGATGCTTCGCGTGGTCGGACGTTTATTGTCGCGCCGTGCGCCAAATCACTTGCTAAATCATGGGGGAAAGTGGCATCCCGCAGGGTAGCCCGAGACGAATGCAATATACAGTGGTAGTGTCTCCTGTATGACTGATTAAACAGTGAACACTCTGAGAATTGTTTCGCCGAGCTTCGTCGCCGAGAAATAGAGGCGATCGATTATGTGTATGCTAACGGTCGTCGATGTAATTGGTTGTTAGGATTCAGAAGAAGCTTTTCGGCTTTATTGCTACCCAGAACCGTCTCCGCAGACACGCGTGTCGATTTCTGCGGTCACGTTCGTATCTAAGGCAACTACGCGTCTAGCAAAGGAGCGCGTGCCGTGAATTCCAACGCGGAATAATGGACTGATTTCTGTCTCCGCCTCGGTGTAGACCGTAGACGAATCGCCAAATGGGACCGCTCGCGGGGTCGTCGAACCGCGCCTCGGATCCTCGAATTTCAACACGGAAAACCGTTGGACCTTCGAGTCGGATTACCCTTCGGGAAAATCGCCAAGTCTCTAGTGATCGATATGTCAGTTGACTTTACTGCTCGCGGTCGCGGAAAGTTAGTATGGTAATCGGGCCGTGAGAAACGGCCGGGCAGCTGTAAAAAGAACTGGCGGGTCCTAGAGTTACCGATGTAATTTAAATTTTTGCAAAGCATCGCTAACCCAGCTGCATCCGAGTGGAACGGCCGCGGCCGTTCTGAGCCGCTCGGTCTATGCTGGACGTGCTGCTTTTCGTCGGCTGGTCACGCTCGAAAATACGATACGCGTGACTTGGAAAACGGTCGTGTTTCGGAGGTTGATTCATGAAATAGTACGAATTCATCAAGTATTCAGCGGCTGGTAGCGGTACAGTGCTCGGACACGATCGACGGAGATGAATTAATCCCGAGACGGAAACTAGCGCGGGTGTCTGGAGAGTTTGATGCCTGACGTGTCCCGAGTGCAGTGTGCGTTCAATCCTGATCGATCGCAGATGAGTCAGACGCACGCACTGTATGCACTCTGGACACCGGATTATTTATAATCAACGCCACGAGTGCTGATTTTTGTCGGCTATTTCTGTACATGGAAGGTTGCAACGGGCTTGGAAACGAATTCGTCGTCACCTAATACGGTTAATGACGTCTGTTTGACGTAACCTCTTAATATTAATATTATGTCAGTCATACTCGCTCGGACGTCCACCAGGTATGACTGGTCAGAGGCGACGATAACTCTTGGGGGGATGATCAAAAGTCCGTAAGAGTCCAATGGCGGTGGCCGCGGTGCTCGTGCTCTGAATTTCAAGCGAATTCAGACAGATCCGCCTTGACGTGTCAGTGTCCCTTCCTCCGGGCTGTCCTCTTCAGCGTCGAACCGCCGCGCCGCGAAAAGCAACGGAATTACGATCGGTCGGCTGATCTCCGACTCTCACGGCACGACTCCTTTGGAGAGAAGTACCCGAACCCATGCATGTCCCTTAGTTTCATGATAATTTAAGGGTACTTCCAAGTTCCAACACACGAAGGCAATTGGCATAGCGCAGAGGCAGGGTTCAAGATCGATAGGACTGGAATACTTGAAGAAGAAGCGAAACGTTGATATGCAGAAAGGAAGTTTCGAGTATGGGGTTTAGGGAGACTAGGTTCTGGGCCTGAAGGAATCGAATCGAAGATCATGGAATCGGAATCGGGAGAGCTGATTTGGAGAAATCAGCGAGTACCGTTCTCTGTATTGCTATGATACAAGCGAAAATGTATGAACCTTTCTCGTTCCGCTGTTAGGGCCCTTTACGCCTCTCGTCGCGACAAGCCTGGCGGAGTAGATCCTCTCGTGTTGCCAGCGAATCCAAGGACCACGAAGCTCCAGCACCTTCTCGATGGCACGACGTTGTGTAACCTGATCAGCCGAATTCAGACGCCGATAGGCAGGGATCGCAATTAATGCGTTCGATTCAACGGTCGTCCGATCAGGGATGACGATCACGTCTCGTTGAACGATGCGCACGTTTGCGTTACGACGATCCTGTTGGGTACGAGGCAACCACCTGACGCGGCCATGGTGGGGGATCCAGAGGATCCCGTATCCCCCGTTCCGTGCATGGATCCAACCGATATCCGTCCCGTGCCCTGTGCCGTCTTTCTCCCATCCCATCCCCCGCGTGATCCTAGCTTCTCCGGTATAAAAGCAATTGCGGATTCGAGAATATCAGCATCGTGCAAAAAGCCTGCGGACCAGGTAGACCCCCAAGGTGGTAGTGCTTGGATTCACACGATTATCCGTCTTCTTCCGGGACCAACGATCCGGGGCTTAAACAGTGTACACGGAAGGATCTCGACGATCGACGAGCATCAGCTGCCTGAGACCGTACTCTTCGGCTTGTAATCGTGCCTATCGCGGTCTCTGAGGATGTCGCAGTGGATCAGCTTAGTTCTTCTCGTCGTTGCGACGACGATCGCGGTCACGGAGTCCAGGGCCATTCCAGCGGAGCCCAGTAAGCATATTAGATATTAATTGGTTTCTAAGCGGCAGTTGCAGGGAAAGGGATAGGGGAATCTCGAGGGAGCATCCTGAAATCTCCTTGCACAGTTTCAGTGATGCTGGATCCGTATGGCAACCCCATAGTCTTCCTGCGGGAGAAGAGGACACCCGTGCAGCCCTATCCCCAGAGAGCCATGATGTTCACCAGCTTCTACAGGCCAGTGCGTCGCTCGAGTCAGGGTGGCCAGGCGACCGGTGTATTCGCGCAGGGTAACGCCGTGAGCGGAGAGGCCTTCTTCGGTGGCATGCAGCCGCCACACTTGAACAAGGGCCCGGAACCTATCGAGGAGCCGGAAGTCTCCAGCGCGGAAGCCCAGGCAGCGCCAGTGCCCGAGGACTCCTACAAGGAGGAAGGGCAAACTCAGGTGCACCAGGAGGAGGGCTACCAGCCCGAAGAGCATCACCGTCAGGAGGGTCATTATCCTCAGGAAGAGGCACAATATCCGCAGGAAGAGGAACAGAACCACCATAAACAGGGCGTTCTACCGTCCGAGGTATTGCTGCAGAAAAATTTATTTCCTACGATCGTAGATTTTTTATTCGATCAAGTTAATTGTTCTTATGTTCGGTGCAGCAGCAACCAGAACCCCAGCCAGCTGCCGCGTTCACCACCGAAGCGGCTCCAGTCGACGAACCCGTCCACCCCAGCACAGAAGCCCCCGTGAACCGTCCCAAAGTCCATCATGGGAAGAAGACCAAGAAACCCCCCGTGGTGGTGGTCGACGACGACGACGACGAGGAGGAAGACGAAGAGGACGACGAGGAGCTCTCCGTCCCCTTCGTCCCGTTCAAGGGTAACCGTCGCCGACAGAACTACCCGAACCTCAACAATTTCTTCCCGATGGTGTTCAGCTACCCCGGGGGCTCCACACGAGCTGGATCTTCGGGATCCCCTCCTGGATCTATCACCGCGATCGCTAATAGTTACTCCACTGGAAAGGGGGGTGTAGCCAGCTCGGTGGCCACTGCTTACGGGGGATCTCCCAATGGGTAAGTCGTTACTCACCATCCGAAGTCAGAACTCTCCTATTTAGAAGGAACATTTCATTTATCCAACAATTTGTCCAGGAAAAAGCGACGCACACCGACGCCCGAAGAGTAGACCCGCAGCTGGTTGATCGGGCATGCCAGATCGACGATTGCACCAGATTCCACCGTCCACTTCTCGATACCGTTAAGAGATCAATACTCCACCCAACTTTAGCACGCAGACCGGATAGACGACATCCAGCGTTGCCCCGTTTTTCGATTCGCCATCGACACTGGCCTCTGATGACAGTGGACGCCCTTAGAATTAAGCTCTCGTGCCACGAATCGATTCGCGTTGCTGCCAGTACTATAGAGACTCCACTGAACGGTACGGTAAGACAGAAATTATGCTAGCCCTTTACCATCGAATTGAGAAAAGCAATTGGTGTCCTCGCTTAGATTAGTAGCTGTATTGTTTAACTTATATGTTTTACTTATAAGTTACGTAGAGCGATCAAGCTTCCCTTATTGCGGTTAAGATGTTTCAACGGAGAAGTGCAATATTAAATTGTATTGTAAATTTAGATTGTAAAGGGCTCGCATGGTCGAGCGCTACTGCCATAAAACGGCAGACGAACGAGCCAGAAATCGATCAAAGATAATCACACCTGTAGTATAGCTTGTAGATTAGGTAAGCGATTGCTATTTCCACGAATAGTTTGCAAATTTTGGGAGATAGAGCCGAGGAGGCACGATGCATAACATCCGGTATTCGAATTACAAAATTGCGAACAATAGTCGAGCATCGTGTACGAACTGCTGAATGTTACTTTTAGGGAATAAAATTGTTTAAAAATACATGTGAGATTCAGTTGTTTGCAATGGATCGACCGCAGACCTCCCGCCACCAATCTTCCTCCTCGTTTGCTTTTCCCTGCTATAAACTCTATCCCCTATTCAACCTTCGGCTAGGTCTTCAGGTAGGACTCGCTATAATCCGAAGGTCATTAAACATTGACCTGCGCGCTCGTTCCACGAACGAACGACGGTCATTAAGCGACAGCAGTTTCCAGTAGTCTCTTTAATTGCTTCCAAGGGGAATTCTATTGAAATTAAACCATTATGTGTACACGCTGCCTCATCATTTCCGTAGATATCGCCGCAATGTTCACGGTCAATTTTCAACCTTTTTTAAAAAAAGGTACAAAAAAGAGCGCCAAGTATATTCAAAAAGAATCGCATTTAAAAACATTGTCGTAAATTAATATAAATTTATTAATGTGCTATATTTTTTAACTTTACAAATGTAATGATATACTATAATTGCGCCAATTATCACAATGACTATTTATACAAAGACAAAATGTATTAAATAATATTAAGCAGATATATTTTTATACAAATAAATATTTTAATACGAATAAATATTTTATTCAAAATACTTGGCGCTGCTCTCCGAATTGATGTTGCTAAACTGAATAAATATGTATAAATTGCATTAAAATCTTTTTCTTTCTTTGTTGTCTCAGTGGTGTCTTGTCTTGTTTTATATTTATTAACCAAGACAATTAACATTTTTTTCGGAGAGCAGCGCCAAGTATTTTGAATAAAATATTTATTCGTATTAAAATATTTATTTGTATAAAAATATATCTGCTTAATATTATTTAATACATTTTGTCTTTGTATAAATAGTCATTGTGATAATTGGCGCAATTATAGTATATCATTACATTTGTAAAGTTAAAAAATATAGCACATTAATAAATTTATATTAATTTACGACAATGTTTTTAAATGCGATTCTTTTTGAATATACTTGGCGCTCATTTTTGTACCTTTTTTTAAAAAAGGTAATTTTGTGGGGATTTCACACATTTTGTAGTTTTATTGATGACCAATTATCTAATTGGCCCAATTGGCTTATTTATTTACTATCATTTTTTGTAAGAACAAAATATAAAGATCTTTAGCGCCTCTGGGCCATTGCCTTTTTTTAATTTGCACGTCATCAGCTTCAATCCAACTACTAGTCATTCCTTCTTCTTTACATATGCTGGTGTAATGGCCATCCTCAATACATGAACCACTATGAAATATAGCATTCATAACTTTATATGATTGTCTAGCTATCAATACTTTGGTTGTGGGAATAGTACATATATTAAATTTACGTATTGCTTTGACTATTTTATCACCTTGCAATGAAAATAATAGTAAACGATTAATAACTATATCTTTCGTCAATATTAATTCATTCTTAAACATAATATAATTTCCTGTACACTGTTCACATGATCCGTTATCTGATTCATGCCAATGTGATGAAAATCATACCAAATATCATGTAAATCGGACTACTTTTACACAAGCAATTTGTATTCCTAATGTAAAAGTAGTCCGATTTACATGACATTTGGTATGATTTTCATCAGAAAAACATAAGGAATCTATTGGTGTAACTTCCATTTCGATACGATAAAGAATAAAGAATTTTTTAATACGCTGAAATGAATATTTCACGTTTTCACCTTCAACTGCGGGGGATAGACCACGATTTACCGGGGTCGACCGAGGATTTCATACCTGTTTCAGAAAAAAATAATTCTTTATTCTTTCTCGTATCGATATGGAAGTGATGCCGATGGATTCCATATGTTTTTCCGATGAAAATCATACCAAATTTCTTGTAAATCGGATTATTATTAACGAAGTTAGCTTGAGGTTATGGAAATTAATTTTTCATGGAATTTCCTTAATTATTTTCCGAATTACGTCGTTCTTGGTGTCAGTTTCATCGGCGAAACATAAGGAATCAATTGGCGTCGTTTTCGCAAAGATCTGATGAGAAATGCGGAAGTTGAAGATTTCTCACTTCTTAATAGGCACTCAAAGCCCTAAAATTCGGTGGGACACTGCGGGGGCTTGACCTCGCCACGGGGTACCAGGACGCATCCATTGTCGGGCGGAGCTCCAGAATCATCCTGTAGAAACTCTAAATTAAAAATGGCTTACTGGTATAAAAATATCTGGCAATTTAAATGCAATTTGTTTCAATATATTATTATTTTGTACATGCCTGGTATAAATTTCTAGAAACTTGTGCGAAAGAAGATATTTCTCTGTCGAACCTTCTCCGGGCAACTTCCAAGTCTGTGCGTCCCCTTTGTTTCTAGAAGCTCTACATAAAAAATATATTAAAAAATTTTTGCGACTTACCTTGTTAATTGGGACAATAATTCAGTGTCCTATATGGTGTAAAAACCCGTGACATTTGAAAAATGTTGACTACTTACTTTGACACTTGGCAGGTTATGATGGTTTGACACTAGCTAGGTTACGTTTTCCTTGACAGATGTGCTCTCTGTCTGGCTGTAACGCGACAACAAATCGTGTTTGTTACGCGATTGGCCGAAAGTGCCCAAACCTTCATCGAATGAACAACGTGCATATTGGAGACATTTCCTCTCCCTTTCATGTTCCCCTCTTGCCCACACTTGACGATGGAGAAAAATCTCTTAACATAAAATTCGGCAAATTCCAACTTTGCATTGATATATCTCAGCTCATAAGGCACGTAGAAACAAAACGAAGACACTTTTCTTATGTAAATCAAACCCAAGCTATCCATTAAGATCATTCAAAATCTAATCGGATCAGCCGTTATTGAGATTCGATAATCTCAGGGTTCTTGATAGCGGGTCTCGGCGTAATATAGCCACAGAGTGTCTCGCGCTGCGCATATACCTAATAGGTATTACCTATATATACTTGGCGCGAGACACTACCGTGTCTCTTGATATGCTGCGTGATATTCGAGGGGGTTTCAGGAATCGTTAGGCAATAGAAGGAGGAGTCACTGAATCACTGCTGCGTTGCGTTCGAGAGTAAAGTATGCTTCGAAATTGCTGCAAGCACAGTATCTATTCCTAACAGTGGCGCACCCAAAGGGAGCCAAGGGGCTTTGTAAAAAGAAAAGAAAACTGAATTTTATTCTTTAAATAAATCGTTATAATCACCCAATAAATTTTATTGAATTTGCATTAAAAATATTTTTATCCTTCCAAGTCGGCTCCGCCCAGGATTAAATTCTGATTCCTAATATCAAAGCGAGAATACCTCTCCTCTCCTCGAGCAATCTTTTTGAAGCGAAGGATATTGACACGGTCGCAAATATGTACATACTTAGTTTGAAGCCAGCAATGAGATGATGATGTGTTCAAACAAACGACGACCGCCCCGTAGTTTCCCAGTGACGCAATTTCATTAGATACTCGCCATTCTTAAAAAACAGACAACGTACTTTTGGTGAAACACGACAGGTTCGAATTGGTCCGATAAACTGTCGAATTAGAAGCTGAACGGTCTACCCGGAACCTTGGAATTATGTATAAAAAGTACCAATCGGCCCGCACATAGTTCCTCGATAAAATCATCGCATGCGAAACCTTTCTATCATTTAAAAATTTCCATGTCGCGGATAGTTATTTACCTGTTAGCATTGAGCCTCGCGATAAATGCTCAAGGAAGCCACGGGCGCGGGAAACGGTCTGCCCGCCTACGCGGAGAATGCTTGTTTACAGAAATTTTTATGGCCACTACCGAGGAACACGGTTCTTCCGTGTTATTGTCTCAAAAGAAGACGCCTCCTCTGCACCTCGAACAATTAATTATCCATTTTCTGCCACTAATGCACAATACCGCACGATTCGTTTCCGACTGAATTGCGTCATTGCGTGTCACATATGTATTTTAGGAACTATTGACGACACTTCTGGTATTAAGTGTCAGAGAAGCGACTATTTCTGCCACGAAAATGCTTCCTCGAGAAAGGATCCCGTTTTGAAAGTGGAACGGTAGTTTTTGCCTTAAATTTCAGCACGGGCTTGGCATTTAACAATGTTCCCACATAGGTGGTCACGCGGTAGAAGAAGAATAACAGGATGCCTTGAATTTTCGAATATTTTAACCTACTGTTGCGATTAAATGGGAGGAATGGCGAATTGCCAATGCGACATTAACTGTTTTATGTACTTATCTGTTGCACAACTAGGTACTTCAGAATATCACGAAGCAGAGTTGCGAAAAAACGATGTCGGTTAACGCGATCGACAGATTTTCAGAATATTTTAGACTACATTTGAGATAGATGAAACTCGATAATTCGAAGCACGCGTTCGATGCTTACACAGCAACATGCCATCTTCCTGTTTTACAAATTCTGATCAGAGACACTTATCCGGCATAAAATTTATATCGACATTGGGCCTGCACTGCATTTGGCCTGCCCACGGCAGCACGAAACGAGTCGGCGCGGTAGTTGCATTTATGGCCCATTAAGCCCCAAGGAAATGGACGAGCGACGAAGAAGCGTCCCGCGCGGGGAATCCCAAGAGTCCTTAACACCGATTAACACATCCTAGACGAGAAACTCTGTGACTAAGCCCGGTGTCACGGCGAACCTTGATGGATTTGGTCGTTAAAGGGACCCTAAAATATGTGCTCGGTGTCGACGGCACTCGAAGGCCACGGCTAATATATAGCCAATGGACTGAATTTTGCCCTTGAAACTGATTTATTGCCTCTTCCGATGCGATGGATGGACTCAGGGTCACTGAAGTCGCTCAATTTCCAATACCCACCACAAATCGATCACCGTATCATTGTAATCTTCATAAGGTTGCCTCCGACACTCAAATATTTCCGCAACACCCTTCACTGTCATTTAAATAAAAATTTGTGTAAATATAGAGAATATCGTGGTATATGTAGAGGTAGCAGAAGCAATTTTTCTTTTCTGAGGAAATTCACTCTGAAGGGGTGAATTTCGTTTCCCTAATTTAACTTTGTAAAGGTGGGAGTATACAAGAAAAATTTAAATATAAGAATTGCTCAGCTTTGTTACATTAATAGAATTAACAGATTTCACCCCTCTAGGGGAATTTCCTTTTTCGTCCACACGAAGTTTCATTAAAATCAGAATTTTCGGGTACATAAGAAACGTTTCTTTGTAAGCACCCGCGAAGCGTAAACAGATTGTTGAGCGTGATCGTCTAGCCAAGGCGACGTGACTCGCAGAAAGCAGGAAATTCGGCTAAAAGGCTGACAAACCACAGGAAATAGAGGGTGGGCAAAAAACAGCAGGGTCATCGCGTCTGTTGTCGCTGTTAGGTGGGTGCCGGCGCGGTCGGCGCGGCGTGTCGAACCGCGTCCATCACCTCCACGAAGCGGAGGTTCGTCCGTGCTAATGAGATGCGGCGATTCCTCGCCAGGAGTACCTGTTTCGTACCTACGTAAATGCGTCGGGGTATCCCAGGACGTTCGGAACGCTCGCGGTTACTATATAAAGACCGCCCTGCTGATTTCCTCATCGTCACTTCAGACTCGATCCTCGAAGGAACACCTCTTGCTTGCAGTGCCACTCGTCTGAGAAAACCGGAAGCATGTCGAACAAGATCGTCCTGGTCATCCTGGCTGCGATGCTGGCCACCGCTCTGGGCTTCCCTGCCGTTGCAGAACAAGGTACAGATATGTGTACATATATCGCTTGAGTAGTATAATCATTGCGAGCGCGAGCAAGCTTCGAGGGTACTCGAGAAACGGTGTCATTGAAGAGCTCGTCTTCAGAAGTTGAGGCATTTAGATAGGGACGTGAATGGGTTGGGAGAAGCTGAGGATTTTGGGAGGAATAGTTTTTTGGTCTGTCGTTGATTTCTGGTCGGACGTCTCTGCTGAGGGTGCTCGAGATGTTGGCTAATAAGTGGATTCTTGAATCGTTAATTTTATAATCCTCTTCATTACTGGTTACTCCATTAGCATTCAGCAGTGATTCTTCGCGTCGCAAGCTCGCTGATTTCAATATGTACTAATTGGATAGTGTTTGACACATTGCGCATCGGCCGAATATTCTTGGTACCGTGACTCACCGTTTAGTGAACGTCTGAGCAATCTTTTAACAGGCCACCACGAATTACTACCTCTCGACCTTACTTCTTTTGAAGGTCCGTGCCACTTCCATATACCTACCGGATGTTTCACGAAACCTTCGTTCGCCAGAACGTTCGCCTGTTACTCCACCTAGGGTAGAAGCCCCAATTACTGACACATTAAGGACTGACTCTAATATTATTGCATAGTATCGGTATTTATTGACTAAAAGTATAAGTTTTTTTATTTTTTTTATTATGGTCTAATATGTTTACTTCATGGAAAACATTTTGTGGGTCTCAGAAGTTCTATTTTTATATATAAATTCATTAATCTAAAAAACATATTTCGAGATCTATTACTGACACCTCTAAAACGTGTGTGACTGAATTACTGCCAGCTAACCTAATACTGTTTATTACTCATTTTACGGTTATGTCGTCTCATGTACATGAGCAACTACTGCTATGACAGTAATACCAAAATGCTTGAAACGCTTGTACCAATCACTATCACCCATATATTAATTAAAAAGGCTTAATTATTCGTTATATTACGATCGTTGTGACTTTCTATGATACTTATAGTGTCCTAAAAAATTATTGTTTATTATGTAAATAATTTAAATATAGTAATTATAGCCATTTCTTTAGTGCCCTGTTTTCTCTTTCACTAGTATGGAAGTCGCCATTTCCACTGTTGTCATCAAATTAAAATTTTGTATCGTCTTATAGAAATTAATGAAAAAAAAGTATTAAGTGGTGCATTTTCTAGCGTATAGATTATAGGTTGAATTACATAATTCTTTTTGTGTATGACTTTACAACGTTTATTTATTCGTTATTTTCAGTAAAATAGCTTAAGGTGATAGTAATTGGGTAGGTGTCAGTAATTGGGGGTTCTACCCTATCTCCTTATTTTAATTTCCTTCCTCAGCTTCGTAATCCTACTCGCACGCTGCCTGAAATTAAGAGGAAACAGTTCGACACGTCCAAAGATCACAGAGCTAACCAAAACTGTATCATCCACTGAAACATTCTTCTTTCTTAATCATTCCAGAAACAACACTGGCGAGGATGGTAAGAGCAGCCTCACCGGATCCACACCACCATGGACACGGTGGTTATGGTGGATATGGAATCGGCGGTTTCGGCGGCTACGGACATGGAGGCTACGGACACGGAGGCTACGGACACGGTGGCTACGGGCACGGTGGCTACGGTGGCTACGGTGGCTACGGCGGCTACGGCGGAGGCTACCCCCATGGTGGCCTAGGGGGTGGTTCCTCTCAAAGTTCCGCGCACGCTGGTTCCATCAGCTCGCCGTTCGGAAGCGCATCTTTCGCGAGCGCCAAGGCTGGGTAAATAATCATCACCTTCTTTAAATAGCCCAAGAGAAGATAAGGTTGCTGACTAGTTTCTAATTCTTCGTTTTTCTTTTGTCCTATTGCAGAAGCAGTGGATACGGACGATGACGAACTGATTCAACCGAAGATTCGCGCTCGTGATGACGATATAACTTAGTCGTGTTGCACACTTTTGTATGATACTTCCAAAGCTCTAGTTAATTTTTTTTTTTGTATAATAAACTTTTCTACTACACCATTCGTGGCGATACTTTCCCCTCGATCATTTCCTCCCCTGAATCCATCCACGTGTATTATCGCGCAATACTAGACCATCGATCGTCAATTAGGCAGCGTTGTTAGGTCGAGGAATATTCTACCACCGCAGCGGCTCGACGCACGAATGTACCTACCCAGAATAAGTTCATACGGGTGTGAACGCCAGCTAGAGGAAGTGCAGCATATTTGGAATACTGTTGGTAATTTGGAATACCGAAGTATCTAATAAACTACTAACGCTATTTAATTTGTAACACCGTAGATTATAGGGGCTAATGACCTCTTAACTAATGACATTTGTGGATGAACCGCAATTTTTACATTTTCGACTTTAATCTGCAGAGGAAGAAAACGTCAATCTGCAAAACTTTTTCAGCGCGTATTGAATCGTTCCAATCATGGTTAAAATATGTCAAAACTTTAGTGTTAAACACTTAATCGACTCATTTGCATGTTCCTTCTATGGTTCCGTGCCAGTTTTGCGATAATTTCGAGAATACAAAGTGTGACATGAAATTTTCGGTTTCGATGCCATGTGGTTAATTCGGAATACCGAAGGTGAAAGTAATTTGGAATATTCCAAAGCCTACCGATGCTTTTGTTTCACGCGTAATGGATACCACCGCGTCAGTTTCATCTGTCACCTGTATAACCTTTTAGGAGCATTTGTGTAAATAATGTCTTATAGATATCTACATCTTCAAGATTGGTAGAAACGTGTGAACCAAGAGCGAGTGCAGTATGTAACCGTTCTTAGCATTTTTATAAATATTCTGGTATACATATCTCCTCAAAATATCTATATGTTTTGTTTAAGTTTATAAAGTGAAGGTAAATTGGAATACCGGTATTCCAAATTACCTGCACCTTAACGAAATCGATACTTCTTGTCATTTTTCATTCAAACCAAAATTTCAGTTACTTTTTGTTTTTTATTTTTACTGACACTCTGAAATATGAAAGTTTATTAGTTTCCCTATGATATTATGTAGTTTAATTTGATCCCATCCTCTGTCGTAATTTTTTATTCGTCTTAAACAAACTGGTATTCCAAATATACTGCACTTCCTCTACATATGTAGGCGCGCTCGATCATATCCGGATGTTTGCAAATGGATGTTTTGAAAAATACGGCGTGCCACTGCAATTTCAACCACGCACATCGCTGGTATAAAAGCGATTGCTCTATCACAGCGCGATCGTTGGTGCGATAGGTTCGCTGGAGGTTGACTCTTTCGGGGAAACTTTAGGAAACTGATGAAAGATGAGGGTTCTGGTGTTCCTGCTGCTGTGGCTCTTAGTGACCGTGAGTAGAGGAGAAATTCGTCTCTTCGCACTGTATCTTGATAATCGGGGAGTTCAATTATTGGGGAGAGGGATCGAGCAAACTTTGAAAAAGCCTCACAGTCGTATAGCTTCTAGGTTCGTTGCAGTTCCATCGTTAGACCAGATCAGACAGGTAAACGAATCTTATTCCTCTGTGACACGCTAGATCGTAGGCAAGCGTAGACATATTTAAGAACTCTTCATCCTGTATGTTACTTTTTTTATCTGATAGAGACCCAAACGGAACTGGACCAACCGCGAAGCGCTCGAGTTCATAGGGTCGCTGACAACGGATTCGCCGGGGCCGAGGATACTTACGCGGGGAACACCGTGAACGAGGAATCAACTAATCGGAGGCCTTCGTCAGGAAGCCAGAAGCTCGATAAACTTTTGACGGATCTTCCCGATTTGAACGATCTGCTCGAACGCGAGGCAAGCCGATCGCCCTCCGAGATATACATACATGTATACCTTCGAACGTTAGGTCAGTGTCCTCGTACAGCGGAGAACTTTGTGTTTTTAGGCGGAATTGTTTAAGGAGTTGAAAGTGATCCTGAAAGGGCTGTCACGGGAAGGAACCGTAGCGCTGAAGAATGTTGACCTCGCGATTAATGGGATAACGAACACAATCACGCCCGTGAAATCTATTAAATCGGCGCCGAAGAACACTAATGGATTGAGGAGTCCACTTAATTCACCGGAACAGCTGGATATTTATTACCCGGATGGTCGGAATGGCGTGAACCTGTCAAACTCAAGTAACCAACCTCTGCTTTAATCTTATTCGCCGTTATTCTTCGTTATTCTTAGTGTTTCCTGTTCCACGGCTTTTATTTCCTTTACTACGATCTTTCTCATCAAGGATCTTTCACTCGCATCGAGCCGACAAACAATCCTGAGTTAAAGACGATGAAGACTATCGTGCGATATCTGGACAACGTGATGCTCGAGGTCCAGAATCACATACTCTACATTCGAAACATCTTCGACAAGCTCTGCAGGTAAGGTGAGAAGAAAAATCACGACCAAGCTTGAGATCAGAATAATTTATCACTATTTTACAGAAAGCATCAGTCTAAGTCTCTGCCTCTATCAGATGTGGATAATTCTGGGAAAGCTGCATCGACGAATCAACCCAAGAAAGTATCTATTCTATGAAGCAACGTTTATGTTTTAACGTTAAACGAAGCTTTAAACAATACTTGTAATCTGTATAAGAAATTCCAACCATGACAGTATTCGTCATGCAATAAAGAAGAATTATCGACTCTTAAAGTGCACAGCATGAAAAGACCAGTGACGTTAATTTATTAAACCTTAGACGTCCTCTGCATACCGAAGAGTTCTTAGAAATATGTATAGCGGGATCTTACCCTGATTGCTTAGGGAGTTTGATCGATCGCATTCGGTAACCACTGGCGACAGGGAAGCTATTGCGACGCGAGCGTTTGTTTCTCGTTAAACGGTAAGTTTGTTGTTAATGTAATTGACGCGTAGTTGCAACAATGAAACGCCATAGAAACAGGCGGATCGAGTCGAGCTGCGTGCGAGAGAAAGCTTAGATTTCCTTCGAATTAAACATCATTGGCGATGCGAGCTATTTAGATATACATAGACACCAGCGCTACAGCGCCACGGCATTTTGCACGTGCAAAACGGAACATCGTTACACCAAACCTGCAATTATTAACTAGCAATTATCCACCACGGGCGATACTAATTCCTCGATAGAATTCCTTGGCAATTACTTGCACATCTCGTTCAGTAGATGCTTCAACTACAATCTTTTTCTTCGATATGTGCAACTAATACGTGGCGACCGGCAGGTAGTTTGTCATAATAATAGCTGCCCGTGCGAATAAATGTTTCGATATATCCCTGATACGTGCAATTCGTGACTGCGAGTTATAGTTTCTTAATCGAAATACCAGCAACACTCGCATGACTCGTGAATCGCGTGTACGCCAACTTGGAGAAACTAAATCGAGAACTCGAAGGCGTCGGTGTTTCTTATCGTGGCGTGATCTAATCCCGGTGTGAAATCGCATCTTTAATAACGCATCCGTAACCATACCTGCTAAACCGATTCATCAACGCGTTTATTTAGCTTACCATCGACGCGATGGAACGCTGCACGTCGATTCGTGATTATGCATTTATAATATACCTAACATAAATACATCTCACAAATTAGTAATTAGTAATAATTAAACATTCGATAGATGTACTTATTGCAAGTTGCAAAGTCTCTCGGCGCCTGCGGAGATGCAACTGCATCCACGCGTTGCAGTTCCGTCGGGCGAAGTGCATTCGCCCAGGTGCACTGCTCGAGAGTATCAGCACTTTATACGAAACTTATTTCAAATTGAATTTAATAAATGCTATATAAAAAAAACACCGTTTTACTCCCCCCCCCTCCCCCCCCCCAGAGTGCAGAAGAAATTATATGCACAAAAGTGCAACGCATTGCACGATGAAGGCTAATTGAGTGGCCTCGAACGCGATTGCTCTTCTGGAAACGATTTCGCGCTTACATAGTGGCAGTAAACGTCCAGCTGCTGCTCCGAGAACGACTTCGAACTTCACGAAGAACTTTTCGTATATTATTTATAGTGCAACGAGTGCCTGACACGCATCAGATTGCAACTACCGAGCAAATGCAATATGCACAGTGAACTTTGCTCTCTCTCTCTCTCTCTCTCTCTCTCTCAAAGGCTTCGAATACTGGATGATGCACCTCATACCGCAAATCGCTGGCAACTTTGCATAACGAGCAATATCTAGGGCCCAAAGGGAAACAGCAATTCCCTAAACCGTGTGCCATTCCGGTGCACGTCGCGCGATTTATGTAGCTGTATATTCCAGCCAAGTCAAGTAAATGCAAGTAGATTCGGAGCATGGGGGCGCGGACGATTCGCTTCCTAATCGAAAACAATGAATCGTTGCACGTTATATTGATCAATCGATCCGTAACCATAGCTTCTATCGTCTTAACGCGATCAATCTGCTTTAATGTTCTGCCCGCTATAATTAGAACGGATTGAACTCGTCTTCTAACGAGCTTCCCCATTAGCTGGCCTACTTTCACCCCCAAATTCTAAAAGGGGTACTTGGCGAAACGGAAAAATCTACCATTTTACAGATTTCAGACGGATTGTTACTGCCGAGTTGCGCGCATACTTTAACAAAAGGGGAAGTAATACGTTTCACTGCTAAAACTGAACTGAGATCACTTGTTGAGTTACGTTTGCCGGGAAGGGAAAGTTCGCAGGGATGTCCGACGAGCGCAGCCTCTCGCCGAGCGCGAAGCCGCGAATGGAGCATGGGAACGTCGACGGCGTCGGCGTCGGCGTCGGCGCCGACGGAACGGGCGCCGCGAACCTTCGGGCCGGCGCCACCCTCATGAAAAGCGTCTCAATCTTCCTGATGAACGGCCGCAAAGCCTCCGTCAACTCCAAGAGGCTGACTTCCGGCAGCCCGAAGCACGAGCCGCCGAAAAGGCACCGCAGAAGAATGCTGGACTCTGGAAATGCCCGGAATTCCGTGCACATCGTCAAGCTTATCGAGTCGCTCAAGAAGAAAACCAGATTCTCATGGCAAGTGCGCGATTTCTTTTAATGGTTTCGAGTCTTCTGCGTTCTTTCTACCTTGTGAAATTATAAAGTTCTGGTTGTGGATGGGAGGCTCCGAGGACATTCGCAAGTTCGCGATTTCTTCAGAAATTAGACGCACGTTAGCTTGAAACGGGAAGTTTGTACATTCTTCTGCTAAGCGATACAAGGCAGCGTAATCTCTATCAAGGCGTTCGTGTTTCACGAAGCGAATCGCTACGCTGTCTAATTGCTACAGGTTGGAGTTGGATAATCTGTGCAAGCTGTACAAGAGGCTAACCAATTCGGGCCAGCAACAAGTAGGGCAATCGTTCGTAATCGGTAGGAGGCAGCAATCGAATCCGGCTATAGAGGTAGCGACACTTTCAATGAGCCACCGGCACCGCTTCAAATCATAGCCGTTTCAAGTCGCGTGTGTGAACCTGTCATTTTGTCCGCGATGAAACATGCGATGCACAGTGCACACCTCCTCCGACAAGCACAGACATCGAACGACACATGTATTTATATCCCAGGGCATCGATAGAAGCATTTTCCGAGACCTGCTGCACAACAGGTTCAAAGTGATCACGGAGGATGCGTTGGTGGAGCGAATATTTTGCTGCTGGGATAGGGAGAACGAAGGAATCATCAGGCTGGAACCGTGGGTCATGGGATTGGACCTGTATCTCCGCGGTAGCTTGCGGGAGAAGATCGAATTTTGCTTCAAAGTGTACGACTTGAACAACGACGGTTTCATTACGAGGGACGAAATATTTGCATTGTTCAAGTAAGCATGTTCCAGCTTCTATCTCGTTCTACTTCTACTGTCTTTATTACAGCTGGTTGTTCCCAGGACTGGTAAAACGCCTATTCGAGGTCCTAAGCACTTAAAAGAATTTTCTTACTGGTTGATCCAGCACTGATCGCTCCCTGCTCGCAGAAATTGCTTGATGAAACAACCTGGGGAAGAGGACCCCGACGAAGCCGTCAGAGATCTATCAGAATTGGCGCTGAAGAAGCTCGACGTGGATCGAGACGGGAAGATTTCCTTCCAGGATTACAAACTGGCTGTCCTGGAGGAGCCTCTGCTGCTGGAAGCTTTCGGGCAATGCTTGGCTACGGAGGATAATTGCTCTTCCATTCTAGCTACGTTACAATGACGTTCTCTAAAAAAAGGATTATATTTAAAAACTTGTAAGAATTATCCACGGAACAGCTGGATTTATAAAGCCCATTAAAATTGAGGCATTTGATGGAAAAAGGGCACATAAGCTTATGTGCCCTTTTTCCGTAAATCGGTTAAATCGACTCAGGTATATGTTATATATATATATATAATATATATCAAGGACATTTCTTCTCCCACGTTTAAATTAGCTAAACGCTGTTTTGTTACGTAGCGTGAGCGACATGCAGCTACATAGTCGCTGACCGGTCGCGCTGCCGTGCTGTCTACTGTCTAGTCGTGCAATACGTTTGATTTTGTGTAAGCGAGGAACTATGGAAAGTGAGGCGTGTATCGAATCCGCAAGGAAAGAAGCGAATTTAGGAAAGATGAAAGTGATTTGTAAGACAGCTTGCTGCAAAAAATCGGAGAAATTAATACTTACTTAAAACATAACATTTTTTGTTTAGTTTTGCGCTTCATTTTGTATTTTTATTTAAGCGATGTATAAAAAATGGCCAACGAAGTATGTAAACAAAATTATATGTAAATAACTAAACAAAGAAGCAATTTTGTTACGAATTTACCCTATTTACGGAAAAAGGGCACATAAACCACTTGCATAAAACTATTAAATAAAGACACATATCATTTTCAAATCATGACTTCTGTTTACGAAACGTTTGAAGGATATGATACTACATCCTTAAAAAAAAATTGGATTTAATTGCATTACTTTTCATTAAGTTATACTATAATGAAAGCTTTGAAACCGATTTACTCCAAATGGCATTTTGGCGTATGTGCCCTTTTTCCATCAAATGCCTCAATTGTAAAGCACAAGTAGCTGCTAATTACACATGCACCCTAGAATTCTACCAGTCATGCGTAGAATAACGTAGTATCGTACCTGTCGTATTGGGAAACCAAGAATTTCGATACGCCAACTAGTGACAAAAAACTGAACTACTCAGAGTAGGCTGAAATCCGTCGAAGTCTATATGATTATCAGTGTTTATACAGACATGTTGTGAAAAACGAGTGTTTTTAAATTTTTTGGAACATTAAATTTTTACTTATTCGATTAATAAATACTTATTCGGAATGTTTGGTGGGATCCAGCCTACTGTCAATAGTTTGCCAACTTACCACCGCAGCGCTGAAATCTAAGCCACGCCTCCACTTGGTTTCCAAATAATTAAACGGAGAACACCAATTTCTCGATGAATCATGCAGACTTCGGTCCACTGTGCACTTTGTCAGTCTATGACTGTATACGCTGAATAATGTACGTACAGTTATACCTGCTGTATCATTAGAAGCTACGATGCAAAGAAATATATGTCCTTAGAACTTGCACGCGTTTATAAATTAGACCTACTGTTACAATTATCGTGATGGAAAGTAGATACATGAATAATAATTAAAGAGGAGCGTATAATTATTATACCAACGTCGAAGGGGTGGAAAATTCACTTGACAGATTCGTAATCATGGCACCTGCCGTTTATTAAAAACAAATTCGATAGTAATCGTAATTACAAACAATAATAATATTAATAATAATATAATATAATAGAATATAATATAATATAATATAATATAATATAATATAATAATAATAATAATAGCATAATTACAAAATACGCTCGATCTGGCTTTCTTACAGCGTGGTTGCTGAATCAGTCTTAACCCTCGGATTACCAAGCTACTTTCCCTCTCTACTCCTTTCTCCACACGCTCCGTCGATCTTGCCGTTTGAAAAATATCGATCGATCGCCGATCCTCGTTCGATAACCCGAAGGCTAATTAAACTATGAAACGTTCTAGAGGTATGTTACAGCGATGCGGGGGTTTTCTTCTTCGCGTAAATCGAAAAAATTGACTTCTTTTTTCCTCTGCGCGCGCGCAACAAAATATCGGCTAGTTCGCGTCGCGGTGCTTCCGGTTCCGGGGACCCGTGCCCGCGACCTCAAGGTTCCTTCCTCACGGACACACACGCGTGTGTATTTTTCTCTGTGTATACATATCCATTTTATTTCTTCTTTTATATATATATATATATTCTTTCATTTATATATTCATATATTTATATATATATATATAGATCTGTAATAATTAATATACACGCACGCGCTCCGGTACTTGCAGGATGTATCGCGAACCGATCGCGGTTTCTTTGTACGATCATCACTGGAACAACGGGGATGAAGTGTCGCTACGGTTGTACTATGGCCATCGGACTTTTCGTGGATAATAATTGCGTCTAACGGAACTGCGATCGGTAATGAGAGCTCGTGTCAGTCCTCCTTGGGAATTTTGTACACGGCAAGACACGCGAAAGTGTAGCCGTATAGCGGATAAGAGAGTAGGGGAAGTCCGACTCGCGTCTGAGAATTTATTATATTTCGCGCGGACGCGCGCACACCTCAGCGCGTCATAGTCGTGAATACCGGCTCCCGGTACACCCTGGCAAGTAATTGTAATATTCGTAAACGCGCTCCACGGAAACGAGCGGGATTTTTATGCGCGAATAAAAAATAAAGGATCCACGTTCGTTTCGTCAGAGTGCTGAGATCTGCTGAGGGTGTGTCCAACGACTTTCGTCCATTTGCGATCGTGAAACTAGCAGTCAGATAAAATACTATTTCGTCTTTTTACATGTACATATGCATAATGTGTATACGTATATCGTTAATTCATCAAAGTGGGGAATGAGGATGCTTTGCCTACGTTCTTTCTTCGTCGTCACCTACGCTTTCCGTTTAATCCTCCTTTAACATTCTATCTCGTAACTTGAACGCCGACGCGACGGTGACGTCCTGTCCTCTCGTCAATAGCTATATGGATATACTCTTTTTCTATTCACATGTTTTTTTTTTTTTTTTTTTGTTATCCTGTTTTCTTTTTCGATTCCTCTCCACTACGGTTAGCATCGACTACTCGACTTTACGTTTAATCCGAGAATCTACGACGAGAAGAGAAAGTGCGTTGCAGCGCTTATGAAACGGTACGGAGCTATTGAGACTTTGAGAGTGCCTGTTCCGCGTTGCTTCCAGCCCTCAAAATAGTATCTTACCCACTTCTAGAAACTAGACAACGAAGGTTCGAGGAGGATAGACGCGTTTTCATCCGGTTTTTTTAGGCACTTAAACGTCGGGAGTAGTGTGGGAACCTTAAGGTGGAGGTCCATAGAACGCCTGCTATTTCCTATTTACAGTCTTGATTGAGACGCGTGTTAGAATCTTCCGGGAGGTATCGCGTGTGTATTTCGAAATTCGGCCAACAACACCGCGTACCGTTTGCCAGGAAAACTTGCTGCTCCTTCGATCTGCTTGCAGTTCCTATTTTATTCAGCTCCACACTTGTTTGAAGAGAAAAATGGAAAGGTGGTGGAATTCGGCGCGAGTCGTAGACGCGAAGCGCGGCGACAGAATTTAGCCAATTAATAGATTAGGGCGTGTCTGAATGCTGAAACGAGATCGATAGCCTTGAATGCTGAGCGAAATTTTCGCAGGGAAACGATATGGATATGGTCCGTCACGACGGAAAAGTATCTAGTTGTAAGCTAAAAATGAGCACGAGAGAAGAACAGACGTATGCCGCTCCGAATGTGCCCGACGCGACGACGATTCAGCCCAGCACAGACACATACAGGATACAGAGTTATTCGTAGCACACATGCACATGCACGACGCGACGGCGCGGCGTACAGTCGTACACCATACACCAAAATACGCTTACGTCTCCTACAGAGTAATTGATTCGTTATATACGTATAATAATAATACACATAGTATGTATAAAAATCAAAGCGCATATTACAACGGCGATCCGTGACCGCGAATATCAATTAGTATATAGTGGCGATACTCGACAACCAAGACCATAGTCGATGACGGTGAATAGTACTAAACCATAGTAGCGATATTAATATTAACGAAAGGGAAATTTATAATAATCATTAGTGCAATATATGCATACATAAAAATGGCATTAGGTATATTCGCTCCTTCTTTCTTCTTCTTTTTTTTCGCCGCACATTTCTCGTATTCCTCGCGTTCTTCGTTACTCTTATTCACCGATCTCGCCCTTTCTTACGCTCGGTACACACTACACACTCATATACGTTAGGTGCGTAATTATAACGTTGGAATAACTTTAACGATTTGAAATTTGCAATCCCTACCACTATTCGAGGGTAGTTGCTGTACATTGTACAATGCGACCGGCGAGACGCATCGACTGTATTTCGTTTTGTGAAGAAAGATCGGGGTTTCCCCGCTAAGTAGTTTCTACCATTCTTCGTCGTGCCCTCCGCCAAGCGGATGCACACGAATCGAATCAGTTTCAACTTTCAACGCTTCCGCGTGTTCCTCCTAATGAGATTCATTGAATTACCACGGCAGCTTTCGTTGCAACTTTATCGCGAGAGATGCAATTACGAAATGGAAATAGGACGAACGGGATTGGAGGTTGCAGGCTGGACTCGTGTGCATCCAAGTCGCGCCGCGTGTGAAAAAGTCCTCCTTTCCTTCGCACATCTCCGAGAAGGATGATCAGAATTTATTACACAGGCCTATCAATCTCAATGCTCCAGCCCGTCCAACGAATAGTCATGAATTTCAACGACTACGAATTCCTCTGCAAAGTGGTGAAGTTACTCCAACAAGGGGATTCATAAAACATCCAATATATGTATATCTGCGCCGAGAGGTCGCAATGTTAAAGACTAGCAATTATGGTTCTCTTAAAATACTACGTCGTAATTAGGTAAAATCGTGGTGGCTGCCGACGCGGCTGATTATCCTACAATTACGTTATCGATAAATTCTTTTTATTAAAATATAATTATCATGGTACATATTCTGTGTTTCGCCAGTGATCGCTTTATTTCCACCTGTTTTTTTTTTCTCTTGTTTCCTTTCTCTCTTGCGTGTGAAGGAAAAATAATGAACGCCCGTTCGACCGAACCGCGAGGATCGTGACGACAGCCCCGGCTATCAATGAATCAACATTGAACGCAGTGAACGTTAAATGCTGAACGAACGCGAATGTCGGGCACAACAGACACCCGCGAAATTATCTGAGATTGTCGAAATCGTCTTTTCGTCAAATGCAAATGAAGGGGTCGCTGCTTTAGTCTTATCGGCGCTTGGCGCGTCCAATAACAAGTTGGCCGCGCGAGCGACGCGTTAAAGTGAAATGGGGTATCGATACATCTAACTTTCAGTCGCGCGAACACCGAGGACTCACAAACTTTGTGTAAACGGACACGTGTAAAAACATCGGTAAAAAATGACAATAGGAACCAAGTAAAGATCGCTTAAAAGTCGCTTAATTGGCTGGTCAGTTTCCAGGTTGAACGAGTCTTTTGATCGATTGGCAGTAACAGGCAGTGTTTTAATATTATCACGCTGTCGTCACGTCGATTCTCACAGTCATGAGCGCGCTCGAACATGGCAGCCGAATGATTCGAGGCAGACAGATTAATTCGACCGAGTTGGAATTTCAAGCTCGCCCCTCGTCTACTTCCTCTACTTTTCACCATTTCTTTGCCACCTAACAACGAGGATTCCAGGGGCAAAGCAAGAGTGCCACGGATCGTTCGCCACCGTTCGAACACCGACTGGCACAACATCCAGAATAAAGATCGAGACTATTGCTTCGCGCCACGATCATTTTGGCAATTATTGTACTCTGCTATATTTACAGGTCTATCGTACACGTAATATACAACAACGTGGCGAGGACGCTGAAACAACCAGCGCCCCAGTCCACTGTCTACCTCGTTGCTTTTCCTCCGAAAATAAAAGGGGGCTCGTTAAAAAATCCGTCTCCTCCTATCGTTCGATTCCACCCGCCAACGTTCAACCGAGGCTTCTCGTGTGAAAACGAGATAAAGCCACGGATTCGCGAGTCACCATGCTTTCCCACGCCATAAGAAATCGGAGAGCTGCGCACTATTCTGCGATCTGAGGCTTCGTCTCAAAGATACAGGCTGCTGAAGTTTACGTATTTGTCTTTTGGTGCAGCTATCTGGATGTCAGTAGCAGGTGCACTCGCGCGCGGGTAATACGAGTAATTCCTTCGATTTATTCGCTCTCTAATACCCCGATTTTCGTTCGTGGATTATTATTACTACGGCTTAATTACACTCGCGCGATGTAGGTACAGGAGCAAAAAAGAATATAAAAAGAAACGGATAATATAAGTGCATCGATACATATCTCAAAGAGTGTTAGTGAAAGGGAATATTAAATCGTTATAGCAGGATTGAATAACGCGTCCGTAACAACTGTTTTACGCTTGTACTTTGAAAACGAAAGCTCGTATCTTAAAATAGTGAAGGGTTCTTTGATTTCTTTTGACACCTGTGGATCGAGACATGGTGAAAGGAATCGCCGCGCCGATAGGAAGAGAAGAGCGCTTCGAATATATGCACACGGGTTAATCGTGTACGGATCTTGAGTGAACGGTTTAAAAAATAGTCTTGCCCGACTGTGTGACAAGCTGGAGAGACTACCTCGAGAACGAAAGCTTGTTACTCTGCAATTCTACTCTTGCTCGACTCTTCCCGAGAGAAACCACTTCCATCGGCGTTGCACCGCGTATTTTAGATAGACACGCCGCGATAACTCGCGCGTAACACTGGAGAAATGCTAGGGAATAGAGGGAAACTCCTAACCCGTCGTTAGGGATCGGCTTTTCGATGATCGCGACGATTTCATGATGAAGTTCAACCTCTCCCTTGGCAAAGAGATTCCGAGCAATTTACATGTACGCTTGGCCCGTTACTAATCGCGACAGGCTCGGTAAAATTCCATGCGAATTGTATCCTAAAATCTATTTAGCGTCTACGTGTGTAACCGTGTTATTGGAAATCGTTGAAACCGTCTTCTACGTCGCCGTCGTCGTCGCAAGAGACCCTTCGGAGAAGTCTCAAGAGTTTGCCAAACAGAAGGGTTATAGAGCAAGTCCTGCCGTCGCTCGAGTCATCTCTAAGCACGAAATCGAGACTGCAACTATATAGGTACTTGATGATTTTCATTCAAAATACTCTGAGAAACAATTTCTCGATGTTACCACGCGCAGCTACCGTCGCATCCGACCGAACCTTTCATTGGCCTGACTATCGGCCGAAAATCCTCACACGCTGATGAGCGAAACGCGAGTCGGTCCATTTAGGTGATAAATATGTTATAACTATTCGAGATTACAATACTTGCTGCCAAATATATTGTCATCGGTCGTTTTATTCTACCGCCTCGAGGCAAGATTCCTCGGGTGAGGGTTTGAAATCGACGTCAGCCGCAATGATCGGTCTATCGCGCGGCAAGATGGTAACACGGAGAAAGACGGAAAGAACGGAAAACGTCTTTGGGAACACAGGGAACGTTGCGTGCTCGACCAATCGTTGACGTTGCTTGAAGGGTGAATCGGCTCAAGTTTTACGTGCTGCGCTTATACGACGTGGTGATCGATTAAAATATAGATTATGCTCGCTTCGAATACAAAAATACAATTCTCGGTGGAGATCAACGGGCGCACGGAGGGCCGTATCCCGCCCCTGTGCGATTCTTCTCGATTGTATCGCCAACGATTTACCAGTAAAACGTACACCCACTCACGCATACACACGAACATCTATAATATACGCGTAACGCGTTCAACTGCTTCGATGCGGAGACCACAAACGATTCATCGAGAGGGCCAGCAGCCTAGAAATGAAACTAGCTCGTGTTTTTCCTTTCACTGCTCGGCCTGGCCAAGAGGTGCGATAGTAAAAAGAAAATAGCAGTCCTCTTTTCGATCGCCTGGCAATCTGATTGTGAGCTTCATAGCTGATGCAGTGTTGTATATTATGCGACTGTACGAGAAAGGTGATAGAGTGGGGAATTAATTTCTGCTTATGTAAAAGAAAATGTTTAGCGAATCAGCCAAGTACTTTCCGAAACAAACACGAACGGTATAATTTGTTCGCAATGCCCCTAAAACATCGAATGATCCGCGAACTTTATAGCAATTAATGCGTACCCTAGATGCGCGTTCCTAATCCCCCTCTTTCTCTTCAGTTTCTCCCTTTCCTCGTCCGTTTAACCCTTTGCCGACGAAATTATACCAGCAGTTACGTCGATACGACCCTTCGTTTCAATTAAAACTTTAAAAAAAAAAACCCCAGCCTTGCCGCGTGTCTCGCTAGCAAGATGGAAGGGGTTGTTTCCAGAGGTCTCGATGCGAGGATCGCGTTAGAGATTCATGGGATTGGAACGATATTCACGGATCAACGTCTTCGGTCGATCTCCGTGGAGTAACTTGGCTGGAGGCGGCAAGAGCACTGCAAGAATATTTCGTGCCAGAGGGTTAATGAACGAACGAGCCAGCCACCCCATGCGACGCGAAAACGGTGAACGCTCAAAGTAGGTACTAAAAGTACAGGCGAGACGCTCGCGACCCACGAGGGTGAAAAGTCTGTAATGTGTATCGTATTAAAATACAGCTCTTCTGACTGCCGGCGTTTTCGTGCCTCGTCGCCTCGTCACCTCGTCATTCTTTCCCACCCTTCTGCCTACGTGTCGGTCACCCGTCCACCTTTTATTATTAATAATTAACGTTACCCTTTATTCTCTTCCCCCGCTTCGTCGTCAAATCTTCTAAAAATATGTCCTATGTATATTGTTCGCTCCGCGATTATCCCCACGATACCCCACTCGAGCATCCACACGCGTTTCAACGAGAGACGAATAGCGTCGGCATACATCCACGAATCGTAAATCGCTTGTACGTACAGTTCGCCTACACGTCTATGTGTATTTGCGGAGTGAAACACGGACGGTAGTGCCTAAGAGAAGCTCAACCGAGACCCGAGAACCTCGAATGCCGAGGGAACGGTGCGTTTGCCTTCGATGTCCACCGTTTTTCCATGCGGCTTCAGAGACGTGGGAGGATCGATGACACCCTCGTCCCCTCGAAAACCCGTTCGCTCGTCTGATCGCGAACGTTTGCCCTACCGAGTGTAATCTTTGGCGCGAGAATCCATATCTCTCTGACTTATGCCGATCCATGGCGAGCTAATCATCAATTTGTCGAGTAAACTCGTATTTGCAGAGCAGCGAGAAAGTGGAGAACAAAGCGATGGTGTATTGCTTCGGTGCCTCGCTAAAGATTACACTCGAGCGAATGGTCGCCCAGACCCAGCCACTTCCGAAACGAAGCAAGGTCTCGAGGAACGCGAGTTTCGAGCGGACAGTTAAACCAACTACAAGATACAATTTCAAGCTATACACACACACATACCTAGACAGTATACACCTTCTGCACGCACACAACACGTATGTACTTCTTCTCTGTGTCCGTCTGCGAGGAAATCGGGTGAATCGCAATGACTGGCCGAATGGAATGATCGACAGTTTCGAGCTCGTATACTATCTAACGCCGCCACTTTCGCGTCTCATTCGGTTTGATCGTTGCCCTTCGACACCAGCCAGGAAGAGTTGCTCCTCCAGCCACTCGAGTGTGTACACATTTGCTGGAAGCTTCCTTTCCCTTGCGTTCCCCTTCGGCTACTTTCGTCCTCTCGCGATGCACTTGCTTTTAAGTTAACTTCGACACAGCCTCCTCGGAAACTACGGGCATTTTCGTGGCCCAGCACCGTCCTCCTTCGACAGTTCACTCCTAACTCGGTCGTTCTGGTCTCCCTTCGGACTGCGTAAGACGACTCGCGTCAGCACCAGTGTTGTCCCTTCTTCGTGCCGAGTCCGCGGTGAACGCGACGGGTTTGCCATCGGCGAGCTGGGAACGCCTCGTGACGCTGCGCCCTGGCTTACGACGCTAGATTCAGCCCTGGTTCCACGGGATACCATTAAAGTGGCCCGGAACACTTTCACAAATAGTCGTTGTCGACCGCCTGCGCGTCCTGCGACTTGAGGGTGGCCATCTCCTCCACGGTGCCCTCCTCCACCTCCTGCTCCTCCACGAAATTTATGCTCCCAGCCTTGTACCAGACCACTATGTCCACCACGAACGCCAGGACCAGGATACCGCCGGTCGTACCTAGTGGGCCAATGCGAGCAATTCGTTATAGAACGGGGCGAGAAGACGCGAATGGCAACGGAGCAATTACACTATCAACGGAGCTCTTTCCAGCCGTGTACGCACCGTGATAGAACATTCTGAAGACATTCGAGTCGTAGAGCCAGCAGGCACCTCGCTCGCCGCAAGCGAATTCCCATACGAGACAAGCGGAGTCCACCACAGCACCATAAACGATAGGACATGGAACGTTACCTGCAACCAGCCAACCAACAGCTCAGCACTTGACAAATTCGCGACAACACCACTCGCTACGATCAATCGTCAATAAATTGCTGGTAACACCACACCACGTCGAACCAAGTCCAACTCGGCGGACAGCAGATAAATAATTACCAAAGAGGCCGATGGCGAACTGTATGAGGCCCAATGCCATCGCCTTGTCCCTCGGATCCACGCACCGTAGGATCAGCAGCATCGAGCCCACCTCGCTGGTCGAGTGGATGAAAACGAACACCGAGAACAGCACCATATAGACCCAAAAGTTACTGCACTGCAGCTTGCAGTAACCGATCGTCGCCATGCTCGGCGGTTCCGGAATCGTTTGGTTCGCCCCGATGCACTGGCAGTTGTAAAACTGTAACCCGCCAAACCAGCATTATTATTATTATTATTATTATTATTATTATTATTATTATTATTATTATTATTATTATTATTCTTATTCTGATTCTTATTCTTATTCTTATTCTTATTCTTATTATTATTCTTATTCTTATTCTTATTCTTATTCTTATTCTTATTCTTATTCTTATTCTTATTCTTATTCTTATTCTTATTCTTCTTATTATTATTATTTGGAAACGGATGGAAAGGATCGGATCGGGATTCTAGAACAGGCTCTGGCCGATGCTTCAGTCGGTTAGCCGATCCAGGACGCGGAAAATGCAAACAAATTGAAATGAAGTGCTCCCAGCGAGCACATTTTCGCAATCAATGAACCACTGTTTCGTCCAGGCGGGTAATGCAATTTCGCTCATAAATGGGAGGAACGGCGAAACATTTCTGGCCCAGTTGCATGCCGCTGTCACCGACAATTACGGCTGCAGAGCTGTTGCCAATGCGCTACATATCAATACCGTTCCCTCCCCCCGCGATGACGTCATTCAGTGTGCACACTGCACAATCGGGGAATGCAATCAACGAGCAGAATAGCGAAGAAGTTAGTCGATTAGAATTAGATGCTGCGCTGACGTAACGAGATAGGGTAGCCCGGTTCACAAGTCGGTTCGCTCATCGGGGATTGTTAACGACCAACGTGCAATAAATATCGCGTCAATTACTTTAACGAACAGAGCTTTTCTTTTGTCTTCTTACATTGAAAAACAAAACATGGGTACTTCGTTGAGATACCAATAGCTTGATAAAATAATACCGATCGATCCGTATAGGGTGACTGTACCTAATATCGCCAGTGTTCCTAATATCGCCACTCGCTATATCTCGCAAAGTAAGCTCTAAAATTTATCGGTTATGCACTGAATTAGTACCTAAACATATGTAGGAAGACATACGGTAATTGCAGCATCATGTGATCAACAATTACAGAAAGGGAAGGATTTTAGAGAATCTTAATAGTGTAAAAATTTATTGGACTATCACAATTTTACGTCACATTCGGAGAAAGTAACTCTAATAAATCTGTGAATACAAGAATATCTACTAGAAATACCTAATTAATGATGTACTTAAGAAATGAAATCGATTCAAATATTTTTCGTAATGAAAATAGCGTTTTTCTTTTAGCAGTGTGCGTGTTCTCAATACCGCCTACCGGAGAACAATGGTTTCGATGTAATGCTTGTTACAGGTGAGGTCACGAAATGTGCGGAGCAACCGAAATAAACTTTATTTGTCCAATATGTACATCGGAACGTAAAAAGTAAAATATTTTAAAAATATATATTTTTAAATTTCTATATTATTCTAATAAAAATGAAATCAAAGATGGATAAAAAGACATTTATAGAGCAAGAAATAATAAAAGCACATGTGAAAATGACTTTAAAACCTCATATATACATGAATTAATCAATATTTCTTGAGTAGGCGATATTAGGTACACTTTTTTCAGGACCCGATTGTTGCATGTCTTACGTTTTTTGAGTCCTAATTAACAATTTGTAGGTTCCAACGATTCTAACATACCTATGCTACACGAAAGATGAATAATTTCTCTTTACTTTGAAACGAACTGCATGGAAAAATATCAATTATTATTCAATTGACAGCGATTTAACGTTTGCCTGGCGATATTAGGTACAGTCACCCTATATGTAAGTATTTCTCTGCAGAGATTACAAGCACGGTGAGTTAAGTTGTGAAGTCGGAGGTAGTTAGCGACTCGAGGATCTCGATACTGGGGATGTGGAGCAGAAGCTTGTGAATTTAATGGATGACCAGGATGACGAGTGTTTCCGGGACAATGATCTCACTTGCAATTGTACTCACCGATGTTACCTTGCCGTCGAGCACCGTGAAATTCGAGCAGCCCGCGTGACACGCGGAAAAGTAGGTCTTACCATCAGCACCGCAGATTGGACTGAACTTGTTTAAGTCGCAGTCGCAGGTGGCCTCGCAGGTTGGCTCGAATCTGGACGATCTACGGAGACGTGGTTGGTTTTTATCCAGTATTTACTACAACGAATAGCGTGGATAGGGGATTTGTTTCGTTTTCAGAACTCGAGTTGCCTTCGACGCTGATAGCTATTTCTCGATCAATATCTACCAGTTATGTTGAAAGGCTCCGAGTGACGAGGTACCTTGAAATCTCCGCGAATAATGGTAGAATCCCAGAATCCCCCAACGGTCTGACCCGTCCTTGTGCCCAAGGAAATCAATTACGGACAATAGTAATTTATGCAAACGACGCGAGAACGGGCGGCCGTAATTAGTATACGCGCAGAGCTGAGACGCGGGGGAAGATAATTCGAAGGGATCGCTGCTGAACCGTGGCACAATCGTATAATAACAAAGAAAAGAGAGTGAAAGGAAGGGAGGTAGGAGGAGCGAAGACTTACCCATTGGAATGCGAAACGAGACCAGCGAAATCGTCCATCGGGCAGCCGATGAACATCAGCACACCCATGCCGATCGCGTAAATAACCGCTGTGAAGGCGATCCAGGCTGCGACGAACCTGGCGTTCGGCTTAGCCCTCAGGATAAACACCCCGCTAATTATAATACCCAGGCCCATCACTAAAATACCGCCAACACCTGCGAAAAAAAGCACACGGACGCGTTGAAAACCAGCCTACGTCGTGGCCAAGTTCCGCAGCATCGCAGCGGAACTCGCAGCGGAACTCGCAGCATCCCGTTCGCATTCACGTGCAACTATTCTGTCCATTGCTCGGAAAAACAGTGAAATCGCAGGATTTCGTCTTAACGAAGAAACGCGAAGGATCCTAGAGACAGGACGACGGTGGATCGAGAGGTGGGGCCAGCAGAGCTCCCCTCGCGTGTCTATACGCGAAAATTACCTGAGATCATGTTCGCATGATGAGCCGGCAAGCGAAATTGGCTCTCGAGGTACTTGGGCAGGAAGGTGTAGAGGCCAGCGATCGGTAGGATGTGCAGCACGCTGCTGGCCGTCCGGAACATAAGAATGTCGTTCTTCAACAGCCTCTTCACCGCTTTAGGGAAGTCTGCAACAGGTATAGGAGCCGAGGTGTAGCGTGTGCGGTGCGCACCGCGCGACCTCCGAGTCCGTAGCCCGTAGTCCGTACCATTTACATCAAAACTCATCCACCGTTCCCATGTTTCCTGGCCGGCTGGTGAAATTCGGGGACGCGGACCGTTCGAGTCGCGTCTATTTTCAGGGTTCATCCGGGAGTGAACGATGCGAGAGTTTATTACACGACTCCGAACCGCTCGATTTGCTCGTGCATCGTCGAATAAACGAGTCAGATTCTCTCGGCTGTACGACACTGCTGGACGAATCCGACTCACCGGCCGTTCCGTCGATTCCCCGATATTTATTAACTCAATTACGTATATACGACCAGCTAATTAGTCGGCGATCAGGTTTCCCTTCGTTCTATTTTCGAAGGGACAGCCAGGGGAGCCGCGTGTGCACGCCCCGGGGAAAGAACGCTGGCTGGTCGCCTGGAGCTCGAAAAACGAGTAAAACGGAGGAAAATCGAAAGGACGACGTACGCCACGACGCGAGAGAAACGAGTACCGATCACGAAACGGGACGCGATAACAGCCCCATACGCGCGGGACATTTCCAAGGATACTGATACGGACGCGTCTATTTAATCCTCGCGGGAGTTGGTTCCTTACGCCGCGATTAGTAATACGAGTACGTTTGCGTTACGCTGTCGATACGGCGTGGCAGGGCCAGCTAACTCGTTCTCCACGTCGGGACGACTCTTGTAGCTTTATTAGAATTACACGCATTACCCTATCGGATCGCAGTTTCCTTAAACGTTATCGATGGGCGTGTCGCGCGTTTCGTTATGAGCTATCGATTCCTAACGACCCTATTTATTCGGCTGACAATCCGCGGCGCTCCCGCGGTTACCTTCGGACGAACGCATTATCGTTAAGCTGGAGTTTTTCACGAATGGGAGCTAGTCTGGTACAATTAAAGATCTCGTTAGCGTAATTACAGCCGCGACCGGGCGGAGTGCCGAACGGGCGAAATGATTGATGCTGCTGCATCTGAAGTAAGTATGGTTTAAAAAGGAAGAAGGACTCGCGCAGAGTTCCCGCGCGAGAATGCCTCGGTGGTAGTTGGCATTAAGAATGTCTAGGACTGCTCTAGGCTTCTTGGAAGGCCAGGCTAGAGTCGCGGCAACCCTGCATAGTAAACGTCCTGCGGACCATGAGTAGACAAACGTGACTATATAACATTGCACTCCGTGTATTATCGAGACAACCCTGCAACAGGCACATACAGGGTGGCCTCTCGCGAAAAGCCTCTCAACGGCTCTGGACCATCGGATGCTTCTCACCGTAACACGGCGCTTTCACCGCGGAAAGCTTCACGTGCAGCTGCACCACTTGGCAAGCCCCGGCCCCGTTCATGGAAGCTGCAAGTAATACGCGAATGGCGTGCGCCACGTGCACCTATTTGGCTGCGACTCGATTCGACTGCAACGTCCTCACAGGCAATACCCCGGCAATCCGTGCAGCGTTTCCTGATGGCCCTGCACGCGGAAGTTTCTATTGAATTGATCGCGCCAATAATTCCACCGCGTTCCAGCGTTACCGTGTGATGCGGCGTGCAATCTCGCGCCGGCTAGGCTGCCTCGTCAGATGGAAATTTCCAGGAATAATAGACAGCGACGGCGAAGGGACAATAGGTTTCGGCCGCGTTTGAAGCACGAGAGAAGGGAAGAAAGCGTTGGCGAAAATCGCCACGGAAGGAGCCGAGGAGCCGCGAGGGGCCCGAAACGCATCCGGATTTCTCGTCTTTCCGGTGCGCCGTGCCGCTCCGCGTGCACGTGGGTGTAAAAGATCGGCGGCTGTGTGGACGCTGCCCTGCCCGTGTGTGCGTTAATAATGATAACTGACCGCGTGGTGCACTAGGTGGGGCAAGTTCACGGTCACGCGTCGTGCATAGCGCTCGGTAGGCACGCGCGCGTGCATTTCTGCGCGCATATACGGCCCCGTGTTCTTCTCTGTCGCGAATCCACTCCTCCTGCCTCGCGGGGAGGGACTTATCTCAGCTGTCCCGCGTGCACCTCGGCCGACATAACACGCGCGACGTAACACACCGCAGCGCGCTCACACCGATCCTTTCGTCCGTGGACAACGGGGACGAAGAGACGGCCAATCAGGATGAAAGGCTTTTTCGTGGCAAGGATTATCCAGGCTGAATGGTAACCGAACGACGCGACGTCGAAGCTGGATTTGCCACGCACAGTTGCGCGCACCGCGAACAATGTTGTTTTTAAGGAACGTGCACCGCGCGATGCAACAGAGGTGTGCACGTGCTGCACTGAAACGTACGAGTTTCATTATCGACGGGACCCGCGCTGCATTTTGAGCAGACGCCCCTTCCAAGAGCGACGTTCTCCTGCGTTGTCGGTCAAGGATAAAGCGTTTTCAGAGGCTGAGCATCGCGTCGCTGTCGTTAGAATTTCTGATCGCCAACGCCTACGAGAGTTCCCAGGGGATTCTACGTTATTATGCAAATTTCCATTGGATTAGACTTGTTGGAAGGTTCGAGATTCTAGAAGAAGCACAGAAGGCCTGAACCACTTCTTGGAAGCATTGATCGGACTTTGGAACAGTCCCCCTATAGATTTTACGCTCTTCCGTCAACCTTTGCTCCAAGCTGCACATGTTGCACGACCTTCGATCGAAACTTCCAACGAACCGGACCAAGAATAAACGCGGGTAGGGTCGCCCTTCTGCCCCGTCCCGTCGCCAAGGGTTCCCAGAAAAAGGCTCCGCGGCGTATCCAGAAAGCGTTAGCCCCTGTGCTCACGATCGAGCGAGCAAACGCGCGAACGCACGCGCACACACACACACACACCACTAGGGGAACCTAAATTCTCCGTTGACCTTGACTGCTCGAGGTTCACGCTTCAAAGATCATATTATTGGCCCGTCTTTTCGTCCCGGTAAACATCCGCCGAATGCATAATGCCCGTACTGTTTCCGATGGAAAACGCGACCGCCGCCGTATAAATATTCTTATTGCCCGCCAATGAATGGTTCGTTAACTCGCCAACCACGAATTCTTTCCAACTGCCCGACTCTGACTGATTGCGAGACGTAGGAATTGACGAATGGGAGCAGTTTCACGGCTGTATATATAATGTAGGTACTGTAGGTACATGCCTCTCTCTCCTGCTTCGTAGCGAGAGGTAAGTAGATTGAGAATTTCCTAGTCAGCCGCGTTTACGCAACGCGCGCGCCGATAGCAGTTGGTAAGCGGATACGGAGCATCGTGGACGCGAGACGCGAGCAAATCTCCGGGAGAGCGCGAGATAACGCGAGGGTTCGATTAATAGACGGGCTGCTCGAACGATCGATGATACTTTTATCTTGCCCGCTGGATCTTGGAGCGGGCAATTTTACGGGCCAGCTACGAAACACGGGGACGCGCGGAATGGCTTACGGGAAGCCATAAAATCAAATTAAACCGCTCGGATCCGAGGGCCGAGCTTAAACACCGGCCTCTCTCTGTCCTGACGAACAATTCGGGTCGCTACGATAAATCAGGGCTTACCTCGGAGACTAGGCTTTTTGGAGTCCGGCCGTTTCGGCGGCGTTCTGCTCGCGGGCAACCGCGTCGGGAACGCGAACATTCCTATGCTGACCAACATCAGCATGGCGGATATTAGCACCAAACCTGAAACACCGAATTCCATCCTTTTTTTTTTTCTCTCTCCTTTCCAGACTGGCGAACCGCGTTGCTGACAAGTTGACCGGTTGGTGTCCACGGTTCCACCAACATCGCGAGCCGAATGCTCTGTTAACCACGGGGCACGCTTTCGAAGCGTACGCGCGCATAAGCGCAGAGAATCTTTCGGAGGATCGAAGAGTTTGTATTTACCAAGCCACCACGCTCCCACCCATCTCGGATCCGTCGGCGTGATATGCGGATTCGCCGACAAATCCGCGTAAATCATCGTGCACAATGAACCCAGGATGAAGCCTAGGGCTGGCCCGAGGATCCTCACTCCGATGGTGATTGCTGCAAGCAAACACATGAACGATGTTGTTGCCGTGAGTAGGTATGCTCCGGACCGCGGCAGACTTGAGTTTTCTATAGAAGCTATCATGGAATACTGCAATGAACTGATTCGATTCCATTTCATAGGAACGGGGCAGGATTCGATTGGATGGCGAGTGGGGATGTTTTAATCGATGACTTACCAAAATACAGCGGGCTTTCTCTGCTAGCCACGTTGTCGTCGATGTAAGGGATGCCAAGGGTGTACACCGCTGTCTGGCCCATTCCAACCCCCAGCAACGAGACGAAAAATATCGCCAGCACCACCGTCGTGATCTTGCTCTGTATCATCTGCTCCGTTTTGTATTCACCCTCGCAGTAATTCAACCTGTTAATCTGCGCCGTGGTCGACGACGACATCCACCTTTAAACGAAACATTCCACGCACCCGTTACGGCGTTACACCACCATGCACGTGAAACGAGTCTGAATGTCTGAAACTATTCGACGATGATTATATCGTGGCTTGGCGTGCAAATGAAAAGCTCGGCAAAGCGGGTGGTATCGAATGCTGGCAGAGAGTGGTCCTATTTAAAGTGGCCCGATCGAGGCGCGATCGATAGAGAAATGGGTCGGAGAGAAATTGCATAATTTCGAGAGCCCGGTGCAGCTGGAAACGGTGTCGAGTGCTTGCTGCTTTCGAGGCGTGCGATTATATTTGTGGGATTACGTTCGAGATGGAATGGAGACGGAATGGATAGCTTATCACTGACCCGTCCAGCGTGCTGTTCTCCGCTCGTTCCTGCATCTTGCAGAGGTTCGCGGGTATCGGGTTGGTGTGGTTCAAGCCTCTGCCCTCGTCCCTCGGCCCGACACCGCTGAACAGCATCTCGTTCTGATGGATCAGCTGTTCACCGAAGATGAAATGGGGCATCGAGCAGGTGAACGAGCTCACCGCGAACAGGATCATGCCCCAAGCGATCCACTTGGGCCGGTGGCCTTGGCCCCCGTAGTACGTGAGCAGCAGAGAGGAACCGATCTGCCCGATCTCCGTCGCCGACATTATGATGCCGGTGGTCTTGGACTGGATCTGGAAGAGCTTCTCGATCGTCGTGATCACCGAGACGAAGTATGTGTAGTACATGCCCTGAAGGACCTGCAATCGCGGCGCATTGCCAACAGTTAGCTACTACTTACAATAGTACGTATCCAACGAACCGCCGCGCCGTCGAGATTTCTTGGAATTTAGCATTACAGAAGAAGCACTCACCCAGGTGATGCAGAAGGTGACCAAGAAGGCCTGCTTGGTGGCGAAATACTGGAGCCAGTGCGGCCTGCACGGGCCCCAGCCGCAGGACACATCGCCCTCGTCGAATTCTGTGTGAAGGCTGCTCGACTTCTCGTCGGACATGATCAGCTTCCCATTCTCCGTCGCGCCGATCTCGTGCAGCTTCCCGTTCGGTATCGAGCCGTTATTGTTGTGCTGCTTCCCGCAGATCAGCCCGTTTCCGTTCGCCATCTTCGACGGGATTATCGTCAGCGCCTCGACGTTCCCATTCGCCAGGATCTGCGTGTCCTCGCCCGCCATTCTTCCTCGACGATCAACCGACACGCTGTCCTTTCCCTTCTCTCGCTTCGTTTCCACCCCCATCCTACCCTTACCCGTGATTCTTCCCCCTCGGAGGATTCTCGTCGCTGCTCAAGCGGCTTGCATTCCAACGGTCAACCTGCAATCACAAGAAAACAGATTCTGGTGTTTAGGGATCAGTCTCCTTTCAGTCTCCTTTCACGCGCCAGATGATGAGTTTTTCTACGCCAACATTTGTCCGACTTTTTAGAGTCTGTACAAACAGGTATACTTTGAAGGTAGCTTCAAGGTAAATACGCTTCACCCAGATCGGCCGTTTTCAAGAATTGATTCCACGTGTGCGCGGACGTCATCGATATTCCCATTCACCTGACGGCGCGGCGCGGCGTTCTGCATTATCCTGCCTCGAGTTCGATGAAAAAAAGGAGGAACGGCTGAAAGGTGTACGAGAATAAATCGTGGAAAGCGCGGCCGCGATTCATCATCCGTTCGGGACACCTTCGAGTTGCACTTTGTATTTTTAAATGTCTAACTTATGTGCGTCACGGCATTATTTATAACGGTCCGTCCCGAGTCACCCTACTGCGTTTCCTCGGAGTCGCGATTGGCTTTGTTCCACGGCAAATGAAATTCCCCGACGGCATTTGGCGCCTCGGAAAGTCCATGGGGATCCAACGAATTCGCTAGACCAACAATTCCATAGCTCCCCGAATTCGCTGGCACTTTCTACGCAGCTCCACAGAAACAAATTAGCGTCCGTGGGACGGCGGTAGCCATTTATTCACCATACGGCTCCTTTCTCCGTGCGATTGACAGAGAGGAAGCGGCCGAATTGAACCACCCTGTAGCCTCTATCCTCTCACTTTCATCGGTGCCCGACTTTCCTCATTTCCCTCGCGTTCCATAGCACCGGCTATCCTACCGATGCGGTTTTCACTGACAGTGAGTAGGAGTCTGCGGGCTAGAGCTCGCCTGCTACCATACAACGGGTGATCGAAAGCAACGCCACACCGAACACTCTGTTATTCGCCAGCAAGTTAGCCCACCGAAATGACGCTAGCACCGCGACCGATTCAAGAGGCGCTGTGCCCCGAGAAACTTCCTGTCGAGTGGATGTCCTCGTAATAATAAAGCTGGAGGAGCCCTGCACGAAGGCGTTTCATCTGGACGTTAATTGGCCGTGCACGGTAACCGACCTCCGAAACACTGTCTAAGAATACGAATCTGTTTACGGTGCAGTGTCGTTTCAGGGCGCCATTGACCCGTGAATGTTTAACGCCGTGCTCCACCGCGTGCACGCTCCCGTGTATTAAGCGCGCGCGTAGGGGAAACAGCCTTCGGCGAATCGATTTGTTCGACCAGAACTCGCGTGCATTCGAGGCGATTCATCGATTCCACTTTGCCATAAGATTTTCAGCGAAAGCGAACAGCCAGCCTCCACTGTATCCCGATTCTAACTGAATTCGCTAGACAATTTCGGGCAACAGATCTGGCTCCGTTGAACGCTCCTCCTAAAGCTCCTTTCGCCGCGGAGAAAAATTGAAAAGTCGCGGGCCGGGAACAACGAAATCGCCGAGGAAGGATCTCCGCCGTGAACGGGCGACGGATAAAGAAATTCAATTAGCTGGGAAGTTGGGTCGGTTAAGGAGGGCAATGTCGACACGCGTATCAAGGCCTGCTATCGGAACGAAATCGAAAGGGTCCGGGGTGAGGAGCGTCGACTCTCTCGAGCGCGCTCCCGATGGCGAAACTCGCTTTTTCACCGATCGTAAATCTTTTTCGGACAAGCCCGGCTCGCGAAGTGAAAATCCTCGCGGCGCGCAGCCTTGATCCGCGATTCTGTCGCCCCGCCCCACCTCGGATGCCGCGTCGATGAATCACCCCCCCCCCCCCTCCTCCTCCTCCTCCCGAAAATCATCCTTTTTAATCGCCCGCTCGAATATTCCGCGGCAGCGAGGCTCATGAATATTCATGCCGAGTTTCCGGCGCGGCGGTTCGGCTGCGGAATCTAATGCCGGATCTCTAGCTAAAGAATCTGGCAACCGGCCCTGTCCATCTCTGAATCTTAAGCGCCTGATTATCGAAAGAAGAAGCAAAACGAAGGAAACGAGTCGCTCGATTTCGGTGCCTCGTGCGCACCGATCCACCGCTCTATAATGGCCAGAGACAAGCTATCCTACCAGGATGCCAGCCGTAAAACTCGTAACAGTGAATTTCATTCGTGAAAATTACACAGCTCGGTGATTCGCGGGGGGGCACGGCAACGAAGTTATCGCGCCAATAAATGGACGGTTACCTGGCGACGAGCTGAAAGATATTCCGGGCGCTCGATCGCCACTGCTCTCTCGCAGGGCCAATTAGGAATTCCACGCGCATTGTGATTTCGTTGGTTCTCCGAGATTTCATAGGCTCCCGGTGGGACCGAGTATGACGCAAGCAGAAAAGAGATTTCCGGTAATAAATCGCCGAGGTATGCCGTCGTAGGCTTGAATGGGGACTCAAATATCTCGTAATAGTTCTCGCCGATTGCCCACGTGCGCGCTTCCCGAGCGCGCCGGCTCTTCGCGTTGCCTGGCCCACCGTCTTTTCATTATTAAGCCATATTTCTCGCCGCGCTGATGGAAATTATACCGCTGCCAGACGCTGAAACGCGTTCCATTATCGAGATTAATCTGCGAGGCGAGGCGCAGCTGGATGTTGACACGCGCGCTCGGCTTTCAAGCTGTTTCTCGCCGCGCGGATTAAACGAAACTTAATTGAACTGGAGTTTTTCGAGGCGAGGCAATCGCCGTTTACGCGGGGATAATGGGTCCGAAATGACGGCGGAATGATTATCCGGAAATCGGTTTCACCGAGTCCCCCGACTAATTTTCATTCCAACGATCGAGCAGGTATGCTACTTGGGTACTGGAGATTTATCCTGTACAGGATGCCCTCCCACCTGCTTCATTCATCGGGGCCTCGTTCTGTTCGTACTCGAGGATTACAATAAACTTGTACAGGTTGTATGTAGCGGGGTTGAGCAACGATTCTGCTCGAAACATTCGTCGAGCTACCGCCGATCTTACGCAACGCGTAACAGCGATGTCTGGTTGGTAAAGTTCGATTCTACTGGGAAGCGACGCTGAATTAAAATGGTACAACATCGTCGAGTCTCGATACATACCAGTTGAAAGACGCTTGTCGCAATTGCTGCCGATTTCGTTCGTATCGGGGGAGAAAGATCGGTATGCCTCGGGGTGGACAGAACGCACGAAACACCCGGGGAGGAACACAGACAAGCCGCGCGCACGTACACGAAAACAGCGGCGTTTGTCAAGTTCCAGCAACATTGCGCCGGAGAGACTTGGTCTAGGTCGCCTTTCACTGTCCTACTGACGTCTCGTGGTTAGTTGGTTAGTTGCTCTATTCTACAACGACTACAACTCAATGCCAGCGTGCAGCACGTCGTCGTACAGAGCGGCCCAAAAGAAACCGCCCCGCTCCGGAAGGTCGAGTAGCTAATCCACCGTGGGAAAAGTTCAAATCCATCAACTATTCCCCAGTTGGTACTCGGCTACTCGGTCATCCCTCATTCACCATTATTTGCCCGGTCTGCTGCAACGAAAAAGCCAATTTGCCCGCAGTGGGTGATGCGGAAAGGGCTCGCCTAGGGGAAGGATATGTACTTTGAACGGGGCACGATATCTTGGGTCAGCTCCGTCGGTAATCGGCTGGCCGTGGAGAAGCGTATGAATGCCTAGGTGGCATGGAATCAATGAAGGAAGGGAAAGAACAAGGATCCTTCCGCGTCGAATCGTCGCCACGGCCTTGGTCGAGACAATGTTACGCGTCCTGCATTCGTGGCACACTTTTTGCCACCCTTTCACGGTCCATTGCCCTCTGAAAGCAGCTTTTTGCTCCGCGGCGCTTGTGTACAGAGCTGCCGTCCGAGATAAGAGAAGGGCCCGCGGCCCGATCTAAGCGTCTCTCGCAAACGTCCGCGATCTCTGCCCCGCCGCGCCGGCGGAAAAATCACTCGATTGCCAGGCTTTTTTGCGCGGACGGATTTTTCCACGCGTGATCGATATCGCGGTGGAACAAGAAACTAGGGTATTTCGAGCGATAGCGATCGTGGTCGCGTGTAAAATCACCACCGCCTCGTGATGCAATGGACGAAAGGGGAACGGTACGAAACGGCTACCCGCCAACTCGCCACTCGGATGATCGTAGTTACTCGGAGATCGATAAACGCGCAATAAAGCGAAACAAGCGGAGTTCGCGTGTCCCGCTGCGAGCCACTTGTTCGGGGCGCGGTACTCCCCCTTCTTTCGATCGAGGATCGATCGTGACATTTCAGTTCCGTCAGCTGAGCTCCGTGCTGCAAGAAAAATCGCCTAAGTAGGCAGCCGAGCGTTGCGCGGAGGATAGATAAATGAAAGGAATCGGCTCGACGCTCGTTCGCCGCGCCGCGCCGCGCCGGTTGGATCGATTCACTTTCGATCGACCGGCTCTTGACGCCGGCGAACGCGTGTCGCAAATCCTTTGCAAATGCCCCCAAGAAAGCAAAGTGGAAAGTAGCAAGATTTATATTCCACTTTGATGTTCCCAGCAAACTCGTTGAACCTGATCTTGAATCTGGTTTACGGTGATACGCTTACATGCACGTGGCGCGGCCTCCGGTCGACGTTGAAGAATAATTCCAGCCACTTTTGCGGAACAATAAATAATAAACGGCGTTAAGAAGCAGCTAGAAGGGGCGAGAAATGATTTCGTCTGCTCTCCGCTTCTTTCTATTCGCTCTTCTTATTCTTATCGATCGCCAATCGACGGCAAAGTAGTACCTATAAGCGGATCGACGGGTGATCCGAACCGATCCTTTGCCGGGAAGCTGACCTACAGCGAGATAGAAATTTCGGGATCCCGCCTCCTCGATACTTGCCCGTGACTTTGGGAAATGCAACGATCCCAGGAACGATCGTCGGTAGAGTGGATGATTTCCTTTGCCAAGCGACCGCCCACGAGGCTCCGATTCCGATTCGAGCAGAAATTATAGCGCGTCGCGATGGACGACAACCGGCAATCAACCGAGGATGAAAGTCGTATGCCAGTCGGGTTGTCTCTATTAAATCACGGTTCTCGTGAAAAACGAAAGCAGCGAAAGTAATTCCCCGTGCTGCGAACAATGGGGAATCTCGATCTCGAGCACGTTCTGGAAAGCAACGAACGGTTGGCAAAAATAGAGGCCACGGTAAGAGGAGCCGAGCGACCAATTTTCCAAGTGAAAATCTACGTTCTACGGCTCCGTTCCCCTTTCCAGGGACCTTCGCACAGGAAGCTCCAAAGAGTAGAACTCTGTCTATTAATCGCTGAAAGCGATGCTGGAGGAACGATCGGGTTTCAATCCTGAGGACTCGTAATGACCGATAGGCGGACAGTGGACACGTCTCTCGTTGTTAGTGCAAACACGACTGACGCAATATGGGTTAATCGTAATTGGAGTAGACTCTAACGAGGTACACGGGTGGAAAAACGATCCTCGGGTTAACTCGATTTCCTTCTCCTCGGGCACACGGGGAGCAACAAGAGTTTAATGAAAACCGTCGGCGTCGGGAAGAGTCGAACGAAAAGAAGAGTGAAAGATGAGCTACCGCGATACCTCGTCCGCTAGCCGCTCCCAAAAGAAAGCAAGAGCTTAACACTTTAATGGAAAGTGGGGCATGAAAATCATGTCATTAGAGCAGCGGGGAGAGCCGAGGGATTAGCTCGATTGTGAGCGACGAAAGTCGAAATCCCTTTCCCCCTACGGTCGCCAGTTACTCCGCCGTGACTGTTCGCGTAATTCCACGCCAACGATAAATACCGTTTGCCCGGCCACTTTCCATTTTTCCATTCGGTTCATCGATCAGCATCGGACACCGGTTACACGCGCCCCTTATATTTCCCGTCTATCTTTCAAATTTATATTATCGCGCGGCCGTATCGATACAGCTCGTAATGATAGATAAACGTCGCGATATTAATAACGGCCGTTATATTCATACCGGGCAATAAAGCTGACTGGGAATTATGGGTTATAAAGGCTGAAATGCCCGCTTTTTGCGCGATACCTTCGTATCAGCTGCTCCCCGAGATCTCGTTAACATTGTAGCGGCCTAGCTGCCTAGCTGCCTAGCTGTCTAGTGTCTAGCAGCTGGGCCCGATACGCGCGAACCAAAAAGACCGTGTCGGAAAGGCGAAGGGAGCTGCTCGTCTAATCTCCGCTCACCGGTGAGAATTACAATCTGTGAGGGGATATCGCTACTACCGAACATTCCCGAAGACGGTCTCGCGCGCGCGAAATGTTGACGAATAGTCTGGGGATTCGCGCCTCGCGGCTAGAAGCTGCGCAGCGATTTCGATACGATCTGGCTTCCCTGTGCAATAGCGATACGCGTTGCAGGTATGTAGATGCTACAGAATGACTTGCGCGTGTATCTTCTGCGAAGCTGTTTAGTGGTTCCTTTTACGGCTACGCGTTCCCGGATGATTTATGCTGCGAGTACGAGGCACGAAGTAATCTATGCTGCGCGCCGGTATTAGTGCGTTTCCAGGCTGTAAAAGCTGATTGAGCGATTATCGATGCGTGTACCCGTAGATTGTTCGGTGACTGATCCTGGAAACGGCGACGGGAAAGAGCGTCGGTATACACGCGAGATGGGAATTACGCGGAAACACCGGAACCAGCTTGTGTTATGTCGAAAATCCAGCCGGCCCGTAGTCAAGTCCGATTACCAGCGATAATGAACGCTATTCCTGAAATGACATCAAGCTGAATCGAGAAGTTAATCGCTGCAACGAGGCATAATCCAATCTTTACGGACTAGCGCCGTGGAACCACGCCTTCTGCGACACTCTTTGAAAGAACTTACGGCTACGCACGGCGAACCGGAATACGCGGCTGCGAGTTTCGTGCAACTGGATCTACAAAGTTCGCGACACAGAGGATAGGGGACGCGCGGTTGCTAGCGACGATAAAATATCTCCGCACGAACGGCGCAGCGCGGAGCGGGGTATCGCTGGCAGCAAAGTGCAGCATATTATGGTGGCCATAGTTACTAGCGTGGAACCGCAGCGCATTATGGTGGACACCAGCGGGATGTAATAATAGATCGTATTCACGACCGTGGTGGCCCCTCGGCCACAAATTGCCGACAATCATACCCATCGCCATAGGTACCGTCTTTTTTGGCAAATAACACGATTCAGCTGCGAGCACAGCGAGTTAGGATCCCCCCGAGGATTGGATGAACGAACGGAAGAGAATTTTCCCCGTTCACTTTCTTTTTTCGTCGAGTAAGAAGAGTAGGATGGAATGGAGGTTCCGCGATACTCTAGGTAGCCCAGGTCCTCTAGGTGAAGCGCGATCGAAGAAGGCTCGCGAGCACGCCACCGCCACCTAGGGAATATCCAAGTCCCCTGAGACCTGACCACACGCAATCCTCCCCTGCACCACAATTGATTGCGAACCCGTTGCGAGCTTACATGCATCACCGTGAATAGAATGAATGCAGGCCAGCGTGAAGCCAGGAGAGGCTTCACGTCCGCAGTATCGTTTGTTCAGCGCGATTTCTTTGAATAATCGATAAACTGGCTAACTCGGTGCCCCTGTTATCCCTGGGAACTGGTTACCCGCGCAAACACGGGTTCGCAACTCTGTAAACCGTGCCTGAATCCGTGCCGCAAGTGGTGTCACCATATAATACCAAAGATCGCTGAGAAAAGACGCTGCCAGAGGTGGAGGAATCGTACGAGCAGCCGAGCGCAGTTTTCACGGTGGATGCGCGATCGAGTCGGCCATGTGAGAAGCGATGACGAAACGCCGGGTACCTACACCGCGGCTCGCGAGCAACGAAAGGACAGGACGGGAGAAAAGATCAGCCAGCGAGTCCCGATTCCCACTTCTGGTGTCTACTGTCTGCAGCTCGCGTGGCCGGCCACGTGTGTCTGACTACGAGATTCTCCTCTGCCATTCAACCACGCAACAAGCATCGGCCAGCCTGCTCGTTACACGAGGAGTCCACCTCTTTAGGAATGCGGAGTGCCGCTAGGGGCGGGTGGTGACCGCCCCCCTTCTGGACCGTGTCTCGCTATCAGATCTCGCAATGTTTGATCAAGACTTGATTTAATTTGGGAATGGGTGGGGGGGGGGTGGTGAGTCCCTAGGGCCCTCTTGCCGTGGGGACCCTTGTCTTAAAATATTATAATTTTAGGTTTGAAGTGTGTAGGTAGGGGGGGGGGATAATGGGGTAGGGTTGCAGTGTAGGATAGCTGTGGGAAGTTTCAGGAAACAGGAACAAGGGGGGGGGGGAGTACTAGGGCGTTGAGTCAACGGGGGGAGTAGGAGGGTGGGACAGCTAGCCTTATAAGGGTAAACAAGCCGTCACCCTAGCAAGTTGGAGGTACGGTATGCGCGTGCCCGCGCAGCCTAGGGGTGCTTCCAGCGGGGACGTGAAGGGGACCTGGCTACTCCGGGTTCAGGACGACGAGTAAAAGCGAGTTTAAGGGGTTGATAGGAGACCTGGTAGAGCGGCGTCGAGACACGGTTCCATATACCGCGAATCTATTTAGCGACGGGCTGGTACCGTCAAGACCGGAGAGGGTGGCTTGCGCAACGCATAATGACTCCGGCGCACCTATGAGTGCGTCTTAGGTAGGGATCGCCCACCCTTGTTGATGGTCACCCCCGCGAGTACGGTCCGTCCGCAAGCTGGCCCGGGCCTATAAAAAGCGGACGCGTACCCGAGAAACCGGGTAGAATCCCCGGGGGGGGGGGGAGGCCCGTCTTCCCAGGCCGCGCAGGGTAGAGGGTGTGGTCCTCTGGACCAGGTGGCAAGTCGTCCCTTCCTTCTCGGCCCCGGCCGTTGAAGGGAGGCTCTCTAACTCCGAGGCAGCGCAGGGGAAAGAGATGCGGTCACACCGGACGGCATGATCAGCTCTGGGGGAACTCCCGCACTCCGAATGTTGAACACTCATTGGCTGAATGGCCCGAGTGACGCCCGGGACCTCGGCACGTGTCGTATGCTCCCCCCGTTGTATGTCGCAACTAAATCGACTAAATCGACTACACGAGGAGTCCAGGTGCTAAACGACACAAGTGGAGTCGAAGGTTCGGCTAACTGCCTCTAAGCTCGCTTTAATCCAGTCGCTTTCCACTGTTCACTTCTAGCGGCTGATTACAGTTTAAAAGTGGCCCAAGTGTAAGCGACGGAAAAAGAGAGCCACCGGCGCCGGGAATCGAACCCGAGCCGCCCGCCCGCGTGCTGATCAGCAGCGTTGACCACACCGGCTACGCCGACTCTACGTGGTCCCTTATACTCCGTCGCTACATTACTCACGTTGGGACGCCACCTATGGTCATAACTTGCACATCATAGGCCGTTCCCTAATTTGCCCTAAACTCTTACACAAGTATGTATCGAGTGACAGAAGCGACATTATCAAGGTCTACGCGTTGCCTCGTGGACTTGCGATAGACGAAAGTCGAAACCTTGGAATGCTAAGAGATACAAGTTCGGAATTTAGATTCTAGAGTATCCGCTCGGGTGGATAGATCCCTTCCTCGGTGGGATTGAGAATGTACGGCTACTCGGGCTTCCCGGCAGACATGTCCCTTCGCCATTAGCTACCTAGCCCTTCGTAGCGCTCCTGCTGGCCGAGCAGGCCGCGCTGGTTGCTACACGTGAACGCATTACGGCCAGCTGATTATGCGAGTCAAGTGAACACGGAGCACAGGTGTGCCGACGCTAGAGATGGGATCAAGCCCGTGATTGGCTCGCGAACAATGCAACTGGCAATGTTCCTCCATGACCCCGAGGCACGATACGAGTCATATCGAAGGAAAGATTAAACGGTTCGCTCTCTTCGCCTTAGCCGAAGCTGTTCCACTTCCAAATCTTCTAGCTCACCATCGACAGATTCGTCGCGAACATTTGTCCAAGGTGAATCAAGATCCACCGAGACCTAACGGATTAAGAATCTACCGAATCGAAGCGGTCTGAACGTTAACGAGTCGAGATGGACGTGAGCGCGACTCAATCCCATCTCTACCCAGCCCACAACACAGCGGCGCTCACACGCAGCTGCTGCTCGCGCGCAAACTTTTATGCACGCATTTATTTCAAGCGTTCAGCGACTATGTAGTCAGCTCCCGCGAGGCTTAACCGCGCGGCGCGGTGCCCTTAACGAATTCGCGGAAATCTCATTCCCCGAGAATTCTTCGGCGTGGATACCCGCGAGGGTATAACGCGAAATGAATCGCCCGCGATCGTCCAGGAAATATTCCTGGAATCCTTGGAAAGTGGACGGCCTAGGGTATGCTCGGGACGCTCCTCCAACCTCGCTCCTTTCTCAGGATAGGTATCCTTCGAGGACGCCGGATTGCGCAACGTCGCGACTCCAACGCGGCTCCAGCGTGGCGTGATACGGTGTATCGAACCTATCCCAGCGAAATCCGCAGGAATGCTCGATGCTTCGGAAATGGGAGGTTCCCTGGCGTTCGGCGCGGTATGTGCAAAAGCGTCGCGCAAATGCGCCCGAGTGCGCTAAGTAGCGCTGTCGATAATAAATCTGCCGCCGTCACCTGCAACTCAATTTCCTCGGCAGTCCTTCCAATGAAACTTGGATCGTTTAATCAACCGCTCCCCGCCAGCCCAGGCTTTGCTCAATCGACCCGACCGAAATTCAATTTACACCACACCGTTTCGATGAAAAACCTGCACGTGAGGGGGCCCAGGGAATGATACCCGGCTCGTGGAGGGCGAGACAAAGGAAGTAACGTGTTTATGGGAGAGACGGAGTTGCACGTAGGCAGTGCATGAAATTGAGGATCGTCTTCGCGAGGGAACGCGAGGAACGGAGGCGGTGGGTGGGTGGGTGGTTATCGGCGGAGGAGAGTGAAAGAAAGTGAAAAAGCCGGAACGGGAGCTATGCGCGAGGCAGAAGGGGCGAAGGAGAGAGAGACGAAACTGGCCGGATGACCTCGGTCGTGGAGGTGCAGTTGCAGCGCGACAGGTTCGCAGCTGCAGCCTGTCCCAGATGTCGAGGCTGACGTAGGCGTAGGTGTGAGAGATCTCTGTACATATAAGCGGCGTTTCGTTCGAATCGACCGATCTGTGTCACGGCGTCTTTCAGACCGTTTAAAAGTAAAAGTAACCGATAAGACCGTCGCGGATCAGAGTTCCTCCTCTCGAGGGCTATAAAAATATTCAACGATCCCGGAAGCAGTTGAACGTCCCGCCTCGGAAAAATTCATCGTCCGAAAAATGTTACTCAACGCGAGGGAAGGTTGGAGAAGCGGTCACTCGTGCCCCGACTCACCCGCAACAGAAAGGAGAAGACGATTATTCAGAATTGTCTTATGTATTCGCAAAGTGGACGGGAAAAGTAGGAGGCAGACGGTGCTCGCCACGAAATTCCAGGCGCAGCAGGTGCGCATCTGTGACCTACTCTCTAAATCGATGGTAAGCACCGGTGACGTAGGCGCAAAACTGCATCAGATCGCCAACATGTGAGAGCGCGGTCGTGTGCGCGGCGCACGATACAATGCCTCCATCGAGGCGTGTTCTTTCGCGAATGAAAAATCGCCGAGAGAAGTGGTGGACGCAGCTCTAGGGAAAACTGCAGGCAGGAAGATGGACAAGAAAGGGAGACCTCGTATTTGCTTTTCATCGGCGACGAACCGAGAATATTCTGGCGTAGCCGGATCCGTGACGCGAACTCTGCGAGTGGCTCGTCAATTGAGCAACGTTTGCCACTGCGTCTCCTTAATTCTAGTATCGAAACGACTGTCACCTACATTATTAATTGGAAAATAGCCCCGAGCGTACATCCACGGGCTATTTGGCCAATTCCGTCGGTCCCTCAATAGTTTGTAGCACAAAAGCGCAGCGCGGTAATAGGGCACCGCATAGAGACTTCAGAAGGGAGCGTTACTTCACGCTTCAGAACGCTGGTCAAACGTAATCAGGGACTGGAGCAGAGCAATTCAGACACAAAACTGATGTCGCCAACGGAAGAAGGCTCGAATTCAAGCAGCGATAAAAGAATCGCGTTTGATTTGAAGGCAGCGGAACATCCGCTGTTCGCCGCGACAATTAATCGCGAGACTTATGGGCTGATTTATGGGTACCCGGCAAAGGTGACACGATTGTTCAACGCGGGGGCGTACATTGTTAAGGGGAAAGAAGGCGAAAAGAGGGTAGGGAAGCGGGAGATGCAGTATCGCCCGGATGACCTCAGTCTGAAAGCTACAGCGCAGCAGGTACGCAGCTGCGGAATGTCCCCTATTCCCATGGTGCACTCGGACGCTCGATAATCGAGATATCGAGCACGTAGGTGCAAGCCTCGTAGCGCAAACGGCGCGGCGCGGTCCCGGCTTCCACGCTTGCATCATACGCGCTATACGGACACGAACACGGCGGCACAGAAGAGCCGCGCGCGCGCACACACACACACACACGTTACTTGATGAAACAAATTGGTATGACCTGGTCTAGCGCTACTTCTCATCGACACCCTCCAGCTAGTTTCTTCCTCCTTCGCCCCTCCCCGCGCCGTTCTTTCTTCGTTTCATTGAAGGAAGTCGTTTAGAGAGGAGCAATTCTTCAGCTGGAGGTCAATTCCCATGTAGCAACCGCCTCGGCAGTTCTCTAGGCCTCTATTCTGCCTATCGTAGGTAATTCCAGTGGATCTGGATGCCGTTCTTCGAGACACAATCCACGTGGAATTTACTGAGACTGGGTAGTTTAGGTGATTGGTGGTTACCCTATGGAGGCTTGAACCGCGATGGCTAGAACGTAGGCTCAAGGTTTCTCAAAGATTCTTTAGGCACCTGTCCAGTGTCAAAGTCATGGAAAACGGGCAAGTCGAAGGAACAGCCAGCTAACTTCCACCGAATCCTCGCTCGCGTTCACCCAGCTTCCCGGCGAACGGTAGTGCCCTCTTACATATTTGGAGACCTCCCGTCGAGTCTTTAAACACTCGTACGCTAGATTGCCCACTGTCACAGGCCATGCTCCCGAGGAATTCCCGCGCCCCGACTAAATCCAGCTCGATTAGGTCGAGCAAACGTTTCTTGGGACAGTGGAGGGCGAGGGGGCTGGAAAGCCCCGGCAGCGCGACGGGGTAAAAATCACGGGAAGTCGAGTGGCCGGGAAAGGGGGAAGGAAACACGTGAGCGCGAGGAGCGGAGGGGCAGCGGGGGGGCGGTTGGAGGCGGAGGAAGCTCGGCGCGCATAGTTCAAAGATAGAAGAGCGCAGCGGCACGTTGCACCGGCGGCAACTGCATGTGCATCGGCCGGGTGTGCGCGCATGCACGTAGACGTAGACAGTGGCCGCTCTGCGGCACCACCATTGAGACCTGACCTACTTTGGGGCACACAGTCCGCCGACATCGCGCTTCGCCCGAGTAAAAGCACCGAGAGCAAAGCACACTCTTCGCTCTCGCTCAGCGTGGGCAGAGCTCTCTCCTCCCCGATCCAACCCTCCACCCCTACCTCTCTCGTTTTTTTCGGCTCTCCCTTCCCCATCTGCCTCTCGCTTGTTTTTTTTTTTTCGCCACCGTACCTGTGCCTTTTTCTCCCGTCTGTTTTCTGCTCCCCTGTACAGTCGATGGTTTTTTGTCACTCCCCCCCTTTCACCCTTCACTGTCCTCTAGCTCCCTCCCTTTCCGTTTTCTTCTGCTATCTCTGGACCCCTTTTTTGTTTTCTACTCTGACCGTGCCCCGTTTTTCTTCCCTATTCTTCCTTTCCCCCTTCGCGTCTCCCTTTCACCTCCACGTCTCACTTTTGCTCTATCCACGATCCTCCGTCTACTTCCTCTCTACCCTTTCTACCCTACCCTCTCCTCCCGCGCGCCCCCCCCCCCTTTCGCACCCTCTGTATCCCCGCTTCTGACCTCACCCTCGCTCCCACCCCTCCCGCGGGATATAACGAAGCCGTTTTCGGTGCAACGTTGGCCGTGTGTATCGAGAGGTTTCGAGTGCGCTGGCCTAGATACACCCCGGTAGCGGGGTTCGTATCAATTTTCCGCCGGATAGTCCTGGATTTGCCTGTGGAATATCGATGCCCGATACAAGTATCAAAAGGAGGACGGAGGACAGTCGATAAAGGACCGACAAAGTTGAACTATACGTCTCGGTCGGGCTGCATTTCCCTTGGGGATTCAGAAACGGGGAAATGGAGGAGCCGCCGCCGACGCGCGGACGTCGCCAAAATCTGATCTTTGAGACGATGACTCACGCGTAAAATTGTTCGCTTTAATCGATGCGGGGATCCTTGAGAATGCAGTCCCCGCTAGCCGGACAAAAACACGTATTTCTAGACGATAACGGTGGCCGGCGACGAGCGAAGGTTAATTGAGGAAAACTCGGAGCGACGCTCGCGAAAACACGTAAAAAATTCCGCGCCAGCAGGAGCCTCGTTAGGTTGGGATGCACGTCGTTTGGGAGCTCTCTAGAGACAGTAGGAATTATGGAAACTTAGGCAGTGCAACGAGGACCTATCACCTGTCAGAGCTACCAATTAATTAGCGTCGCACGGACCGGTCGATTAGCCCAGGTGGTCGGAAAATGGACAGAGGGGCCGGGCCGTTAGAACGAAGGAACCGCTTTAATCGCGAAGGGCGCAGACGGACGAACTCCATAAAAATTTCGAAGTCTGCTTTTCACTACGGTAACTTTGGCGACGAAAGAACAGTGAAATGTGGATGGTGGTGCACGGGGTGCAAGTAACTGTTTCAAGCACGATTCGTTGCGGAGTCGGCGAAAGGTCGCGCGGAATATGCAAAAATACATTTGGATGGCCGAAATCGCGCTCGTCCCACGAGGAGCGTTGCGCAAATCGGAGACGAAAGCGAGCCGTTATCTCGGCACCGAGCGAGAGAGCTGCGAAAACGAAAAGAGGAGAGGCACAAGGATATTCGGCTGATTATCTTAACGGCACGCCGCATACCTACGCATCCTTTCACCAATAATATGTTTAACACATCGTCGCTTGATGCTTTAAAAAGTAAAAAGAGAAATCGAGAGGGAAAGCAGCCGCGAGAACACGAGCGATCGAATCGCATTAACCAAGGATTCGTCTCCAGAAATTCAGCTACGCCCGCTCGCTTTCTCGTTCCCTTCTGATTGTGAGCGCCGGATTCACGTTGTGAAAAGCCCTGCGCGCACGTGGACGCCCGCGACCGCGCCCGCGCCCGCGCCGTCTACTCGAGGACAACGCGCGGCACAGTGGAAAATGGCGAAGCACGGAGGTTGCCGTGTCGACCTAAACAAACCCGCGGATGCCTCGCGCGTTCCCCCACAAGCGGATCCACAAATAATCCGGCTGGTCTTCTATAAATTCACCTTGAAACGGTTATCCACCCGCCCTCGCGATTCAGATGCACACGAGCGGTGCATCGCGTGCACGCGAGCCTTCGTTCCGCGATCAATCGAGCGTAACTTGCTACTTCGAGGCGAGCTTGTCCTCCCCGATGGAGAATAAATCACATTTCGTTCGTACAGTGCTTTACCATAAACGGTTCAGTCATGGATCCCTCCATGATCGGAGGTGTCCTTTTAGCTGTCTCGCGACCCCTCACACATGCCCCTCTTTCAATTTCATCGCGCTTCATATTTCCGTGGCCCAAGGGCATGTTGCGCGAAAGCTGCTTCGTCCGAAAGCGATTCCCCTTTGTGTCTCATTGAATTCCCCATCGACGGTAATCGACGATCGATCGCGACTGGATCAGCGCGGCGTGGCGCGGCGAGGCGAGGCGAGGCGAGCGATTCAATGAAAAACGGGCACCCGAGGATATTTTCAGGCCAAGATTGCGCCAGGCGGTGGAGTGTTGACCGCGCGCGCTGAGTTTTACGAGGCTGATGCACGTGCATCGGGTGACAAGCACGAAGAGAATCGTTGCACCGGGGGAGAGAGAGAGAGAGCTTGCAGCTTCGTCAACTGGGTCAACTGGGTCAACTGGGTCAACGTGACATCGCCGTTTTTGACGCACGTGCAAACATCTCGAAACGCGACACGCATGTGCAGTTCCCCTCGCCGCCGCGGATGGCTGGAGGGCTCGCTTCCCCTGGATTTCGCAGTCGTCAATCAATGACGAGTCTCCAGAACGTTCCTCTGTTCAAATCCTTCGCAGGTCCGTTGCGCGTGGAACGCGACAGGAATTCATGCGACTCGAATAAGCTTGCACCAGAAGCAAACTTGTACTTTATCTAAAAATCTCCCAACGCTACTAGCGAGGGGAAACTGTAACTTGACCACGCTACGACCTTACCCTCCGGCGACCGGTGCCACGGGCCCCGAGCGTTGGCACTTCGAGAGCGAAAACGTTACATTACCTCTGGCCACAGTCACCACACGATTACAGGCAGTTGCACGGCAGACAGCAGGAGAGGAGCACTCGATATTCCGCGGCGCGGCCGCGAATTCCCAAATCGAACGTGTCGCGTCGGTCCGCGGGGGCCTCAGAAAAAGGAAAAGCAGAGGGGGTAGAAACGAGGAACGGCCCAACGAATCAGCGAACCGAGTGAAAGTGCGAGTCGTCTCGAATTCGCGATTAGAGGGGCCAGAGGGCAGAGGGGCGAGGGCCAAGGGACGAAGAGACGAAGGCACCACGCGCGCACGTCAGACGGGCCCCGAAAAAGGCGAATCACCTCTCGAACCGAGTGTTGCGAGTCGCGAGCTGACGGGAGGCGAACAGCACGCGGGGAACAACAGCCCCGTTCCAGCTCCGCGCGGCGAATGTTTGCGAAATGACGTAAAAACCCACTTGGCCTGTGGTGAACCGAGTCAAACTCGGAAACAAAAGGGATACCCTCGGCGCACTGCGTGTTTTCTCTTCGATTAATAAGTCCCGCCCCTCTTTTTTTAATTTTCCCTCCGACGTTCGAAGAAATCGGTTACATGCCGCGTTGCAAGGCGCTTTGAAAGAAGAAACTGGCGGCGATGACGCGATTGAACGCGGCCGGGAATAATGGCACCGCCTAGCCGTAAGGAAGAATACGCGGAGAGATTCTCGTTCTACCTGGGCCGCGATGCACACCGATGCATTTTTCATCCCCCTATTCATTCGCGTGCAGTGGCTGCTGTGACCCACTTCCATCTCGAGGAATAAATGGCACACCACCCACGCACGAAATCCTCCTCTAGTCCGATTCGAGCGGGGCCGTTCATTGACGTGCCGCGTCGTTGTTCCAACCAGGCCATCCCGCGACATTTCTCTCCATTTTCCAGAACGCCCGGCTTCAGAATCCCGAGCCGGGAATTCAATACCCCCCCCCCCCCCGCGACGAAAGTATCCCCATCCCAAATTCGTAAGTATTCGAATATGCGGCGATAACGGCAACATTCCGTGGAGTTTGAAGCGACCATCGTAAATGCCAGGCGCGGCGCGGCCGCGAAGAAAGCGACGAGACGGTCGAAAAGCACGGTAAAAGCGGAAAGTGGAACACAGCGGTCGGATTGAAAGCCTCGTTCGGGAACTAACAGACATTTATGAGACACTGGAATCCGAGGAACGGCCGGCCGGTATCTCGTATTTCGTCGCCGAGGCTCGGTGTATCGAGCAACCGCGCGCCGCCCACGCAACCCGATGCGATCGCCGACAAATTGAACGAATTAATGGGGAAAACTGTTGCATCGACCGCGAACAAACGTGGAAAGAAACGTCCCCCACCGCTGCACTCTGAATACTCAGCTTTCCACGCGGTCTCAGCGCCCCGGAATCTTCAGAAATGGGATTCACTATTGCGCAATATACTTTTGTACGTCATCGAGGACTATTCAGACTATTCTGCGCTGCTGTTCCAGGCAATTAGAAGCTTGGCCTAGTCTAGGAGTGTCTAGATTCTAGATGGTTGAAGTGGTGAAAGGAGAGTTGAAGGTTCGGTGATGGAAAAATTGTACAATGGTCTCGGTACGAGCCTTGGAACGTACCTAGCCTGTTCGGTCCGTTGCCGAATCGGCTGAGTTTGCCGGATGCCCGAACCTGTCTCCTCCACCGGGCACCGGCGCGGCACGCACGGCGCTTCATCGAGGCTCTGCCACGCGTGGAAGTCGTTTACCCCTCCGAGTTATTTGGCCCCTTCGTAGCGAGCAACGCTCCGGCCAACACGCTCCAACCAGACGACGAGGAGTGACACAACACGGGACGGGGACGGGGACGGGGACGGGGACGGGGACGAGGAATCGAGTGCGTTTATTGCCTGGCAGAGGAGCCGAAGGAAGTCGCCAGATGGAGAAAGAAATTTGTCGATCGACGATAAGAGGGCCGCTCCTCGTCCAGCCATCCAATCACTAGGTATTTCTCAAGTGAGTAGTTGACGACGAAAAATCCTCGACGCGGCAGGAAGGGAGCAGCGTTCCGTTCCTGTACGGTACACCTACTCGAAGGCGCAGCTGATGGCTAGGAGCAGGATGCAGAAGGAGTGCGGGACGTGAGGTGGATAAATCGGTGGATCGTCCGAAGCAGGGAAGCGGAGGTCGAAAAACGAGGTGGAGTGGCCACGAAAAACCGAGAAGGGTTCGCGGCCAAGAGCGACGGAGATGGAAAGCGACCGCGACCGCGACGGGGGCGGGGGCGGGGGCGGGGGGCGGAGGGAGACGGAAAGGTGCGACACACGTGCCGAGGACACGCGTGCATACGTAGCAGAAGAGAAGCGAAGGTGATACGTAGGTGGAGGAAGAGGAACGGATGAGGAAACAAGAACGGACAGAGAAGAGATGCTGGGAGAGTGGCGGCCTGGCGGGTCGGGGGGTGGGCGAGGAAAAGAACGTGGAAAGTGGAATAAAAAGGAAAGGTAGGAGGGAAACGGGAGGAAAGAGGCATCGGAGGTTTCTCTTTCTGTCGAGGGCGTGAGCGGTGCGAGCAGTGTGAGCACACAGCCTCGTGATTTTAGGCCTTCCACTCTCCCTGCTATGGCTGCCACGCGATGGCCCCCCTTTCGGCGCGGCGGCCGAAAACGACGTCGAGGAGACCTTCGTATGGCAACTCGCCCGCCGACGACCACGCCGACGCGACGACGTATTCCGCATACGTAAACCCCTCAGCCCTGTCTCTCTCTCTCTCTCTCTACCTCTCCGATAGGACAACGTACGAAATCCACCGGCGTCTCACGAATTTTCCAGTCCTTCCACGAAGCCAACCAAAATCGCTAGGAAAATGTTTTCCAAGGCAACGTGGCGGTCGGTGTATTTCGAGCTCGGAACATCTCGCTGCAACTACGACCGGCGCGGCGCGGCTGTTTTCCTCGGAGCAACTTTTTTTCGACCGCGTGGCACGGGGTTAAAAACAAAAGTGAGTTCCCTCGACAGATTTCCTAGCGATCTAGCGAATACTTTCTCGATAATATCCCCGTCACTCGTCGCGCTCACCGTTCATCGGCGAGCTGGGTCTGTCGCGGCTTTTTGATGGACGTGATGAATTGTGCAACGCTGTACGCAAATAAATGACCTACAAGGTGGAGGGAGAAAAATCCTCTGTTGGATCGTAACAATATCCCGTGATATTTTCCGTGAACGCGCGCGTTAAATCTTTTTTTCTGAGAAAACTCGAGCGACCGCGGTGGGGAAAGAATTTTCCTCGAGCCGCGAGGGATAAATAACAAACTATTCTCGATAAAATCTTTTGAAACGCCCGGCATTACTACGCTCGGAGTACTCGAGAGTTACTCGAACGATGCTCCTCGCCGACCGCTCAAGTGTTTCCCAAGTCACTTCGATAAGTGGCTAGATCAGAAGCAAGTATTTAACTTGTCCGCGTTTATAAGCGTGCCGCCAGCCTCTTATGACGTTATGACCATGGCCTTAATCGCAATGTCTACTGATATGCACACGTTGCACATCACCTTACACTGCACCTCCAACAACCATCAATTACTTTTACCTTCGGCTCGCGGCAAAGTCAATCGTTTTCGTACGGCAACTCCGCTAAACTGACTCCCCGTTTAAAGCGACAGCCCGTTATCGGGAAGAAATTTCAGGAATCCACCGCCACCGTCTCAATTTCGATAGCGCATTTATACCTCGTCCGTCGCGCCGCGCGCAGAGCCGCGCCAGTTCGGCAGACAGCGAGCAATTTGTTCGAGATAACCGGTGGGGCCAAGACTCAAGAGTGTTAAAGGTCTCCGTAAAAGGGAAATCGCGAGAGGAAAATACGCGCTTGACCTTAGCTAATCGGCGGTTCCCCGAGGTCGGCGAATCAACGCGTTCAAGACGCGAGAAAAACAAGAACCACTTTGCATCGCAGAACCGCGCCTTATCTTGGCGCGTGCAAGCACAGGGAAAGTTTCCATTCGGGTTCAAAATACGTGTGGGATCACGACCCAGGACTAATGTCTAATAGCTTCTGAAAACTTGACTCGCTTTCTGTGTCACGGGACGAACGCGCCATACTTTCCAGTTCCATTGGAATCCACGGGGTGACAGATGATCCATAACAACGCGCGAGCGATGGTATTGGAACGCGATACCGAAAAATATTGACCCAAATCGCGGGCAGCGTTTCGCCAGACACTGGCGTATCGTACAATGCACTTTCGCGGTGCTATCCTCGGGGCGATATAATCGCCGAGATAACGAGCACTTCAAACACATTCGTTGTTACACCTTCGAGTTGATTGGCCCGATAAGATAAAGTGATTCTGCGACATTGATCGCGCGGATTCGGGCGCCGCGCCGCGCCGCACCGTCGCGACATCCGATTAGGCGTAAAAGTCCCTCTTTTATTCGCTGCGAACCCATTCTCTGGATTTGACGCGGCAGAGGCGAGTCGTTCGATACCGGGCCCGAGCGTCACATTTCGCGAAGCGTGGGAATCGAGCGCAGGGCGCCTCCGAGATGCAGATGCACCCGATCGCATCGACGACAAAGACACGCGCCTGCAAGCCGCAGAACAGCCTGACCGCAGAATCGAGAAAAACGCGAAAGCGAAACCGATAGGTACCGACTGTCTTGGATTGTTCATAAAAATGCTTATGGACGGGGGGCGAGCTTTCCTTGCCCCGCCCCGCCAGCAGAGTTTTCACTTTTGCACGGAATTTTGTAGGTCCAAGACATTTGCCTGTCCACGGGCTCTTAAGGCAGGATACCACCTTTGCACTTAAAAAAAATTGAAATTTTTTTTTGTTCTCAAAGTACTCTTTCAAGTGTATAGAATCGAAATTCATTCATTAGAAAGGTGGCCGGAACCTTTTTCTTGTGTAAAAACCGGATTGGAGCAGATATATAAATCTATATAAAACTTTAAACGCGTTTTTCTCGAAACGATGTTTTCCAAATCAGCGTGTCAGATTACTCCTACAATTTTCATCGGATTGACTTGAAACTTTGCACAATTCTTCCGATTGGTGTAATCTAACGATCTACGTAGGACTTTTGCTGTAGCGTTGTTATTTTTCTTTTGGTTCGCAATTTTATAAATTTTTAAACTTTTTTACCCTAAAAAATTGACCTTTTCGTTAAAATGGCCGCCATTTTCTTAAAAATCGAAATTTCGTAAAATCCCTACGTACAGCATTGAACAATATTGTTGTTAATAGAGACATTCTTTGGTTTCTTTTCTAAGAGCCACGTACAGAGCGGAATTTGACACGCCGTCTAACGATGTTTCTCCAAAGCAGTGTATTTTGACGCCACCTACAAGAGATTATTTTTTACTTTTTCAGTTTCAAAAATGTGTAATTACAGATTAAAGTTACATTAATGAATGACTGAAACCGATTTTGTTTCTGCGCATTCTTTGTATGCAAAAAAAATTCATGAAAAACGCCTCGAAAATCGCAGTCAAAGGTGGTATCCTGCCTTAAGGTGGAATCAGACGGCGCGTGAATCGGCGATCTTTGCGCGTGAATCGCCGATCCACGCGCCGTCTGATCGGTCAAGGATCGCCGAGTCGGGCTCGCCAAGCTGACTTGCCGAGCTAGACGAGCCGGGCCAGCTCGCCGATCCACGCGCCGTCTGATCGGTCATGAATCGCCGAGTCGGGCTTGCCGAGCTAGACGAGCCGGGCCAGCTCGCCGATCCACGCGCCGTCTGATCGGTCATGGATCGCCGAATCGGGCTCGCCAAGCTGACTTGCCGAGCTAGACGAGCCGAGCCAGCTCGCCAAGCCACGCGCCGTCTGAACGGTCATGGATCGCGAGTCGGGCTCGCCAAACCGACTTGCCGAGCCGAGCAAGCTCGCCGATTCACGCGCCGTCTGATTCCACCTTTAGACTTTGGAGGAAGCGGTAGAGGGTGAGCCATGGGTGGCACGGAAGCGGCATGTGCCAGCGTCACAATGCACTCTCGTTTAGATAGGACTGTAGCAAGATCGCGAGCGACCACGCTACCGCCTAGAACGACGACTATCAAGGTGGTTAGCGTGGACAGAGACGTGACGTTGCTCGTTGCCTGTCGGAGTACTTTCATTGCTGTTATACAACCGCGGATCGAGCGACCGACCGCTGAAAGGAGAAATGGGAACACGCAGTGGCTCTCACGCAAACCTGCGAGCCGATCGATGATCGCTCGCCTCCACGCGGAGAACCGCCATCCAATGCTTCTCTGGACGCCCCAAATTGCGATCACATTCCGATCGATTGGCCCGGAAACAGACTCTCTGGCGCACCGATTCTTTCCAACAAACATACGTTTCTGTCCTGGAGCTGAATCGTACGAGAGCTCGAGCAGCGAGAGTGACGATCGAATCCAGTTCCAGCTGTCTATGGAATCTCGTCACGGGATAATCGGAGCGCTGCTCGTCAGGTAGGTGGTACCCAGAGTTTAATTCCGCCGACTGATAACGGAGCGCGGCAAGTAAGAGAGTCCGCGGAACGCGAGCGGCCCACGGGACGATAGCGGGTCAATAAAACGACACCCAACAGGCTTTTGCTCGCGGTTTTTATCGCCGCGCGAAATCTCGACAAACAGATAAACGTGCATCGACGAGTTGGACGCGACAGAACGTGGCGTTACGAAAGAGCGGATCGTGGCCCGGGCTGGGTGGCGTCCACGACGACGCACGACGATGCACGGTGACGAGGCGCGTGCAAACGTTTCGCACGTGGAGACGTCAGGTCGACGACTTCATCCGTCTCGATGCAAACGCGTGTATCTGTTTTGCCGTTCGCGTATTATCAGCAACGCGAGTATGTCTCGAGCGCCCCAACTCCCCTCCGTTCTAGATATTCACAGGCATTCGAGCACCAGCGATGTTCCCGTTCTAGATTAAAAAGCGAAAGAGATCGTGCATAGCCGCGCCGCCGCCGCCGCTGCCGCCGCCGCCGCCACCGATTGAGCACCGTGTGCAACAGCAGAACGAAGGTGAGTTTTATCTCGCGGTGTTCTACCCAAGGCTTCGTGTAATCTCGGCCGCGGAGAAAGTGGAAAAGTGTATCACTGACTTCATTCCCTATATACTCGGTGACTTGATATATCGACGCCCATGCGTTTCACTGGCTTCGTGGCTCGCAACCACTCCAGCCACTATTTCAAAAACCACACAAATTCGTTGCCCATCGTTCTCGAAGCAAGTACAGCACAGTAGGTATCTTAAGTCTCAGGGAATCAGAAACGTTGAAAAATCAACCCTGTCCGTTGTTACGAACGATAGAACTGCGTCCACCCTTACAATTAGGACGAGCAAGAATGTGAGAAAAAAAGTGAGTTCTCGAGCAAAGATGCTCCCAGTATCGATATTCTGACCCCGACGGTGCTCGATAACGAATGCAGCGTGCACGTTCAGCTATTTTCAGAACGCGGTCTAATATTAATCTCGACGATATCCGCCGCTAAAATCGATATTCCCCAGGCTGAACTGGGTCAAACAGTTGCGCGCATTCTGTCGTTATTTTTAATATCGCGAAATCCACCCCCGTTTCCCTCGCATTGCATTCTGCAGGATCCGAGGGCGCTCGGCGGCCGCGTGATTCGCGGGAGCCGTCGCCGTCGCTGTCTCCTCCGATAACTTCGTCATGGTTCATGAACTTGGGGAAAGACGAGTAAAGAGGAACGATGTGTCGTTGAAACGAACAAGAGCCCGCGTTGGTTCGTTTACGAGCGGCGCGGCGTTAAGGAACCCGAAGATAACAGCAGGAATATTCGTGGCTATTTCTTACTAACGATGGCCTGTCTTTCCACGCAGCATGTGGGGCGTTTAATTCCCATTCATCAGCGCGAACAAACTTACGCCGTGGGGGCTGGTGATCCGTCATGGCGGTTTCGCGGGGCAGATGTCGGGGATTTGTATGTTTTCCGTGGTAACGATCACCATTAGGAAGGAGGTAGTTAGGCAGCGGAATCTCGAGTGTCCAGCACTGATGGGTGCTAAGCTGGACTTGTTAGTTTGGCCGAGGCTCCAACGCCCCAAAATCAGGCCTAGCGGAACCAGTGAAAGCAAGTGTGCAACTTTCATAGCTATAGCTCCCTTTAACAGCAACCGTGCCCGTCATGAAAAAGGGTGCACACAACGCTGCTCGTATAATGCTGCGGAGCATACAATGCAATTTCAACCAATTGCACAGTAGCAATTACGCTCAAGAGACCGAAGTGGTGGTCGACTGCAGCGCTTTCTGCATTTCCACGTGCAACGGAGTGTATGATTTGAAAATTCGCACAGATTGCCGTGCCCCCCTTTCTTAAATAAAGACTTGCTAATATTACCTACACTAAATTTCAGGACGGTTCCCGTGCTCCATCGAGTTTCTACGAAATCGTAGATGATGAAATATTATTATCGTCTGTTCGAACGTTAATGTAGCTGCGCTAATATAACAGCTTTAAGCGCGATCATATTTATTAAACGCCGTTGAATGGCCATTTACGCGCATTAAGTACAGAGCAAATGCCCGAGCCTTTCCGATGCTCTTAAAGGACCGACGCAGGACCCTCGTAGCCTTGGAGCAATCGATTTTTCAGTTTCTACACGACGCGCCGCGCCGCGCCCTTACAAAAGCGTCTTCTCCGATTCTGTAATTCGACGCGTCTTTGGACGCATTTGCTTCCTACGTTTACCCAATTTCTCATTCGGCCTTTCCCTGAACGTGCTTCGTTGTACATGCAAGAGTCAACTACTCTGTGTTAACGAAGAGGAACGGACAGAGCAGTAGTAAAAATAGTGGCTGTTCCGATGGAGCCCAACAGGACCAAAAGCTGACTCATTCGAGACACGTCCGATGCAGAAGCTTCGACAACTCGCGTATCGTCCTCGATGCAACGTCGTTCGGAGTTGCTGCACGTTTTCAATCACGTTTAAACGATGTCATCAAGCTTTCGAGCATAATTACAGAAACATCGAGCCGTTCGTAGGTACAATCCCGAGGCGAGGCGTTCAAATTGATATGGCCGTTTCATTATGTTACAGTGTCCATCGTCGCGCTCTGTTTCTTTTTGCGGTGTGATCGTTCGGTGTAGGTATGTACGGGGAAATTATAATTTCCAGGGCTATTTTGTATGATGCCATTACGGGTCCTTAATGCTCCGTCCTCGATGGTCCAGCGGCAGCTAGAGCTTCGTCCTTGCAGAAATTATTTTTACAGCCGCTTTTATGCGCTCGTCGAAAACGACGCTTCGCTCACCTCTAACATGGTGCATAAGTGGGGAAATGGAGCACGGACCACGCCACTTTCCCTTGACCAAGTAATTAAACATACAAAAGGTTGAAACGACGGCAAAAAATGACGAGGCATCGATCAGGGCAAGGTTGTAAAATTATTCTCGAGCACCTCCGTGCTCGACGGTTGCAAGAGTGCGAGAGTGCGAGAGTGCAAGAGTGCACCGGTGCATCGTGCCAGGAGTCTGCCGCCAAGTGCATCGACGCATATCCTGCAGTTTCATCCCCGCGAACCGTCGCGTCGGTTACATATTTTTCTTCGAGGGCCGTGGCAGGCAAACGCATCGCGTTCTCGAGGCCACGGGTCGAGCCAGATAAGATATAATTATTCTTGTCGCAAAAATGGCTGAATCCAGTTCACCTCCCCGCGCCTCAGCGCTTTCTTTTTTACATATTCCCTTCTTTCTACGTGTCTACTCCCTCTTCTCTGCTATCCCCCCCCCCCCCCCCCCGCCGACCCATCGATCTACGTACTCTGTTATCGCTTCCGCGCTTCTCTTTCGTAAAAGCAGCTGCAAACACTCGCCGAGGCCCGGATGCTTGTCTGCCGAAAATCGGCCGATTTCACGGTCCACGTATCGCCGCTGATTACGTTATTTAAAAACCGCGATACACGCTCCGGTCGCATAATTCGCCACGATTAACATACATACGGGATATGTAAAAGCGTGAAAACCGAAACGGAGGGAATAGGGGCTGACGCTGTGTCGCGAGTCAGAATCGGGATTCAGATTGAACCTCGATCGAGGTACCTAGGCAGGCATCTGTTGTTTCTCCCGTCACCATCAATTTCGCTTTTACCCAAGTGGCTGGAAATCCTGCGTGCACGCGCGTGTGCACTAGGGTGGACCTTAGCTACTCTTGACGAAAATTATTTTGCGAGATTTTTTTTGGTCCCGTACCCCAGAAATGTGACACTTGTTGGGAAAATGATCTGGAAAAAATTTCAGCCCGATTGGACCACGGGAAAAGGACGCGCATCGAATTTGAAAATTTTGAACTTTTTACATCTTGACATAAATATACATTATGATATATCGTTGAATTTGTATTTTTTTTTCTGTTCAAGAATACATACACAGAATATACGATTGTTGACAAAAAAAAACGTCCGTGACCTTGAAAACTCGAAAGAGTGACCTTGAAAAAAAAAGTTTTTTCATATATCCATAAACGATGGAGATATTAGACATTTTTGATTTTCATTATAACGCTCCATTATACAGAAGAAAAGCAGTTCTAAGACTGGAAATAAGTTATTATAGCTATTATGTAAATTACGAATAGAAATGTCATCAAAGTATTGCGTCCCAGACCTGCTCGTGGACGTTCGATAAGACCGAGCAGATCTTGCCCTAGACGCGACTGTGTTAACAAACACAGTCTTAAATGCGTCTCAAAAATTCAAATAGCCACGGAGGTATTTATTAGGGGTTCCTTTATATTAAAAATGCTTTAAAAATTCTTTGATAAATTCTCTTTTGTGACGTCAGGATACTGCTTTCTATATTCCGTCACATTCTGCAGTATAAATTGTTTCTCCTCTTCATTTTTTGATAATATTTTGTTATATTCTTCTATAAGTTTAACGCCACGCTCAGCGGTGTCAATTACCACTTTTAATCCGTTCACGATGTTTCGCCCAATTTGGAAAGCCTCGTCATCGCTCCATGTAGAAGGGTCATTTTAAAAAAATGTGGTAGGTATTAAAAACCTTTCAAAGAATCTTTTGGAATCAGGAGAAATAAAATGTTCCATTTTTTTTGTTGACTAATTGTTCCACATCCTTTGGAAGGATTTTATATTTTTTGCCGGAGTTTGCAATGCAAACCTTGAAAAAGATCAAACAACCACGAGAAGAACCCCTAGAAAAAATGGTACATTTCGAGTTCCAGGAGTTTTTCATCACGCTCGATGGATGGCCAAGGCGATATATTGTATAAAAATATATTTATTTCGAAAAGAATTTATCTTGACTAGCTAAAAGGCCACTGGAATTCGCGACATTTGTATTTTCCCCGCCAATTTGTATTTAAAAGCGTGGATACAAGCTCCAGTCGCAACAGAAGCCCCGCGACAAGATTTGGAATTTGTAAACAATTGATCTGCTTATCGTCAAATTGACGATACAATCAGCCGCACTGCAATAAACAAAATGATCAATCCTTTCTGGTATTTGGCACCAGAAACTGCCGCATTATTATTTTTCGATAGTGCCATTGGGAATGACACTAAAATAAAAATGATAGAGGCAATAAATGCCAGTGTAGGCAGTGACGACAACGAATGCGTTAAAAAATATAATATCCTTCCAAAGGATGTGGAACAATTAGTCAACAAAAAAAATAGAACATTTTATTTCTCCTGATTCCAAAAGATTCTTTGAACGGTTTTTAATACCCACCTCATTTTTTTAAAAAGACCCTTCTACATGGAGTGATGACGAGGCTTTCCAAATTGGGCGAAACATCGTGAACGGATTAACAGTGGTAAATGACACCGCTGAGCGTGGCGTTAAACTCATAGAAGAATATAACAAAATATTATTAAAAAATGAAGAGGAGAAACAATTTATACTGCAGAATGTGACGGAATATAGAAAGCAGTATCCTGACGTCACAAAAGAGAATTTATCAAAGGATTTTTAAAGCATTTTTAATATAAAGGAACCCCTAATGAATACCTCCGTGGCTATTTGAATTTTTGAGACGCATTTAAGACTGTGTTTGTTAACACAGTCGCGTCTAGGGCAAGATCTGCTCGGTCTTATCGAACGTCCACGAGCAGGTCTGGGACGCAATACTTTGATGACATTTCTATTCGTAATTTACATAATAGCTATAATAACTTATTTCCAGTCTTAGAACTGCTTTTCTTCTGTATAACGGAGCGTTATAATGAAAATCAAAAATGTTTAATATCTCCATCGTTTATGGATATATGAAAAAACTCTTCAGACAAAAGTTGTAGTATATAAAGAGGCGAATATAATGGCAGGAAATTTTTTTTTTCAAGGTCACTCTTTCGAGTTTTCAAGGTCACGGACGTTTTTTTTTGTCAACAATCGTATATTCTGTGTATGTATTCTTGAACAGAAAAAAAATAGAAATTCAACGATATATCATAATGTATATTTATGTCAAGATTTAAAAAGTTCAAAATTTTCAAATTCGATGCTCGTCCTTTTCCCGTGGTCCAATCGGGCTGAAATTTTTTCCAGATCATTTTCCCAACAAGTGTCACATTTCTAGAGTACGGGACCAAAAAAATCTGATGGTCGAAAAATAAGGTCCACCCTAGTGTGCACACTGCACGAACGTCTCGATAGAGACGAGCTGGTCTTATCTTTTGCTTAAACGCTCGCAATTTAACCGCGTGCAACCTGTTGGTCGTCGAACACTCGATGGAAATTCGCGGATAATCGGGCTTGACGATCCTCTCTGTACTCGTTGCGCGACTTTCTCGGGGTAGCTACTGATTATGTGGAAGGAAGATTCGAGGATCCTAAGTAGGATGGAGCGAGGAGAAGCAGACAGCGTTTCCACGGGGGAGAAGCCCGTTTCCAAGAGCAACGGCGCGAGGAGACCGACAATCGACATCCTCGAGGAATGCTCTCCGACCGCGTGGATTCCCGTGGGCAGCGGCGCCCCGACTTATCGCATCGCAAATAAAGAGGCCAGTTATCGCGATATGGTTCTGCGACGCACAGATTAAAAGCGGAAGGATCCGAGACGAGATAATTCACGGGTTTCGGGCAAGGTCCGGGAACTCCGAGAACCGTGAAATTTCTGTGCTTCAGATAAAATTAGATGGTTAGGTTAGATAAGCCAGGTGCTCCATAGGCAGCTCCGTTCGTGACCCAGTTACAGAAGAAAAGGCATGGTTTGCAAGGATTGGAAGCGGATTCGCATGGCGTCACTGGTCAGCGCCGTCAGCGGACCGCTTGAGCGCGAGACGGTCACAGTTAACAGTGGCCATCGAAGGTGGCAGTCGTTGACGACTATTTATTCATTACGGAGCCAGGGTAGCTGCTCTCCCGGCACGATTGCCGCGTGCTCGACTGCTCGGCCACGTTCCGCTTCAAAGGCGTTATAAATAACCACTCAGCCCCGCGTGTATCCGTGATTACGATCACGGAAGATAGCAGCAGAGTGCATGGCAGTCACGTTGCGCTTGGTCCACGCACCGAACACACGCTCTATTCCTCCGTCAAGGAATTTCCATCCCCTCGCGCATTAGCCTTTCCCATTAGGGAACGATCGACAGATTCGAGAATGTCTGTTTGTGCTTTCGAAGCGGAGCGGAGGTACACGGTCGATCATTAACTCGTCCGCGACGAAATCCCGGCTGCACGCGAAATCGGTGTCCGGCAGGATTATCAGCTGATTAAGAGAGGCCGCGCTGGAACCGCCGCGCTGCGGCATCCTTTTGCCCGTTCCCGGCCGAAGACCGGTTTCGCGAAAGCGTGCACCTCGACAGGGAACACGCATAAAACAAGAGGAAACGCCCCTCCCTCGGAAAGAAAAACAATGTATAATTTCGAGATTTACCGACGACCATGTCTGCTGGCCGGCGCGGCGCGCCGCGGAGAAGGAGGAACAGGGAGAGAACGTCCAGCCACGGTGACTGACTCCTTTGCAATTTATAATCCGAACATTACGGCCGATTACATCGAGGCCCGTGGCGATTGAATCTTAATAATTGCATTCTGAGCTTACCACGGCCGCGCAACAATATGCTCCAACGCATAAAAAGCTCCCGGCCTCCTTCCTGGGAGAAGCACTAATTTTCTCGCGATCCTTTTTTTCGCCCTCACTCTGCTTCACCTCTACCTTCTTCTCTCGGTACCTACCGTCTTTCTTTTTCACCGGGGGAGTAATAATAAAAGCAAACGTATGCAGGCCGACGCAGTTATTTAGCTAATGACGTCCAGCGTCCCAGGGCCGAGGTTTTAACAGCCCGCCACTACGGGGCCCCGAAATATCGCCTGGACTAATTGTAAGCGGAATCGTGGGAATAAGCCGGGGTCCTGGCGGAAGCTGCGTGATTTTTCGGCCAGTTTCGACTTTCGAGCGGGACACGAAACTCCCAGTGCCCGTGCCGACCATTTGCCAATCGTTTCTCGGAGGTGTTTATCGTTGTGGTCAGAAATGGCTGGCGTTTTCGACGGTACGGATAGCAGCTCAATTCGAATCAACTAGCTCGCCATTATATCGGCGGTGTGTCATCAGAATTAACGGGCGAACAGGAAGGGTGGCCTCGAAAACAAGCGGGTCGATTTTATGAGGGCTGATTATCAGCTTTACTCTAGTTCCCCTGCTCAAATTCGTCTTATTGTCGACCGCTGAAAACGGAGTCAGCCTTTCCGCGACAAATTCGCCATCGGAATTGGGGCTGAATCGCCACGCGAATATTCACGTGTCGAAGGGATCTAGCTCCTTTTTTACGCAATTGCTACGTTGCTCCAACGCTGGTATTCAAGGACGATGAAACTGGAAAGCTAGGAGGCAAGGTTACGCGGCTCTTTCGTAAATGAAATGTATCGGAAAGAAACGATCGTCCGAGTGACGGGTATCGCGTGTGCTGTTCATCGGCCAGCCACGTGTTAGGTAAGCACCTAAGTGTCTAATTAGCGTCCGCCCGCAGCGGTGGTGGAACGGAGAAGGCGAGCGCAGCTGCGTTCGATAGAAAAGGAAAGAGGCTAGACAGCCCTGAAGAAGAGTAGAAGAATACGAGGATGTGTAGAGAGTTAGAGACACGCGGTGCGGTCGAAGGGTCACGAATGCCACGCACGACAGTGGGAAACGGAACTGGTGCCGCTTAATTCCTTTGTTTCGTCGACTTAGAAGTACTGCTTTGGCTGGTATGTATCTTACACCTTGCACTTTGCCACTGAACAGACGTACATATATTGCCTCGCTCGCTAATCCAACACAGTGGCGATCAAAGCTACTAATATCTAATTGTAAGCCAGCCGACAGCAAAACCTGTTACATTCCCCGATATCGTGGAAGGTGGGTGGACCCTTCGTAACCCCTCGGAGACCTTAAAGCACCAGGGAATTCGTGGCGCTAGGGAAGAGACGGCGGTGCGTTGAGAATCGAGAGGATCGGTAACTGCGAGTAAAAGTTGACAGCGATCGAGTCTCGCGTTCAATGATCGAAATTCCCGTGTTCCAGGTCGCGTGACTATGCAAATTGAGCGGCGGGTGCGGCGGCGGCGACCGGCAGTGACAGTGTAATAATGACTGTTAGCACTTTACTACACGATGATGTTTACGCGCGTCGTTGGCGATCATCGATCACGCGCGCGGTCTTGAAATTCAATAAAAGAACTGCCTTGTCCACCGCGCGGCCCGATTGATGATCCGCTCGCGGAAAAAGCTCGGCAGCCTACGTGACCTACGATTACCTGCGGCCGCGTGATTAATGCCGGCTTTCGCGTTTATTATTACGCACGCCACTTTTCTCGTATCGTGGCTACGCGGCTGTCCTACAGAGCGGCTCAATGCAGAGGTTCCGACTAGAGCTGTTCGAGTAGGGGAGACCGGGGCTAGTTGACTAATTTTTTACATTTCTAATTTTTATAAATAGACCATTAGTATTTTGTTGACTCACTGCATACCAAAAGTTTCCAAATTTCATTAGGTATACAGGCATAATTTTGAAAATCGTTTTAATTGAGTCTAGGTTGTAGTTTTTATTGTATTTAGAGTAGTGAGACGAATAAGTCAACAGACCCCGGCTACGGGGTTAGTTGACAAATATGATGGGGTCAGTTGACTTGACATTTACTTTTCAGTTTTAACCCTTTGCATGCGAAAGGTGTATATATACGCTGTTACAGTACATCAATATAATGTGAAAAACGTATATATGCGCTGCCAATTCCATCAATATAGTAAACGAAACGCGTACATATGTATACGACGACCAATAAATTTTTTAATTTTTTTTCACTCCTCCACAGTGTTATTTTTTTTTTATTAATTATCATGGTCTAAGATACTGTAATTATTTTGTACTGGTTTGTTATGGTCTATTTGGAAGGCCTGAGAGTTTGAAGGGAGGATAGGGTGTAAAACTGGTAGGGGTGAGTTTGGAAGGATTTGTGGTGGGGGAAGTGGACTTGAGCAGCTAAACTCTTTGCCTCGACTGCATCTTGAGGATAAAAAATGCAATTATTAGTAGTATTCCTATGCTTAGTCAAGTAACCCCGTCCGACATTGTTAACATGTTAAGGGTCGTACGTACAAAACCTCCACGCACCGGATAAAATAAAATACCGTAAATTATAGTCAAGGTATCACGTTTCCACATAATATTCATGAAATAACATCAAGCAGTACTTAGTGGACAAAAATTCATAAATCGTCGAAACGAAAATATTTACTTCCAGCCGACCTTTTTAGATTTTTCATTCTCATTGACAGAACACGCAAGTTTTTGTCACGGCGACACATTAAATGGCAAGCTGGTCATTCATATGCTCCAATATTGCGAATCGCAGCATAATTTATTCCATAATACAAGAATTAAAGGGAATTAGTCGACTAACCTCGTTAGTCAACTAGCCCCGGTCTCCCCTACTCGAAAAAAGCGAGCCGAGTACTCGAATAGAACCGAGAACTCGAATTTTTTCGAGCAACTCGAATTTCTTCAAGCAACTCGAATTTTTTCGAGCAACTCGAATTTTTCATCCATTAAGAAACTTTAATCAAAATATTAATGAAATATGGAAGTAGTAGGTAACTTAAGACAGGGAATTAATAATAGTAACTATTTTTCTACGGAAAGGTGTGGAGATTAATTTTTTAAAAATTTTCTTTAATTTCATCCTCAAAGTCTTCTAGGTTTTCGAATTCTGCAGCGTCTTCAGTAGTGGGCAATGCCCAACAAAAACTTTGGCACATCATGAATTGCCATCTCACTTTGTTTCTAAACTACACGGCGTACAGATGTTATATATTTTTTTCATTGTATCTAAAGGGTACGTCCCGTAAGAATAAATAAATAAATAAATAAATAAATATTTTGCAAACATTCGGATTTCATCTAGACACACATGGAAAAACCCATAATCTTAATTTTGACTCTTTGAATTCTTGATTTATTTATACTTATTCATTTTTCATTAACGGGTAACAGTCTTTGTTAACAGTGACTCGACAGAAATATAACCCATACGGAGAAGGCAAAAAAGTAATAAAAATAAAGGAAAACGCAAGAAGAAATATTAATAAATCATACATACGCGAAAAATTATTTTCAATAGTTAGTGAATATTTTCATTTGAATTTTACATTTTAATTATTCACATTATTATTGCGGCCTTGCCTTTACTCGTATCTTACTTTCCCCTTATGTACTATATTTTCTGTTTAACGAGTAATAAGGTCGAAATAATAATAATAATAATTACGAACCATTACCTAGTATATAAACATATTCTAAAATATTCGAAACATTCAAGCTTCAAACTGCTCGACACACCGGACTGTTCGGTACTTTCGGCCCACTCGGTTTTTTCGGCCCGCTCGGTTTCCTTCGAGCCGCTCGAAAAAATTCGAGTACTCGGCTCGGCTCGGTCCGAATTTCAAGCTACTCGAATATTCGAGTACTCGAACAGCCCTAGTTCCGACTCGTTGAACGGGACCCCTACGAATCCAGCACAAAGTGGATATTCTTAATGGCGCGACTGCTAAGAAGCGTGAAGCAGAGTCGAAATCAATTAGAAACCCTCTCAAGGTTGCTAGAAACTTCAAGTGGCACAGGGTGGATCAGTTTTTTCGAGTTTCTTGCCACGAAAATTGCACGCCCGAGAGACAAATTCGGCGCGCCGCTTTTTGCGCGGATTGTTGCAATTTAAAGTCGATTTACGCGCGGCCACCTTTGATCATCGACAGCCAAAAAAGTTAACGATCGATGATCGGCTGGAGCAAGCCGGAACCGGACTTCGGTGTATCTGATTTTTGCAACATGGTGGGCGACACGCATGGACGATAAATGGGAAAGAGGAAATTTGGTAGTTCTCTGGTGGATGGAAGAGAGCTACGAGCTGTTCGAGAGGCCTGGGTTTAGGTAGACGAACCTTCGTTTCGAGTTTCGACTGTTTGGAGGGAAAAGAAAAACAGAAAGTCTGCGAAAGGGAAAGGAGCCCCGGGGGGCCGGGAAAAGCGCTGAAAAGTTGAAGAATCGTCAATAGGGGATGGGAAAGGGAAACGGAAAAACCACAAAGACAAGCTTCCCAGAAGGAATATGCATTGGTAGATACATTTCAGATTTCACGTTCGCAGGATGGATCTATGGCGAGGTGGCTAACGGTATCTGGACTCCTCCTGGCAGGCAGCGAGCATCGCGCCGTGGCAACCTGCCGCGAACCTCGTCGAAGCTGCAACTTAGTGCAAACGTGACTCATGTCAGATGCATCAGTGCGCGAAAGTGGATGCTGGCAAATTTCACGCGTGTATCTTCTCACCTGTTGCACCAGATCGATTATTGACAGGCAGGCAAAAAGTTTCACGCTCCCACGCAGCGATCGACGCGTTGCAATTTCAGGTACTCGCTCATTATTTTAATCAACCAATTATCTAGCCCATTGTAACGAACGTGCACGAAATTTCTATCTTATCCTCGGTTCGTACGACTTGTTTACAAGAAATCCCAGTATCTTATCCAGCGTAACGTAGGAACTCGTTCGCTAATTTCATGGATACGGAATACAGATAGCGTGGACGCTGTGTAAAAGCGCCTGCGGAAATAGTACAAAACATCGCTTTGTATCTTATCAGCGACAAGCAGGCAAATAATGCTTGTCCATTTGCATGTCGCTTATTACATAAATATCTGGGCGGCGCGGTGCGGCGTATTATGACGGGGAGACATCGAGCCCGAGGTACATATAAACTGATCTCCGTGCGTCGCTGCCTTCTATCGCCAAGTGGATCCAGCTTTTTCCCTTCATAAAGAACGCCGTTCCTGTGTATACGTCGTCGGTTCCTCCCTTTGGGCACGTTCTCAAAGCTTTTTGCGTCGCGTAATCTCGCGTCCGGGCCTCGTTCATCCCATCCGCGACAAGCGCGAGCTCGTTTAATCGACGCACCATCGAAAAAACCGGGGGAAAGGAAACGAAGTAAACCGGCGAAATTTTGTTGCCGCCAGATCGATAAGCCTGCCCGGTGTAACGGAGCTGTAAATACACTCAGCGATCAACAAGCAAACGTTACTTATTGTCAACAGTTCGCTAATCCCATTTACCAGCAGCGTCAATAAAACGTTATCGAATGGCCGAGTTTCGAAACGAATTTCGACCGCGCCGCGCCGGGAGCTCCTCCTAGCTTTAGAGCAGTGGAAAGTAATTCCGCGGGGACTTGAACGTCACTATCGGACGCACGAGTGTTTCGCTCGAAAAGAAATCGAAAGGGAATTGCAACGAGGGTCGTATTCCAGATAATACATGTCGAGGTGTGGTAATATGATTTCCCTCGTTGGAAATCTTGATGTTTCGTCTACATCAAGCATAACGAACGGGGAATGCCGAATGTCGTGGCTCGTGTTGAGCAAACAGTATCGAGGAATTAAGGGGTTAGCTCGCCTCAGGAGCTAGAAAATGTATCGATTCTTTGGGAATTTATTTCAGAAAGTACATGCATATTTTTATGCAATGGTTTTTATATTCAAATGAGAGACACTTTAACAGATTATTATATTATGTTTTGGTATAAAAATATTTATTTATTGCACAATTACAACTGGTTTCCCGGAAGCTGTTTTTAGAAACACGTTTTGCGGTGACCAACATTATTCGGAACTGGGCTATCTGAAATCAAAAAACGAAGAAGATTTAGTTAGTACAATAGTTTATCTAGTCTTTAATCGTTCCGTTTTATAAAATATTAATCTGGGACAAAATGGCAGATGTTTTAAGTGAAATGATCGATTTTCGTAGAAAAAAAACACTGATTTTTCATCAAAAACATCTGCCATTTTGTTCCAGATTAATATTTTATAAAACGGAACGATTAAAGACTAGATAAACTATTGTACTAACTAAATCTTCTTCGTTTCTTAATTTCAGATAGCCCAGTTCCGAATAATGTTGGTCACCGCAAAACGTGTTTCTAAAAACAGCTTCCGGGAAACCAATTGTAATTGTGCAATAAATAAATATTTTTATACCAAAACATAATATAATAATCTGTTAAAGTGTCTCTCATTTGAATATAAAAACCATTGCATAAAACTATGCATGTACTTTCTGAAATAAATTCCCAAAGAATCGATACATTTTCTACCTCCTGAGGCGAGCTAACCCCTTAAGGGCGAAACGCGTTAGTTGTTTGTCCAACGAAAGTGTGATGTAAGTGGTTTCGGGGACTATGCAATTGGAGCACAAGCTGCTGATACATATTTCAGACACTGCTCCCTCATTCGAAACCCTTGGAATTAGAAATGAAGCGAAGTAGGACAGGGGAGGATTAGCCACGAGACCCTCAGCTTCTGATCACCATTTTGCACATCCCGTGCTATCTGTCCTGCCCTACTCCTATCCTACTCCTATTCACCTATTCACCGTTCCGAGACACTTTCTCCCCTATGAATCTGCTCAAGCACAATATATATCGTACACTAGTATGGATCGAAACTAAGAACGTGTGGGATATATGTAGCTACAAGCTGCATGGCGGGGAACAGCCACCTAATGATATTCACAATCAGAGTACCTACATGTAGCGAAGATCGAAGGCTCATGAGCCTAGAGTCTAGAGGAATCGAATTCGTCCCTCGGGGGTGAAACGTCAACGTGCACGTCCACGGTCACGGCGTCGTGGGTCAACACATCGGGGGGGGCGGCGGCGGGCTTTTGCAAAAATGCAACAAGTCGAAAACGTACCTGTCACACAACCGTTTCCTTGTCCCTTGTCCCTTGTCCCTGATCCCTTGTTGCTTGTCATGCTGTGTGCCTTCCCGTTCCCTCTTTCTCTCTCGTTTCTCCGTGTTTGGTCAGGGCCATGCGTCATCGGCGCAGAATCGCTGCGCTTCGGGAGGAACGTGGACTCGCGCGGTAGCCGAAGAAAGAGCGAGCGCAGACAGCAGCGAACAGCGCGCGCACCGTGCAGCTCCGAGATATTTGGCGGGCTCGAAAATAGCAGCAGCGAGTTGTCCTCTATGGTGTGCGCTGCTCCCTCTTCTCCTACGTCTACGTCGTCCTCTTCTTCTTATTCCACTTGTTCTTATTGGTCCCGCGCGCCACTGGCAGCTTCACGCCGCCCGCCCGGTAACTCGCTCGGCCGCTCGGCCGCTCGGCCACTCCGCGAGTTCGCACTTTTATATACCACGCTCTGGCCGGCCGCTTGCTCCTTGTCACTTGACCGCTTTCCGCTCTTCTCTCACTCGGTCACCGGCTGCTGCATGTATCTCCGGATGCAGCGAGCAGCACTCGCGACGCGATTACGACTTCGATATACCCGCGGCAACTCCACCGACAGATAACCCCGAAAACCAGCCTCCTTCCACCCTCCTCAACCGATCCCTGTCTTACCAGGCACACCAGAGCAGCGTTCTTCGAGCGCTCACCTATCGCCGCCTAGCGCCGACCCATCCTCGATCTCTGCCCGTGCTTCCCGTGCAAGTAGACCCCTGGCGTGCGCCGACAGTGCGCTCACCTCGTCGAACCCGCACCGATCGAGTCTCTCATGCTTGGTCTGTTTCCTAGCTCCGATACCTGGCGAACGCTACCATGTTTCAGCGATAGAGGCTCGCGTAGAATCGCGGACGCGAAGCAAAGGGGGCTGCTCCAATCTCGCCTCGACTCGACTCGATTCGGCTGGGCTCGGCCGAACGTCGCCGTCGCCGTGATTCCTCCGATTGCCGCCGCTCTAGCTGGCGCGGGATACTCCTCCTTCGGTGGCGTTCTCCAGCGGCTGCTCTTGACCCCCGTTCGCACGTGCACGCGGCTTCGGGAGGCCTTCTGGCCGGAACCCCGACGAGCAGAGCGAGTATAGAAACGGAGAGGTGCTCGCGGCTCCGCGGTTCGCGCGCGACTGACCGAGGGCGAGAGTCGTTATTGGGAGCAGAGCGCCGGTGAAGTCTGTTCTGGCCGCTTCCTCTCTCTCTCCAACCCCGGGGCTGTCGCGTTCCGTCTCTGCCGCGCTCGTTGCACTCGCCTTTTCCACCCTCTCCTCGCGCTATAAGCCGCCACCGCCACCGCCACCGCCACCGCCGCCAGGCCTTTTTCCTTCTCGCTTCCCCCGATGGTTTTCCCGTCTCCTGGCTCACTCCTCCTCCACGTTCTACCGTCTCGTTCCGTTCCACCGCCACACCGACCTGCCCCTCTTCGTCCGTTCGGTTTCACTCTCTCGCTTGCTCCCCCGACGCTCACTCTGGGCTCCCGTTCGACGCGGAGCAGGCGCGAAACGAACGAAACCGAAACTTAAGCTCGACTGTCGCCTCCTCCGTCTCTTCTCGCGATGCCCTCCCTGGATCTCCTCTTTGTCAAGACCCTTGCCGTCTCCCTCGCGCTTGCCGCGTCTCCTCACCTCCTCTGGCCCGCTCGCTCTGTTGGTCTCACGGGTTAGCGTCTCCGCGATGACTGCGTAGAGTGTAGACCCCGGTCGAGCCGAAGATGCTGTCCGAAACTGGTTGGAAACGATGGCCCGGCACTCGTTTCGGCATCGTAATCAACTGGCCAGACTGCTGCTCCCCACACGGCCGGCCATCCCCTCTGCGATCATCGTTCTCACCCTACTTTTGCCCACCCCTTCCTCTTGCTGCGTTCCAGGCGAGCCTCGACGAGGGAATGAGTCCCTGATGCGCGTTTACGCGGCCCTACGAGCGGAGATCGGGATCCGAGTCCTAGGCCGCAGCTGCTGCCCGAATCCCGAGCCTTCCCTCCACCCTTCTCAATGGGTGCCAGTGCGCTGCTTTTTACGAGAGATCGCCGTTTCCACCAGAGACCCTATCCGAAAGCTGTTCACCGAACCACGGGACTACATAGTTGACGCACCGATACTCGACGCAAAAAACCGTAGAATTCCAGTGAAAGTGGCGCGTTGTCGTAATGGTGATCGTGGGCATCGGTTCCAACTACGCTTGGCTACGCGTCACCACCTCCTTTACCCCACCCATCGTAACGGGAAATGATGCTAGGCTTTTTCTTTAAATCTACCCCTATCGCGACAGCATACCACGGCATACCGATAGCAGAATGCATTTCTTCTCTCCTTACCTTTGAGCTGCTCTTTTTCCAGGACCAACGCAAAGCTTGCACCGCGATGAAAGTTGTAGAAAGCGTAGGAAAGCGAGTGACTTCCTAGGTACGATCAAATTACTTCCGATAGCACGACGATGGAATTCAATTTCGTTCTGCGTTCCCAATCGACCGCCCCGTTGTAATCACTGATATTGTCCTGCGCGGTGTTTTTCAAACCGCAACAACCACACTCGCCGCGTCGCGGCGTTCCGTCGGGTCAGCCGCCTTCGGTGGCCGGAAGTTTCGCGTAAATTCGAGTTCGGATTCCACGCGGCGGTCCTTACGTAATTCCTGCCGTAACGAGCCTCTTTCCTGTATCCACCAAACAAGGAGAAGCTCGTGAAAATAATGTAGATCGTGGAGCGAGTTCATGCAGTGGAGCGCTCGGATATCGAACACCCTTGCTTGAATGTCTAAACACTTGACTACTCGCGGTCAGACACTCAGGACACTTAAATATAACCATAACACGGTTAAGATCCGATTCATTTCAACGTTAATATAAATTCTGCTCCTACTTTTGTCGATTCCAATGACACTGCAACGATACGAACGTTCGATACCAGGTCCATTGTTACAGAAACGTTTTTCTAACACTTTCCACCAAGGAACATCCCTGAGTTTTGCCCCAGCAGCGTGAACGATCCGTTTATCCACAAGTGCGCGAGCTTCTCGCGCTGTGAATATTATGCGTTCGAAGTTGCCAAGCCGAGAACATGAATGGAGTCATTATAGAGTTTTCGGTGTGCGGGACTCTTCGCGCAAATTTCGATGCAAGCGATCGTTGTTCACCTACGAGACCACTCAACGACCACGTGACTCGCACGGTGGAAACGTTTCGTCCAGATACCCCTTATCGTGGGACCATTTTAAACGGTTTCGCGCGCGGACCCGCGAATCGAAATATTAGCAATAAGCCCGGCACAAGTTTATGACGCCATGTTCTGTAGCGGACAGGACGATTCGCGTGCCGATTGCCATTCAGCTCGTCTCTCCGCAGCGGCGAAATATGCTCGTACACACGCATATACGCGCATCCTGGTGCACGTAACGCCGACAACAGGCGTCGGCGTAACGCGGAACACACGCTGTGTGTCAGTCGGATTCAGCGGTAGGTATCTACGCGTCGCGACGCGACAAGTCGACGGTACCGTTACGCGAGCACCGTCGTCAGAATCTCCTATAGACCGAGGAACGGAACAGGATGGATTCTAGTCGAGCGACCGAACGACCAAACGACCAAACCAGTGTTGAAGGCCCTGCCTCGAATTATTCACGACTTTCCGGCCCACAGACCGTAGGTACGAAAAATTTCGACGCCAGTCGCGGTTCGGTTATGAGTGCTCGCTCACGAGTCACCCGACCGGACACGTGCAATTGCGGCCGATTATAACGCGCCGTTGAAAAATTCCAAATATTTAGGTCTTCGAGGAAGGCGGACCGGCACGTTTTTAATGGTAGCCTGCACGTGAATCCTATTAACATAAATGAAAGGGCAGCGCCGCATTCCCCGGCGAATGGGAGATTGACCTTCGTCAGGATAACGTGACCTTGATACCTTCTATAAGAATCGATATATTTGTGGTAAGGGTAGCCACGTTCTCCGACGAGTGAAAGGGCTGCGGGTACCTATGTACGATACGATTGTACGGGCGGCAATCCTTCCAGCCGCCACGAGACTTCGATCTATGGGAAAGTTGGTAGTCCGATACGCTTTATCTGTGATAAGTAGAAGAGGGTTCTCGTGAAAATGTATCGAAAGGGGCCCCGAGACGCGGCCCGGGCTCCGGGCACGCTAAAGATAGCACGGAGACAGCAGGAGAATTAATGGCGGCTCCTCTGTATCAATTACACGCGGTATAATATACCAGGAAACGTCGAACAATTATTGTTGTCTGGCCCACATATTGCACCGAGCGGCCTGCAACATCGTTCTCCGTCTCGTTGGCCACTTGCCTTCATTGCGCTCGTCGAAGGTTCGCAATTTTTCTCCGGTCCCCTCTTTCTCCGTCGCAGGCATCGCAGAATATAACCAGGAAACATGGTCACGAGGCCGTGCCATCGTCGAAAGAAAACCCAAGTTTTCAGATATCAGGACAGATGCCGAGAAGTCATAGCTTATACTGGCTTACGAGTGTAGGAAGAGACAGTAAGAGAGTAACGAGCGCGAGCGCCTGGATCTTTTTATGATCCATCGATCGCTGGTTGCCCGACACGACCATGGTGGGCGAAAACACCGTGCCCTCTATTTAGATCGCTGGAGCTGGCATCGCGAGCAATTAATCTGTTTATCGATAGGGACGATATCGTAGACCTAGACGAGCGTTGATTGGGCCAAGCATGGAAAGCATTAAGCACACGCGACAGAGGCAATTATGTCTGCGCATCAAACGACCCATCAGCCCATCACCCGTCGCCCCGTCGGTCATCGAAGCGCCCCTGCATCACCATCGCGCATTCACTATTTTTACGCCGGCGAAAATACTTTGGACTCCGTAACGCTCGCTCGCGTATCGCTCCCCGTCTATCTCCCTCGCGAATGATTTCTGTTGTTTTGCAACATGTCGCGCGCGTGTTTCACAACGTAACGCGCGCTTATCGCCGCTGCAATACTCCAATTTAGACGATTGCCGATAATTTAGTCGGTCATCGAAACAACGCTCCTCCTTCTGTCACTTGGAAAAATCTCTGAAACAGAAGAGGGAACCCGACCACGGGAATAGTAATCGCGAGTACCGGAAGCGTCTCGCGATTAAACATATTCGAGACAAGCGTGCCGCCTTTTTCTTGCTATCGGGTCGCAGCTTGTAACACATGCACGCGAGTGCACCGATAACAGGGCTCAGATTCTTATCTGCGATAGCCACAGCAGCAGTCGCGAGTCGTTTGGCGGACTTACGTCATCTTATCAAGAATTTAAACCAATTCATTTATCGCTCGCGCCGCGCCGTGCGATTCGAATTTCAAACGGCCTCGGCGATGCATTTTAGGGTATCTGGTATGCTTCCGCTATGAGGCGGAGAGTCGTTATTAATGAAGCACGCAACTGGGAAGAGAGAATCAGTAGGTAGATACTGCGCGCCCAGAACGCGCAAGCAGATGATAGAAAAAAAAAGTGCCTATCGTGCCGCAGAAGCTGTCCCGTCACGAGGTGTTTCCCCGTGTCATTAGCGTATCATCCCTCTATCCGGCCTGTCGATTGTTCTGCCCGCGTTATTCGCGCGGGCAAGTGCGTTGAACCAAAGAGCGATCACGATGAATCGTCATCAGCCAGATCGGACAGGCCCAACGACTTCATTGGGGAACGAGACACTGTGGCCCAGATATCAATGCGCATGCATTTCACGCCTCTAGCCTCTAGTCGAACGCGTCGATGTTCCCTGTGATTCCGCTGGGGGAGACCGGAGCCACGTTTTCAAAATTTCCAGATCTTCAGCCGCTAGCCTGGAGGTGTGAAGATGGTTTACAGGAAAGTGGTCGCGTGTTTGCAGCGGGGATCAGGAGGATCCTGGAGTTATGGCTTGAAAGCTTCGGGCCAACTTGGATATTTGCGATCCGAGATCCTGGTGGATTCAGCGGAGGAGCAACTGTGCAATTAGCTGGCTAATCTACTTTCTTAGTCGATGCAGACGCGTAGCAAAGGGACCCCTGTCCACTGAACGGATCCAGAAAACGTGCTCGCGGTATCGCCTGCAAAGGTCGTTTTCGAAGGCTGGCCGATAACACTCGTACACTCCGACACGGTTCGTGATACGAACGTGAACACGACACGGCGTGTTACTCTATTGGAAAATTAGATCCAATCTAACGAGCGGAGCGCGGTCTCACGCTCGCGCGCCAACAGAATTTATGAAACGTATTTCATCTGTGTAATCTCGCGAGCGCTACAATAGAACGGTTAGCCCGAACCGTGGAACGAGGAAGAGCACTGACCCCTCTACGCGGAAGTGATTAAGCGGTGCGTAACGTTTAATGGCACATATGGATTAACCCGATTAACTTATTCATCAGAGAGCAAACGAAACTGATCGGGAGCGTCGGCTAGAGAGCCTAGCCAGAGATCACGATCCGATTCGTTCGAAGGGCATCACGTGAGTCCCTGTGAACTCTTTGATCAGCATCAATTCGTCGAAGAGTCTCGTTCGGGCTCCCCAGCGCGGCGGCCACTGTGCTAGAAGAACTTTCAATCTCCTAGAGCAGTTTCGTAGTTAGGGGACAGTAGTTTGGACCAGGGACTCCTACCGGTACGTAAAATACCGGTATTATACCGGTATTTTTCGGTTGTATCTTCGTCTGAGACTCAATACCGGTATTTCGCCAATACAGCTATACCGAAACCGATATCATACCGAAATAGATAAATACCGAAAACAAAAGGTTACCGGTGACCGAAATAAATACCGGTATTTTTTCGGTATTCTTTTCAGTAACATGGTAGGTTTCGGTGTTCACCGAGAAGAATACCGAAAAAATACCGGTATTTATTTCGGTTACCGGTAATTCCGAAAACCGATTGTTTTCGGTATTTATCTTTTTCGGTATGATATCGGTTTCGGTATTTATCTTTTTCGGTATGATATCGGTTTCGGTATTTATCTTTTTCGGTATGATATCGGTTTCGGTATAGCTGTATTAGCGAAATACCGGTATGAGCATTATACCGGTATTAAGTCCCTGGTTTGGACCACGCTCCAACCTCTAAGCTGTCTGTAGCTCGATTCCACGTAGATTGCTACGGTTTCCTGGGAAAAGACTGGTGGTTACGTCCTTGGCACAGAACAAATTATGCCTGAATTAGTGAATTAGTTAATTAGTCGCGGCTTGCCACTCTGTTCTGTCGAAACTCCATTAGAATCTCCACCGGAGGGTGGAGAACGTAGAACCGTTCTCTCCTCGTTCTCCAGTCAATGCAGATTCCAATGGACGAATTGCGATGCGCCTGCCTGATATTCGGAGTAGGTAATCTTTTCCGAAACCTACTCGAGAAATGTATGTAACGTGCGAGCCGTTCGCGCCGCTTAGAATTTAACCTTAATTCGACATTGAAATGCGCATCCTGTCCCCTGCCCGGTTGAATTTAAATGTATGAAAGTTTCGCGCCGCGCGATCAGACATCTCGCCGCGCCGTTTCGCAGACACCGAGAAGACAGATTGAATAGGCAAATTCGCTCGACCTCGTTTCGAAAGGCAGCCCCCTGTCGCTTGTCTTTTTTTTCTCTGTTGGTGAAACCGTGGTGGCGGGTTGCGGATCGCGTGGAAAAATCGAGATTCAATCGTATACCGATAGGCCGACGGTCGGGTAACCCAGGGCCCAGCTGGGTTAGGTCTACAGGTCGAGTCAACGATCAAGAACATTTTTGCGCGACGTTTTCACTGCGAGAACTAAAAGTTGATGGACGCGGGGCGGCGCGGCACGGCTCGAGGCTGACGTCGGCAGGAGATGACAGTGAAGATTTGGATATTTCCATGAGGAAATCATTACCATCTTTCACGCTGACGGATGAAAGAAACAGGCGGTTTGATGACTAGATTATCGTCCGAAGCGCGGAACGGCGGTGGACTGTGGCGTGTTAGGCGAAATTGTTAGAAACCGATCCGTGGCACACCCTGTAGAAAGACACGTTGGCCAGCTGTTTTCGCCTTGTTTTCGAATTTCTCGGTCGGCCGAACCCGCTGAATTATTGATGAGCCTGATTGGCTATGCCTCAACGCAAGGAATTCAGATATTATTCGCCTCGAGCTGGCCAGAGCCGTGATCTTAACGTCAACGGGGCGTCGCTTCGCGTCGCGTCGTCCATCTTGACCGAGGCCCGACGCGACCGCGACGCGGAGCTCGCGATTTCCGAACCAGATAAAGACGCCCTTGTCTGGTGACGGAAAGCGCGTGCAAACGAATACGTTTCACCCAGAGAATTTCGGAATGGAATCTTAATCGGCCCGCCGAGTATTTTTAAGTCGGACGAAACTGCTAACCTTAACCTCTGACACGACGCGTGAAGGGCGGCGGAATATTTCACCGAGTCGATAGCGTCTGGAAAAGAAAGGAAGAAACGTAGAACCAGGTGGAATTTTCAATAAGTGGCTTAACAAATTCTTCATCTGCGTCTATGATCACCTGCTGGCAATGCTGGCATTGCACCTAAGTAGTTGACACTGAAATGGAGCGGGCCACGTGTCCCGAATCCCGTGGATTTTCGAGGTGCTTCGGAGTGTCTGGAGTGTCTGGAGTGAGCAAGGTCCCCAAGAGAACGCATCGATCAGCAGGCTTTCGGAGGAACAGGATCTAGAGGATTTCTAGTCGAACTGGTCCAGCCATTGCCGTGGAAGGGGATCCTGTGGAAGGATGTACGTGGCTGGGCCACCCTTCTGGCTCGGCTCCGTAGGAAGAGCAGCAAGGGAGCAAACAAGACAAAAAGAAAGAACGAAAAGAAGCCGGGGCTAGGGGGCGAGGTAGACCTAGACGGAGAAACGCGAGGAGTAGGGAGTAGGGAGTAGGGAGTAGGATGTAGGACGTAGGACGTGGGTATGCAGGCGTGTGTGTATACACAGAAAAGCTGTGCTGTGTCATGGATAGAGCGACAGTCGACCTTGTCTCGTGACGTCACCGACCGTCTAGACGAGATCCACCGCTTTCAATGTCCCCCATCCTCCCCTATTCTTGGATTAAATTCGAGAAGTAAAAAAAACTCGAAAACGAGCCACGACGGGCAACCCGATCCATCCCGTTCAGTGGATTCCCCGCATTAATTTCGACGACCTCGCCGCTTGCGCTGCTCTCGCACTCGTCTGCACTCTGCGCCGTTACTCGTCGCCCCTGCTGCAACCATCGTCTCGTTTGCACGCTTTGCACGCCTCCTTCGCAGCGCTGCTCCACTGCCACGCTAAACGCTACTACGCCCTTGTCCTACCACCTGCGGACCCAGACCGCTCCTGATCGCCGCGCCGCGTTTCCTGGCCTCCTCGGCCACGGACCAGTCCTTTCAGGCTCACCCTTCCTTGTCCTGCGTCTACTTTCGCTCTCGGAGCTGGTTATCTGGCCCCAATGCCGTGTTTATGTGTTTATCCTGGTTGGTTTCAAGTCCGAGTCTGTGCTGACGCGTCTGCTCCATCCGCATCCACCAACCTCCGATTCTTTCCGCGCTGGAGACTCTTTCAGGGACTCTGATCAATAGTAAGTATACATATATATATCGTATCTATTATATAGTAACGTTGGCGGCTTCAGAGGATCGTGCTGCTCCGGCAACTTTATATCCCGGCGGAGAGGTGTCGCTGTAAAATTGCCATCATAGATCCCGCGGGACAAGACGGATTTCAATCTTCGTGTTCGTCCATATCCCAGGATCGACCAGCGAAATAACTCACGAGCCAGCAAAAAATAATTATCATAGGTGTAAACCTCTCGGCCGATCTCGCCGATTAGTGTAAATTATAATCCTGAGAATGGAGGAGTGAGGAGCTAGCGATGATAGATTTTACGGTGGCAGAAATGTCTTCATCTACCGGGGAAGATATTCTCCGGGGTATATTCGCTTGGCCGTAGGTACAAGATTCCTGGCGATCGTCGGCGAAACTAAATTGGGGATCGAAGCGAAAGTCGAGCGGACGGTTCTAAGAAAAACTGAAAACCCGCAGAGGCAAAACTGTCGGGCGTCACGCGATCCTAAGCTTAGGGTGGATGTAACGAGAGCAGGTGTGTGGCAAGGTGAGAAAAGGGTAGTACTCGAAGACCCTCGTGCAAAAGGAAGGAGCTCCGGTGATCCTGTTGCGAACGGTTGCACCGGAGCAAGCATAAGAATCCCTCCTTCGCCGCGTAGGAACGCGTGCTTTCCTCGAGGTTAAAGTGCCGATCGATGTACGCACTCCTCGGCCACACCCGTCGATGTTCCTCCTTTGGCTGGCTTGCCGAACTTGGAGGAATCGATACTTGTATCGCGTCATTGAATATCGAATAGGCAGACGGTTATACGCGGGGAATATTATGGCACATTCGAGTGGCGCGGGGCACCCCAGTGAAGATTATCAACGAACACGATTCGCTCGTCACCCGCTGCAATGTCAATGAAAATCTTCGAAAATTTCCCTCAAGGAATCAGCATGCTTCGAGTCTGAGATATAGTAGGGTAGACCGGGGGCGGTAGTAACTGGGGGGCGAATGTAACACGCTAAATATCTCAAAACATATAATAGATATTAACACAAATTTTGGATATATGATGAACAATGACATTTGGAATATACACATCCATGCCCTAGGAATACAGATACGCAATAGACATGGATAGTGAAGAAAATAACTTTTCGATACCTTAAAGTAACTTTCCCTTACTGACTTAAAATTGTAATATAAACACTCCCTTCGCAAGTATGTGCTTGTTCGATTTTTTAATCTGTAATTCGACCTTTTTTAAACTAGTATTGATCGTTACTCGGCACTTTTAAGCGTCTCGGTAGTCAAAATTTATAATTTAAGTTCAAAAGCATGGTCGGGGGCGATTGTAATATCGGCAGTCGGGGTCGGTTTTACCGCAACAGAACTGAATAGGGTCAAAGAAGGCGAATAATATTGTCTTATTTGCATGAAATCATATAGCATAGCACAAGCAAACCAAATGAAAAATTGGTGCAATATACTAAATGTAAGGATTGAGCAGATGCAGAATGCACCAGCCAAAACGTATTTTATTTCTCCCAGAATTGCGATACCACATAATTTGTTATAGATTTTACTTACACTGGTTCGAACCAGTGCGCCGAAACCACTTTTTGTTTTTTCATTTATTATTATAATCTAAATCAATAAATATTTTAATTTTGTAAAGTTATATTTGTGCTACTATCGACTCCATGCGGTGTTACAACCGACTCGGGATCAGGGACGGTTGTAACAGTTTCTCCGCTTTTCATTTTTTATTAATAACCGGAATATTACTTGACATACAGCGAAACTGTTGTGGCTCAAATCGACTTGCGTTACGAAAAGTAGCAGGTTTCAATTTTCTTACGAAAAGTAGCACGTTTTGGTTTGCCACGAAAAGAAGCACGTTCCATCGTTTCTGACGAATATTAGCACGTTTGGTCTTCTGCCGCGAAGACTAACACATTAGACTGCCTCGCCACGAAGAATAGCACATTTCGTACTGTTGCGACGAAAACTAGCACGTTATACTGTTTCGCCACGAATAATAGCACGTTTGGGAATTTATGGCGAAAACTAACATATTATCCGGTTTGGCCACGAAGAATAGCTCGTTTTGGATTATACTGCAGACTACAGAAACTATCGCGTTTCAGCGCGTGGGCAGTTTAAAAGAATTCAACTGTTGAAAATATTGTTTAATAAATAATAATTCCATCTAATCTCCCAAAGACAACACATATGAAAATTTTAATCTACATAATTTAAGTAAGGGAGGGTGCGGGAATTGCGAACGCGGGGTAAACGCGAACATGCTACTTTTCGTGGCAAACCGCTCTAACATGCTAGTTTTCGCAGCGAAAGACGAAACATGCTATTTTTCGTGGCAAACCGCTCAAACGTGCTAGTTTTCGTAGCGAAAACCGAAACGTGATAGTTTTCGTGGCAAACCGCTCAAACGTGCTAGTTTTCGCAGCGAAAGACGAAACATGCTATTTTTCGTGGCAAACCGCTCAAACGTGCTGGTTTTCGTAGCAAAACCCGAAACGTGATAGCTTTCGTGGCAAACCGCTCAAACGTGCTAGTTTTCGCAGCGAAAGACGAAACATGCTGTTTTTCGTGGCAAACCGCTCAAACGTGCTAGTTTTCGCAGCGAAAACCGAAACGTGATAGTTTTCGTGATAACGAAGGCAAACGTGCTACTTTTCGTAAGAAAATTGAAACGTGCTACTTTTCGTAACGCACGTCGAAATAATATCAGATAAGTAAGTAACATTTTCGTAAAAAACCGGTTGTTGTAACTGTAATAGTTTTTGCGTAATCGTATTCCAAAGTCAAAGTGTTACTACCGCCCCCGGTCTACCCTATACAAGAACTTAACCATAACCATGGTGCACGAGTGGAAAGTCCATTCTAAGCCCAGGCTAAGAAAAGATTACTGATATTTTCCGAGCGCCCGCTACAATACCCTGGCGGATTTTCTAACAAATCTAACAGCTTCGAGAATGTTGGAAATAATTTTAGGAACGAGGAATCAAACCACAGGCGTTGAATGTCTGTCTTGAGCGTGACGCCTAGGTGCCCTGATAGGCGTGGTATACTTGTTCTGAATACAGAATTTTTCGATATTAATACTCACTTTCATGTCGGCAATCAATGGCTTACGCAATCGGCGTTATGATTGCGGGATCGACTATTAACATAAAAGTGCATTGAACTAGGAAAAGCGAAGAAAAACGATGTCCTCGTTTGTATAATACGTTTGAGCTACGGCCTGCGACAGGCCGGGCGCAATTCAGCCGGCTCGGCGCGGTGGGGAAACGTTGGAGCCGCAGCTTCCGAGGAGAAAAGGTGGCTGACTGTTTAAAACAATGCAGACCGAAATGTACACACATACATCACGCGATTGGGCACAATTAGGCGTCGGGTATGCACGTACGAAATGGCTGTTTGCCACGCCGCGCCGCGCCGGCCGATGAGGCTGGTCAATTGGTTTTAAATCTCACGACGGGGTTTGCCCTTCGAGCTGCTCCAGCAGGGGTCACGGTTAAGGTCTGGCCTGCAGTGTCAGATCATTTTGGACGCCCGTGTAGGTCACTGCTTTTTAAGCGGCCCGATCACGCGCCGTCAACGCTTTTAATTTCATGCACCGAGCTGTCCTTCAAACGGTGTTAAATCTTTCCTCCCGCCTGTCCGCTTCGTCCGAGTCCCAGGATTCGGGAACAGGAAACACGCGACTCTACGTCTGCGACTGGCACTATCATAGAAGACACTTTCATCTCTCAAGCGTGACTGTAGCTGCAGTAAATGGGTGGGTGGGTGGCCGACTGCGTGGCCTTCGGGGCCGAAAATCTTTAGCTAGGAGTGTAGCTAGAGGCGCGTGCTACAGTAGCAAGCAACGTTGGTGGACCTCCCTCTGGGAAAGTAGCGGCAGGCTGGCGGGACAGCAATTCCCCGGCGAGTGTTTGGAAAATTGGAGGAAGTGAGATCGCGGCAGAAGAGTCGGCGGGTCGGTTTTAACAGGACACCAGAGTCCAGACACAAAGGGGCTCGCCCGTGCCATTGCAAGCGCATCGAGGGTCGCGCAGCGAGGCTCATTCTTCGATCTGGCTCCAGCAAGGGTCGCGGTTAAGGTCTTGCCGGCAGTGTCAGATTATTTTGGACGGGCATGTAGGTCAGCTTGAGCAACCGCAGCCGCAGCCGAACGACACGAGACGACACGACACGACACGACACGGTGCAGTGCCGTGGCACGTCTGGCCCGGGTCTGGCATATTAGCGGGCCAGATTGAAACACAATCGATTTAATGAAGCGATTCGTCCGCCAGGACGAGGGCCAAGGGCGAATCTCTTGCCAGGCTGATTCACCTGTTTGCTCTGACCTCTCCCTCGCGAGCGTAGTATCAACGGCCCGCCACGCTCCTGACCCGGGAATGGGAAAAAAAGTTGAGAGACGAGAGAAAGCCAATCGGCGACGATTGATATAAACGATTTAATGGCTCGCCCTCGACATGGCCTGGCACGCTGCAGCTTCCAGCCCTGACGCGCCGCGACGCGACGCGACGCGACGCCACACGCGTTCCGAGTGTATTCCGAGGAAAGTGCAGCGCGAGTGTCGTGCGCCAGCTGCAACCTCCGACTCCATTGTCTCCTCCGAGCTTCTTCGATTCCATTGCCTTTCGAGATGAACAATTCGATACGCTGTGCTGTGATGAAACGACAGCTGAGACCCTGCCAGAGATACCTGGCGAACCCTGATAGAAGCGTGGAAGGTGATTTCTGACGTGCACCTTTGAATTACGTTATCGTTAACCCGATTCGCGCGAAGAAACTTAATGCCCGATCGTAAACGACGTTCCCCGCGTGTCTTCGCATTATCATCGACTTAGCCTCGATAGAAAGCGAAGAACAGAGACGATATTCAGCAAATGTTCCAACGCGATTGCGTAAAACGCTTTGTATCGGCCACGACAGATAGTACAACGCAATATCGCCAGCATTTTCCTCTTTCCTGTCCACCGTATTTCACGCGCCCATAAAAATCCAATCGCCCACAGACGTGCCCGAAAATTCATTACCGATATCGGCACCGTTATTTGCAGTTCCAGATTGTCGTGCCGAGTAGCCACAGAGACCGAATTTCCCACATTTCACCAGGAACCGTGCGAAGAGATCGAAAGATGCTGTGCAGCATTTAGTTAGAGGCTGTTAAAGTCGAGAAGGTTTAGAGGGAGGAAAGTTCCACTGTAGGCTTCATAGCGAGCAAGTGATACTCGCGAGGTCGCTTCATCATCCTTAAAGATGAATCTCGGAGTGGCAGAAAAAATCGCTGCAAAGCTACAATGAATGCTGATTTAACAATGCCGAGATCCTCTCGCGAACTCATCGGAAATAGCGGATCCTTTTCCGCGGCTGAAAAGTATGCGTTATCGTCGCTGCTTGCGTTGTTATGCTAAACGATTTATACACCGGTGATTTACGATCCGCGATATATAACGCACCAACGTACCATTACTTGCCAGATTAACGGGATACCTACTTCGCACGGATTTACTCGCAACCTGCAACTTACTCTTTTTCGCTGGGCCAACGGGTAGGAACGATCTGCTAACTATGTAGTAAAACAGAGAGGGGCACCGGCCGGTTGTCTTTCGAGCAGGCGACAGTCGATAAAAGCAGAATTTCGAGAAACAGAAGAAAAGGGAAGGTTGCGTTACGAGGCTCGGGCGAACGAGACCGACCAGCGTCCAGCACCGACCAGTCAGAGGTGAAGTCTCGCGGAGGATTTACTGCTTGTTGCGAGACAAATTGCAGAAAAAGCAGCCGTGTTATGCTACCCACATGCCCGCCACTTGAAAAAGAAACGAGGAGAAACCGTTTTGGTCTCTCGTTCCTCCAATTTCCAACGATCCCGAGCCACACCTGCGCGCTGCACCTCGGCGAACGAGTACGAGCGGAGGGATTGGCGAAATTGCAAATTTGCTGGAGGAGGACGGGGAACGAGTCGTAAAATCGTCCTATGAAACTCGGCTAATTCTTGACCCAGTCCCAAGTCCCCCCCGGTTCGTTCCCAGAAGCGAATCGCAAATCACCAGCCGCGACGCGCGACGGGTCAGAGACGAGCACCAAATAAGACAGCTAAGAACCCTTTTGCTGCGTGGCAACACGGACAAATGGCGCCGATACAAAGTCACCCGGCACACAAATACGGATCCCTAGAGGAGCTCCACAGTCCGCCTCAGGAGAGCTTATGAGGCTGGAATACGCGTCGTCTGACCAACTATTAGTAACCCAGACTTTAGTATTCCCGCGGTGTCGTCCCGCGCGAGACTTCCTCATTCCAGAGTTGAGCTATTGTGAACCTCTCCTCCGCCCCCGCCACTTCTCTTTCCCTCCCTTTTCCTTTACCAACACCCCCATCTGCCTCCTCTGCCTCCTCTGCTTCTTCTCTTCTTCTCGTGGCTATTCGACCCTCGGTTACGTACTCGCCGAAGAACGTACTTCGTGATCCCTCGCCTCCTCGTCTTCTTCGCGATTTTCTACCTTCGCTCTGCACACATTTTCCCGTTTTAACGACCCCCTACGTATCCGTGTGACTACCTTCCTCTCTTCTACTTGCTTGTTTTCTGCGATCGAATTCGATACGGAGGTAATAACTGCAACGTTGTTGGTAATGATACCCAAGTAGATACTGCTTCGAATCCACGAGCGTTCCGAGTGGATGTTCGGAGGGAAGTCGCGATAGGTAGTTTTGATTGATATTTAACAGGTGAACGATTCGGCCGCCCAGTGCCACCATCCCCTGAAATGAATCACTCGTGTCTCCATTGTAATCGCTATAAGTTCTAAAAAGATGATTCTACCAACAGCACTTTCCGATGAACAGGCTCTTCACCATTCCTACCGTCGACCAGCCTTTCGCTCTGGCTCCTCAGCTAAGCAAATACCAATTAACAGGGCTAGCTTCTTTAGAGCAGTCCCGTTAATCTTAAAAACAGGAGACAGAGGAAGCCTTCCTACGTTCGTTCTCGGCTAAAAACACCTCCGAAGCCCCGAGCCACGCGTGCAGTTCTTGGAAAATTATTCTAGAATCTCAAATCGTTTCGTCTTTCCTGTTTCCTTTCCTCGGAAAATTAGTGGGGCCCATAATTTCTTAGTCCCATGGCGAACCTACTGAATATAGGCAGCCTGTAGAACATTCTCTTTCCTGTCGCCAACACTATATGTATGAGTAAGAGAACATAAATTTTGAAGAAGGAAAAATTCCTCGCTCCAAGTGCTGTTTTTATCGCGAAGCTTAATGAGTTAATCCTTTCGACCAGACACGAAGACAGACAACAGGAGTTTCTTGCATTTCTTGCTGCATTCAAAGAGTTTGCTCGTGTAACCCTGCTCGTTTACAATAAACGACTAAACGAAGACGATACCAGCGAACAGAAACACGTGCACGCTATCGTTACGTAACTGCATTAAGAAAATTGACAAGGTGGGGATACGAGTCATACTTGTTCAACGTTGCATGGCTGACATCGGCGCACGCGAGGTTCAAGCGACGATGAAAAATATCAGGCCAATACTTTCTGGACCTTCCTCTCTGAAACGTGTATTCCTTCCAACTGGTAGAATTTGGATACACTGACCAAAAGGCGGTCAAGCTTTACTCTTTCTCGCGTGGTCTCCAGATGGAAGCATCTTTCTAAAACACAGGTTTCGCAGAGAAAGGATCGAGGGGCAGGCTGACGTATCGCTCTATTCGTCAAAAATACGTGACGTCATGTGAGACGATGTCGGCGGCATCCTCTTGAAATTCTAATCTCGGGTTTCACTGAGCGGAATAAAATTCGCCGCTGACTTTACCATCCTTCGCCTTTCCTTTTTTTTTTTTTCTACATCACGGATGATGAAAGTCGACCTACTTAACATTGAAATAAATCAACGATCGTTCGTCGAGTGATTCAACAGGACACGTTCACGGATCGTGCGATGGGATCGCAGAGGAAAAGTTCGCGAGGACAGAGAACGCTCGAGCCGGGAGCGTTTCCATGCAAATTTCATGGCGAATAAATGTGCAACTTTAACCATGAAGCCCCAGCGCCGACCAGTTACCCAGGAAAATATTAATTAAGTAGGTACCGCAACTGCTGCACCCGAGGGACTTTAATTAAATGCCCGTCGTCGTTATACTTTGGCGATCGCGATCTTTCGTCTTCAAAGCAGCCCGAATGGAGTCCGCCGTCGTCTTCGCGCTCCTCGAGCAAGATTCCATCGACGTAGTACGTACACGATATTCCCGTAATTTAACGATCGATATCCACGGCGAATGGTCCAGTCCAGTTGATCGCGACGAGAGAAAGGCAGAGTGATCGGAGTGGAAATTACCCTAGATGGAAAGCTAAAGCTAAAGCCAAAGGCAGAAAGTGGATGAAAGTATTGCGGGTTGAAAGAGCCCCCGTGCTGTGGAATAAATGGCCAGTGATTTACGATCTCGCGCACCCCTAGCAGCGCCGACCGCCTCATAAACAACGCAACACTCGGAAATTTCGTTGGCTCCATAACTCCATACGGATCCTCTGCTCGTGAGTCACACTGGACGCTTGCTTACTATGTTTCCCTTCTTATCCGCGGAGCATTGTAAATCACCCAATCATCATCCCGAAAGTCGGCGATTTGTCCTCAGACGTGCGATCTGGCCGCCGCGCCGTGCCGCGCCATCCACCGTCTAGAGTTCTAGACTCTAGGACTTGATCTTCTCCTGGAGGAGCTCGCGGTGCTCGGTTACCTCGCTACGATCCTCAGCGTGTGACCGTGAATTCGCGAACGGAACCAGGTTATCGAAGCCGGGGCACAGTTTTTCCCCGATGAAAAAGCCACGGCTCGGTCGTATCGCTCGTACTTGATGGCGTGCATCGCGTGTGGGAAGATGACAATGCACCGGTGGCCTCGCGCCCGATACGCCTTACGTGCTTGCACTCTCGCTAGGCCCTGGGGAATTCTGTTTCGCGATCGACGAGCCTGTGACTCGCTCGCCACCGACGCCACCGGCTCGCGATTGATATTCCAACCCCGACGGCGCGCCACGCCGCGCCGCGCCGCGTACGCCCCTGGCAAATGCCCAATTACTACGCCGTCTTCCTTCTCTAGGACGATACGTCCCATCGATCACCGTCTATTTCTGCGCGAGGATCTCATCGATCGCCGCGGAAAAATCGGCTTCCAGCGAAACCGGCTAGGCTGCCGCACCCCGGCCGGGCCGGGCCGGGCCGTTCCCGCGACTTTAGGCCAACGGTAGCGCGCAAATTGCTAGAAAGGAAGATTGATATTGCGGGCAACGCGGCGGCCACTCGCAGATATTAGGTCGGGGCAGCTCTGTTGCTTCCAGAAGTTTCAACAGCCGGGAGATGATCCCGGCTTTATTGCCCCAGTTCCCGGCATAAATTGCTAGGCGAGGGATCTTTGTGACGACCTTTTTTAACGGTTTTCGATAGCCGGCGGGGAAGCCGGAATCGTAACCGGAATCGTTTTCACTCGTCGCCACGCCATATCGGAGCGTGGCCGTTCGGAATATTCAACTTAGGGAAATGGAATCCGCCCACGACCCAGATAGCTCAATTGGTCGGACCGATCTATCCAATCAATCTAAAGATTCCAGCTGAAATCCCGTGCCAGCGATCCCTGACCAGCTGATCCTTTTCCTCCAGACCGTTCTCAAGCGGCCAAATCTCCTTTCCGTTCTCATTTCCCCAGGCTGCTCGCAGGCTCGGATCCTGATTTCGTCGGCTGCCATTTCCTGCGACCCCTGACCCGTGACGCCTCGACCGGCGCGGTGGGGTTTTTTAATTAACGTTTCAAGGATGCCGAGAAATATTTCTGATTGAATTTTATTTTCCGGGCCGAGCGGCAGGGTTAATTAATCGATGCCACGCTGTCTCGCCCATAAAAATTGGGCGGCGCTTATTTGTCAGCTACTGCGTGGCGATTGCCGCGAAATTGGATTGCTCGCCGAGTGTTTGCCAGCCAAAACGACGTGCCTGAAATTTGTTAAGGCCTGGGTTAGGATGGCTGGACAGAGGCTCGGGTAAAAGTTTCACGTTTGAAGCAGCGACCGGAGCTTCTACGAACGGAGGTCGCCGATTAGAGCGAAAGAAGGCGAAAAAGAATGGCCAGAAGCTCGTCGTCGACACGCGTGTTCGCATTCGTCGTATTGTTATTCCCGCGACGACGGCTGCTACGCCCCTGGCAGATGCCCAGTTTTTCTATTAGAGTCCAACGTCAAACCTTAGGAATGTGTTGCGCCGCGCCGGGATGGGCCGGGATGGGCCCCGTTGGCTGAGCATGGCCCACGGCTACGGGTCTCCATTCACACATCCTGTAATCTCCAGGCAAGCCATTGTGCCACTAACTTGCTACTCGAACCACCCGAAAATCTGTACCGGCTACTGGGCCCAAAATACGCCTGGCAAGCAATTAGCGCCTTCTTCATCTTCGGGCCCTGGCAAATAGAAAGCCGATCGTCGAGAAAGAAATTTGAAAAGGGGACACGAGGATTTCGGTGGAAGCAAGCTCTGCGACTCTACGAAATAGGGAGAGCAGATTTTCTAGTGGATGGGAACGCAGATTCTTGGGTAAAACAGCGGGGGATAGGTGGCTGCGATGCCAACGACCGGTATCCAGAAGTCGAAAATCGGCGTGGGACAATAACTGGGTCACACCACTCACACCACGCTTCATTCCCGCCCCAACGAGCGACGCAAGGCGCTCTAAGTGGAAAATGAGCGAGCACTCGCTCGCGTTCATAAGGTTAAACGAGTGTGCAGCAAGCAGTTCTCGGTGTGTAACATTGTTAACGATCGCGGAGGAAAGGATACACGCTCGCCAGTCGCCGGAGTGAAAACGCGTTTATCATCCGGCGAGGAATGACTATCCCTCGATAATTGGAGGTAATTGATGTCGGATACGCGGCCCGGCCGCGGAGCGCCTCGGAACAGTACATCTACGAACACCCCCGTGCACCGGGGGATTATATCCAAGGAATTGTACGAGATCATTGATAAATATTCCATGAAAATCTCTCCCACAGTCAAATACCTACTTTACAACCGCAGCTTCCGAAGTTGCCCGCTGGTGGACACGTTACGTAAACCCATTCATTCGCTCGGAAGATAACCGCGAATGAATATTTACAATCGCGATATCCACGTTTCGTTATCTAAAGAACCATTCATTCCGTTCGACAACTCTATAACTCATAACTCATAACTGACACGACAATAAACCACACAATGTTTGCGGCAATAGGCGCTATCGCGTCCCAAGGAATCGGAGTCTCGTTAAGAAATCGCGTTGCTTCATTAATTCTCTATTTGTCACGTTAAGGCTCGGCGGAGACGCGCGGACAACTTTCAGCTAGCAATCACCGCCATCTTCGCCTAATCCTAATACCACCAGTACCATTATGATATTAATCGCGTTAGGTATTCCTCGGCACGCATCGATCGGAGGATTCTCCTGTCGATTTTACAGGCGATAACGCGAAAGCTCGGAAATTCGCGAGCACTAATAAAGAGGATCGCGAGGCGGATTCTCACAAGTCCAAGTCGAACCAAGAATACGATCCCCTGCATCTAATATCTAATCCGACTTACTGCCTATTCCAGGCGTTTATAGAGCAAGGGAAAGGAGTTGGTCGTTAAACTTGGCGGACGTGCTACGGGAACGGTCGGCTTAAATCGCGGGATAATCGCGCTACTGTCAATCGCGCGGTACAATAAGCGTCTCTCGGGCCTAGCCGGCTTTCGTTAATCACGATAATTGAAGATGCGGGTAGACTGCCCGTGGGGCTTTCTCGCAGGTGTGGCGAGCAGGTGAACCTGCCGCCGCGCCGCGCCGCGAAAACCTTAAACCAGCCGCCTTTCGACACGTTTCGTCTCCCTGTCGATCGTGAAACGGTTCGCAGCGAGTTGCTCGCTCGGGTAGCCAGTCATCCACGATGGACGCGAGCCGCGGGGAAAGGTCAATTGGAGATTGCTGGCAAAAGTAATCTTGTCATTCGTATTCTTATCTGGGATCTAACTATGCCATTGTTTTCAAGTAGTTCTGGATCGTGTTAAGTGATAACCCTTATCGAAACCTTATTCAAACCTCCGCGGTTTGTTGGGACAAGCTGGAGTGTATCGAAGGAGACCAGTGTTTGGTGAATGAAATTTTGTATCTGCGAAGTGGAAGTTTGAAACGACCTGGATGCCAAACAATCTCAATCCTGTTTTGTTTCTTTAAGCATCTCTGGCTGCCAAAAGCTATCCGAATAATCTGTCTTTGCGTCTACTACTTAGAGCTGTTCATTCCGGGGGACCGTAATGTTCACACTGTTGACCTTTCGCTGATTTCGCTGGGTGAATTCTGTGTCTACAATGATTCATATTGCTGAGTAGTTGGGACGTTTCGCTCCGGCCACACTCTACCGCGCAAGGGTTGAATAGTCAAAGGCTGTTCGGCCCTGACCGCTCGATTGCCGATTGAAATGTCTCCGTTCTCCGACAATGACCTTTCCTCCGTTTCTGCCCCTCTTTTAAACTGCCGCGCCGGGTAGAAGAGAAGAGCGAGAGAAAAAGAAAGGAGGACGATGTCTTTCGCAAACTCTGGTCCTTCTCTATCCTCGGGATCCTCAACTGGGTCATAAGTGAACCTATCCCGGATTCAGGTCAGCCTTTAATTCATTAACGGAGCCACTGCCCTGTGAAATCTCTCGGATCTTCAAACCGTACTCCGCTTCCCTTGAAAACTTTCTGGCTTCATAGCACTCCGCGCCGAGGCGAGAGTTCAACTAAGCATCACCTCCCCCTTCTAACTAAATAATAACAGCGAGCCGAGCGATTCCGCGGGCGTTGAGCAAGAATCGACATTACCGCCGAAGCATCGGGGCCTCGACGACAATGGGGGACCGTGGGAGTATTAATTAACACGATTAGCAACCACGGAAGATATCGATTCTCGCGGACTGGGCGTGTTTCTTGGCTGAAGCGCGTTAATCGAAGCGTATTTACCGTTCGCCCCGCGGCGCTAGCCGTCGCGAAACACAACGCTGATCAATAGGAGGACATTCGCGCCGCGCGATTTGCATATGTGTATATGCAGATTCATAGTAATACCGTCAATAGCACGCGATGTACGCGATCGTGGCACTGGGCGTCGCGTCGTGCCGGTATAAATCTGGCCATTGGCCGATATTCTTGTGCTGGACGTCGCGCCGTGGCGCGCATAACCGCGCATGCAAATTTGCCGCGGCGATTATTTTCGGGCTGCGCAAGGAATACGCGAGGAACGCGGGCCCGCTGAGGATTAACGAGTCGACGGTTGTAGACCGCTATCTCGCGTTGTCCGATGACAAGATCAATTACCGATTGGGAGGAGGCGCTGAGTCCATTCTCGCGAGATCTCTCTTCGACTACTTAGACACCACCTTCTACTTTGTTGCTCGAGTCTGGAAACTGCAGGGGTTGTCACGACTGAGACTGAGGCTAGTCACGCTCGTAATTGACAGAGGTGACGGCCAAAAGATCGCTGCCCTTTCGATGGGCACTATTCCCGCAGCTAGCATTGACAGATGTTCCTACGACAAGCAAGCCATGCAACGCGAAGAATTTTTGCGGGATCGCCGTCGGAACGAGCGGTTATCCGAGTTCGCGAGGAGACGGACAGCAGGTGGGCACCGTTGCCTACACCGCGCACCCGACGAAGATGGAGTGGCGCCAAATGTCGTGGATGCAATTCTCGAGGAGTCCCGGCTGAATGACAAGTAAATCAAGCGTATAATTGCAATTCAATTCGCACAGTGGCACAGATACACGACATTAGAATTCCGCTTGCGCGGGCCCGGCGTTGTACGCTAGCTGCCTGTGCACACGCGCGCAAAGGCACGCGTGCAGGCACATGCAGTCATGCACCTACGAGGCAGGCGTCAATTGGAGAGCCGAGAGCCGAGGCACAGGCGACCCGTCTTCAAAGGGTCCGAGGACAGTCGCGCGATGCGCGAATCGGGCCTCCCTTTTCGAAGCGGAAAGCCCGGGAATGCGCTAATGAACGCGCTGAATAAATCTGCGAGTAGGCGTAAGAATGCAGCCGGTGATCATAAATTATGGCAGGGGTACGCGCCGTTACGAAGTCTCTGAGATATTGGCTGGTGCTGAAAGTGCGGTGAATACCAGTGCTCGAGTATACCTACAATTGGCGTGCTTGGATCGAGACAGACTTGCTGAAATTTCAAAGGCGGCCGAGAGGAATGGGATATTCCACTGACGCGGTAGAGTACGGTCGGTCTCCGTCCATCAAACTTGGTGTAATTGGAGAGACGTCCGAGAGCACCCTGAAATAGGTACTTTCGAAGACTGCCGCGAATCGCCTACTAAATCTCGGTTCGGCTCAGGGACGTCCATTCGCGGCGCGACTCGTATCGCTTCGAAACACCCTGCGCACTCCTGATTGCGCTCGACAGCGGAGGCGACCGACGGTTCAACAACTTTCAGACTCCATTTGTCGCTTCGCACGGCGGAATAAACGAGAAGGGAAGCAGATGGAAAAAGCTGTTCCCCGAGAAATCGCAACAAACCTGTAACCTGATTAGAGTCACGAAGAAAGCTCGCGAATGCGACGCCTTTGCAATTCCGAACGAAAAAGACCGCCGATCCCCTGCTCTCTCGAAGAACGCGCAGAACATGACAAACTCAAGGGAAATAAGTTGGATATTCGACGACGCCATTAACGATTTCGAGTAACCCCCTTGAAATTCGAGTTCTACTACAGGGTAAACTGCAGGCGGCAAAGGCTAGAACAGCACGCTGGCAAGATGTCATTGGCGGAGGGGGCGGCGTTCGAGGCAGCGGCAGCAGAGGGTGCACGGGGGCTAGAACCTAGAAGGTTAACAAAATCAATACCGGTGGGTGGCAGAGCAGAGAGACCAACGGTGGTCGGCCCGCTGGGGGGCTAGGTCGGCCACTGACCTTTATCCAGGCCAACTGCATCATCCCCGTTTTCTACGCGCGCACGCACGCACACAGGGGAAGTCGTCTATTTTCACGGCGAGCCATTTTCGTCGGATGAAAACAATCCGACCGTGCGCCGTGCGCCGCTACTGCTGAATGTCTGACAAGAGAGAGGCCGGGTCTCGACCTTTCGCGCTCGATGGAATCGCGAATCATCGATCCGACGACCAAACGATACCACGGTCCCCGTCAGAGCTCCTGGCACCCTCGCCCCCACCGTGCCGCTCTCTTCCCGACTACTTTTTCCCCAATCAGGCGCCGACCACGATGAAATTCTGTTTACGGAACAGCCCCTACGAGTCTGCGAATACTCTGCTCCACTTATGAATTCGTCGGGATACCTCGTCGAGTAATGACCCAGCTAACGAGTTAATGGCGCTTTCCGTGATCGAGAAATAGCGACTTTCGCGATAGTGATTAGCGATTGCGAGCGGACGTGTTGAGCAAAGTAAAGCCAAAGGGCATATTTCGCTCCGGTCAGATAGAGCTGGAATGGTCAGCGCTCTACTCCCAGCAGCAATTAAGAGAGAGCCACGGGGGGAAAAAATGGGGAGAGAAGCGAAAGGCAGGAAGCTTATTTCACTGAAAATTCATGGCGCCTTCTCACGACTTGGCCGAATGAAATGCTGCTCTTTCACACGAATCGTCGTTAAGCAACGCCGACGAGGGCAGCAGCGCGTTTAGTTATCGTCCAACGTGTTACGGTCGACCTGAAAAAAAAAAGCAGTTTGAGAAACGGTCGTCTATTAGCCGGCGATCTTTCTGTCATCTTCTCGTTATCAATTAACGTGGTCGATCGCATCGCGAGTTCCGAGGTTTGGCCTACGAAGGGCCCCGTTGGTTTTTACCAGGCGCGCAAAGTGCCGCGGAGGCTGTGCAGCTCCTTGGGCTCTGGATTCGAGTCTACGACCTCGAAACGTACAAAATCGTCGGCAGGTGCATCTGCGGAGGACATCTACCATTACCCCACTATCATTGCCCGAAACAGTGAGTGCGCCCGGCACGGACCGCGAATCGCGATACACGCACCTGTCGCGTACATATATATTCGCGCTTAAGCCGAATCATTAAGCCTGTCCGTTCCGTGGAACCAAGTTGGCGCGACACTCGAGCGAGTTCCGCTGAACGTCACCTTTAACCGTCAAGGAACGCTAGACGGAGCTGAACTTCCGTGAACCGAATTGGAGCGTGGCCTGCAGATTGCAGAAGCCCTCCCCCTGTTTATATATAGTCCTCGCGAATCCCTTAATCCTACTTGAAATTCGAGAAACTTCGTACCCAAGATTACGATTATTAATTCTTCTCGCAGCCCTGCAACCCCCGAGGCTCTCTTATTGTTGGAGTCCCAGAGACGCGTATTAAGCTGAAACGCAACGGAACCTCTTTTCGGAAGCCTCGAGCTGCTAATCGGGATGTTAGAAAAGTACACATAGTCCAGTGAAATTAGACGGAAATCTGCCCAATCTTCGGAATAAATCCCAGCAAGCTAAATTTTGGTATGGGCCTTTATTTGGTCCCCATCGATCCGAGTGCCGCTAAAAATTTTACAGAGGGTTGAAAAAAAAAACAGTTTTTCGCGAATATCTCGTTATCTAGCAGTTTTGCGACAAAAATAGGTCTCACACAATTTATAACCTAGGAAATTCTCTACAAAAAAGGTTGTATGAGTTTTTTTCGTAGGAGTAACCATTTTCATGTGTGCCGGGTTACCAAGTTTCAACCCCCATACTTTTGACAAGGGAAGATCCCGAACCCGGAAATTCAGAAAATTATTAAACTCTGTAAATATGTAGCGGAAGTCCTGCTGAGTACAACGCAATTTCGTTTGCTGCCCAAATTCACTCCAAGAGGGTGCAATTGACCCCTGAAATTTTTTTTATTTTGTATTATTACTCGCGAACTGTAGGAGATAGAAAAAAAGTGTTCAGGAAAAAGTTACTTCTCTTAATTAGGACTAACATTTGGTAAATTATAATTCTTACAGTTCTTACGGTTCGTGAGTTATAACACAAAATCGGAAAATAGCCGGATTTTCAGGGGTCAATTTCACCCCCTTCGAGTGAACAAATTTAAACTTTAATCTTTGGGGATAAGTAGAGGATATATAGGTATGTATTACTCAATTTTTGTTGCTGCCCAAATTCACTCTAAGAGGGTGAAATTGACCCCTGAAAATCCGTTTTTTTTTAGATTTTATGTTATAACTCACGCACCGTAAGAACTGTAAGAACTATAATTTACCAAATGTTAGTCCTAATTAAGAGAAGTAACTTTTTCCTGAACACTTTTTTTCTATCTCCTACAGTTCGCGAGTAATAATACAAAATAAAAAAAATTTCAGGGGTCAATTGCACCCTCTTGGAGTGAATTTGGGCAGCAAACGAAATTGCGTTGTACTCAGCAGGACTTCCGCTACATATTTACAGAGTTTCATAATTTTCTGAATTTCCGGGTTCGGGATCTTCCCTTGTCAAAAGTATGGGGGTTGAAACTTGGTAACCCGGCACACATGAAAATGGTTACTCCTACGAAAAAAACTCATACAACCTTTTTTGTAGAGAATTTCCTAGGTTATAAATTGTGTGAGACCTATTTTTGTCGCAAAACTGCTAGATAACGAGATATTCGCGAAAAACTGTTATTTTTTTTTTTCAACCCTCTGTAAAATTTTTAGCGGCACTCGGATCGATGGGGACTTTTGACATATTGTTTAAAACGACCAAATAAAGGCCCATACCAGAATTTAGCTTGCTGGGATTTATTCCGAAGACAAATCCTAATTTCACTGGACTAACAGCATCGCACGTTGAACGGGCAGAGGTTGAACACCGGGGATAACGTTAACGCGGTAGAAGCCACTGATACGAATTCGTGGCAAGTTGGACGGGGCGCGACGCGGCAGCGAGCGTTGAGCAAACTTTGTTGCAACAAGTCATGAATTACGATCGCGGATCAAGTGAAAAGTCAAGTATTACCGACTTGGCAGAATCGAATGTTTGCGTGGCGGTGGCTCGATCAGCCGAATAGACAGCGACAGATCGGCAACGAAGACGAGAGCATCGGGGGACGGAGGGGGCACGAAATATGAAAGTCAAGCCGGGGCTTAACTTGCCGATACAACGAGACAGAGCGAAATGAACGGCGCGGCGCGGCGCGGCGGACTGAGAGGAGAGACGAGGCATTAGCATTTTTCAGCGGCGGGAATTAGAATGCTACACGTTGGCGGAGACGGTGATTTAGGCCAACGAACGAGAACCACGACGACGTCCTTGCCGAGCAATGCTGTCCTGTTGTCGGCTCCGCCGCGCTGCCGAGTCCACGTGACCCGCTTTTTTCTAGGATGTAGGACGAACTACTAGCGCGCGCTCCTATGTACCCACTGGCTCTCTCTTTCATTTAGAAATCCACGCATGCGAGCGACGCGAATGGAAGCCGTGGCGTGGCGTGGCGTCGCGTCGCGTCGGTTTCATTGACCACGGATCTATCGCGGCGCGAGGGATCCGACAGACGCGCCGTGGATCATGGGATTCGCGCAACCGCGAACGCTAACAATGATGTAAGCGAATACGATACGCGCATACTGAATAGCCGCGCCAGCGATAGATGAAGTAATATGAATTTAGCGAGCGTATATCTATGAAGGATTAACTGCGAAACGTTCCCCGAGAGGCTATCGATTTAGTCTAGAGATCAGAGTTCCGTTCCACGCCTGTGACGAAGCAAGTGTGCGCGATCGTGAATTGCTATTGCTAGGGCTGGGACCCGGAGTGAGACAGCTCGCAGCGGTACGTGGAAACTGAGAGCACGAGTAAAACGACGCGCGAGCGCGAGCGCGCTGAGATTTGAAGCGCGATTGCCGGGGAGGTTCAGTGAACGGGACGTCGCGTCGCGTCGTTCTACAATAACGATAAGGGCGATGCATGCGCAACATCCACGGCATCATCGCGCCCGCTAATAGAGCAGAGCGAGCGCGACGGAGCTGGAGGGGCTTGTTCCGCGACGCATGAGCTGGCAAATGAAAAGAAATGACGAGCGAGATGAAGACAAATGGTTCGCGGTACTAGACCCGATCTCCTAAAAGTAACGAGAGGCAAATCAGCGGAACGAATCGAACGTCTCGGGGCGCACCAGTTCACCAGCGTGTAAAAGTTCATGTAACGCGCACGAGCGACGACCTCGTTCCCCTTCGTGCAACCACGTTCTTTCGAATAACGCTCCTCCGCGAGAGATCGCCCGCCATTTCTCTCCCTCCCTGCCCTGTCGCGTCGCACGCGCTGAATAACCGCTCGATAATTAATATTAATTTCGAGCCAGCGATCCCGCGATGTCACGACCAGCAACGTTTCTAGCGAGAGATCGCCAGCGCTGACGTCAACGTCCGCTCCAAGGATGATGGACCACATCCATTCGCGCACAGGGGTGTTTATAAAAAGGGCAAACTTGCAAGTAGGGGAAACCGGGGCTAGTTGACTAATTTTTTACATTTCTAATTTTTATAAAGAGACCATTAGTATTTTGTTGACTTACTGCATACCAAAAGTTTCCAAATTTCATTAGGTATACAGGCATAATTTTGAAAATCGTTTTAATTGAGTCTAGGTTGTAGTTTTTATTGTATTTAGAGTAGTGAGACGAATAAGTCAACAGACCCCGGCTACGGGGTTAGTTGACAAATATGATGGGGTCAGTTGACTTGACATTTACTTTTCAGTTTTAACCCTTTGCATGCGAAAGGTGTATATATACGCTGTCACAGTACATCAATATAATGTGAAAAACTTATATATACGCTGGCAATTCTATCAATATAGTATACGAAACGCGTACATATGTATACTACGACCAATAAATTTTTATATTTTTTTTCACTTCTCCACAGTGTTATTTTTTTTTATTATTTATCATGGTCTAAGATATTGTAATTATTTTTTACTGGTTTGTTATGGTCTATTTGGAAGACCTGAGAGTTTGAAGGGAGGATAGGGTGTAAAACTGGTAGGGGTGAGTTTGGAAGGATTTGTGGTGGGGGAAGTGGACTTGAGCAGCTAAACTTTTTGCCTCGACTGCATCTTGAGGATAAAGAATGCAATTATTAGTAGTATTCCTATGCCTAGTCAAGTAACCCCGTCCGACATTGTTAACATGTTAAGGGTCGTACGTACAAAACCTCCAGGCACCGGATAAAATAAAATACCGTAAATTAAAGTCAAGGTATCACGTTTCCACAAAATATTCATGAAATAACATCAAGCAGTACTTAGTGGACAAAAATTCATAAATAGTCGAAACGAAAATATTTACTTCCAGCCGACCTTTTTAGATTTTTCATTCTCACTGACAGAACACGCAAGTTTTTGTCACGGCGACACGTTAAATGGCAAGCTGGTCATTCATATGCTCCAATATTGCGAATCGCAGCATTATTTATTCCATAATACAAGAATTAAAGGGAATTAGTCAACTAACCTCGTTAGTCAACTAGCCCCGGTCTCCCCTACTGAAAAAAGTGTGCAAAATGCATCTGCCTCCAATGGAGGCCCTCCACCCCATTTTTACCCTGACCCCGCGATACGGCTTTTGAAAATTCTAATCGCCAGTGGTTTAAGCTTTAAAGCGTGCGAAATGCAAGGTTCGTGGATCGACTAGAAACGTTCACACGGAAGATCGAGTGGTATTCCGCGCGGGCAGCCCACGCGGAATTGCCGATTAGCCAATTCTCTTAGTCGATGCAAATGAGGCGCGATCGTATGACCGCCACTTCCGACGCGTATTACGTAGAAATTTCGGCGTAGAAAGCTAGCTCACCGAACCTAGCCTCAACCATCGGGCCGTTTTGCATACAGCTCCACGCGAGCAGAATGCCTCGCGGCCGCCCGAAACTTCCTGGGATTCTTGGACTCTTGGATTCTTGCGACGCGGACTTCCGTGAACCGATAGATCGATCGAAACGTGGACGGCATTCCGCAGTAGCTGGCTTCGAGTGTGCTTGCGAAGTTCTGCGACTGGAAAGTGGAAACTGCGATAACGTACAAGTTCTTCCACCGAACAACACAAAGAATTGGCCAGCGAAAATAATGATAATTTAATTTCCATCCACTGCTGCTCCATAACGAACAACTCTATTCGACGAAGCTGTAAAACGCTGGGAAAGCTCGGGGCGTATAGGTAGCGACCGGAGCGTTAACGACGGCATTAAAATCTCGCGGTGGCGATGGCGTTAATGGCAGAGCGGACGGAGGATTGCGGGCGATCGTCTTTTCCCTCGTTTCGACAAAGGCAGCCGCGCCAACACTTTCATCTTCGGGGGGTAGATTCAGCCCGAGTGACTTGCACTACGTGGCCCACAATGAGCGCGGGCCTCGCCTCGCCTCGAGTCCTGCACGCATCGCGGGGATAAGTGCTTCGACCCCGACCACCACCGACCACTGTCGAGAGCCGAGAGCGATGCGTGAGACTCGGCATCGCATACTGCCAACGAGATTGCGTCGATTCTGCCGCGAGATAAGAATGCCGTGATAGATGGAACCGCGAGTCCGGAATTGGACGGGTTCAACCGACAATTAGACCGGACAATCGCCCGCGGTTGACGATGCTAACGGGTTTAACTCAACGGCCACGCGTTCACGACGCATCTCTTTTTAATCGGTCCAGGTATCCCGGTACGTCCAGCACGTCCGGTCCAATTAACGAAACGTTATCTTCTAATAAAAGAGATTCGACCCCGAAAATATATTCGGTGGACGATCGATGGGACAAATTGAAGCGGCGCGCCGTGGAAAGAGAAACGCAGGCGGACGCGTTTAACGCGCGTTCATCAGCTAATTACGCGAAGAAATAATTAAGTTATTTTCCGCATGCAACCGGCCGAGCCACTAATTAGGCATAACAGCACGCAATGCAAACACGGCCGTGACGCGTCTACCTACCTAATACCTATGCGCGCTGCGCCGACAGGCGAGACACTCGGTTTCCACGTACCGTTCTTTTGCCCCGCGCGCGATTTCAACGCTGCCCAGCGCCTTCGCGCTCGTCAAAACTGCACGCGTTCAAATTCGATCCGCGTTACTTCACAGGAAATTTCGCGGAGATCGCGTCAGCTGGACGGGGCTGTTCCATTATTGAAACGGTCCTGCTTCCCTGTTGGCTCGGACAATGGATCCGATCTTCTATAGGTACATGCACTACTTTACCCGAACCAATCTCGTGCCAGTATGGTCAAACTCTGTGCATATTGTCCGTTACTGGTGCGAGATGGCTGTAGCATGCTTCAGAAGATACTCAAATTACTAAACCTCGCTTAATTTCTCGTTCTATATTTATTTTACACATCTAAGTACATCAGTTGAGAAGAGGCATGTGTATCGACAAACTTCTGAATCCAGTCTCCTGATTCCTGAAGCTTCTAAAACGCGACCAACATTTTATTGGCGCATCAAGATACAGACAATGGGACCATAGAATAATACTATATGTATAGACACCGATATGATATCGTGAAACCGCAACGCAGCCTCAGGAAACAATCTGATGTTACAAAAAAGCTTGGAAGGAAAGTCGAGAGTTCGAGACTCACCGCACTGCTCTTCTCCAACGAGGGAGGGACGCACCGCTCTTCTCCAACGAAGAAGGGACGCACCACTTGTAATTAAAAAAATTAGGCGTTCCTTTGAAACGTGCACGGTTGATTCTCATTTCTACGGGTCTACGGGGGAGACAGAATTTATGTAAGGAACAATACGAGGCTTGGCAAAATCTAGCGCCGGTTTTTTATTACACGCTCCAGCGAGCAAGGGGATGGTGTAACGCGTAACACGTCACACGTGGGGGAAACGTGACGTTTAGCTCGTAAAATTCATTGCCACTATCCAAACGCAGGAAACATGTATTTAACGGATGCATCTTATGTCTAAATAAATCGATCTTCAAGTTCGAAATGTTCCTTTAGTTTAGCAGAAATATACAAGTAATTAGCTTGATTAACCGGATTCGGCTAGCGAAGTTACTTCTCAGCTACTTAAGATTTCTATTACCCATGCCCCCTATAAGCGAAATTCGAAAATTCGCGCCCTCTACGCTGCATCATCGTACCTAATCTGGATAAATATAAAGTAATGAACGATAGTGTGAAATCGAATAACAAATTAAACAATCACGCGTTCCGCAAGAATTCTCGGCATGTAAGTAAATGTCCCAATACCTGGACATTTAAGGTACGGCGGAAACACGTTTGAGAAGTGTTCAGTTATACAAGTCGATATATATATATAAACGATTTTACAATTGCATGGGGCACCGTGTGTACTTTATCATTAAAAGAAAAAACCATTATTGGATTGAATAATTTTGTAAAATATTGAAAATTCGTAGTCCTTACAATGGCCCAATACCTGGACAGCTTAACTAGTATGTCCCGGTGTCCCGATTTTACGGTCCCAATACCTGGACAGCATAACTAATATGTCCCGGTGTCCCAATTTAACTATCCCATTGCATAGACACATGATAAAAGATCAGCAATTTGGAGGTAAATTAAATAAAAACAACACAATAGTTTCTTTTTTTGGCATATAATGTGCTCTTAGACACACCAAAAGTGCTCACTGCTCTGCGCAACGTCATTCCACTTTTTATTCCATTCAATGCTTTAATAACAGATTCTTGATTATACTGTTTTTCCTTATAAGTCTTTCTCTTTTCTTTTGGCATATTTCTTCTATATAAGTAATTTATGGAAATCAGAAAATGAAATTGTGTAAAAAGGATAGATTATCGAATGACTAATTTTAAGGTTATATGTCAAAAAAATCTTTCAAATTAAATATTATCGTTAAAACAAGATAAAAAGGGGGAAGTATACTTACAGAAGGATAAGTACAATACAAAGTAATAAGTACTACAGTCCTAAATAACTAAGGTAAATGTACCAGTGCCCGGCCATGTCCCAATACCTGAACACCAATGCGAATTTGATTTATTTTTAAGCTTAATTTTTAATGTAATTAGAAACAAAAAATAGTACCATAATGCATAAGTATTTAGCAATATTAATTAAAATCATTATTATAGAAAATTGAAAATCGTTAGATAGAAATAATTATTTTGTAACACACTTCATACGCATAGCAGATTTCGAGAAATTTCTATGGCTTCCGTTAAGAAACGCCACTCATTTACTAAGAAAATATTGACTGCATTTCATATTTATATATTATAATAATACATTATTATAATAGTAAATAGATTTAAATTTAGTTTAAGATGGTTAAACTTGCAAGAAAATTAATATTTTTTTAAACAAGTCTAAATGTTCGACTATGACGATATAATTCAGATATCGGGACATCAGGACATGCATTTTTAGGTTGTCCGCTTACTGGGACGATATAATTCAGGTATTGAGACATGCAGTTTTAGGTTGTCCGCTTACTGGGACATCTGCATGTTTTCGTATTTTCATTAATAAATACGTCTCTAATAATACATAAACTTTTTTTTTCAGTTTCCAATAGTATAATATTGTGTTATCTTCAACATTTCAACAACATTTTTTTATTTCATGATGGTTTTACAAATTAAATTAGGAGACAAACTTTGCCGCTATTCCTTAAGCCCCTTCAGCGGCCGGGTATTGGTACATTTACCTTATTGTATTATTCCGTCAACAATAACGCGTAAGATAAGTCGCAGTTTGCATAGATGGTCTGCGTGGTCAGGTTTCGGGCCGTTCCGGGATTTCACTGTACCGATAGATAGACACGCGAATAAAAAACTAATACGACCATAAATTTTAATAATTCAATCAGAAAATAATACTACAAAGCAACATTTTCCTAAAAATGTATTAGTTGTACCAATATACTAAACATTATTGATAATATTCGCTTAAGAAAAAGTAGAGACTGTTTAGCAAATCAGCTAACGGCAATACTAAAATGGTGTAAACCGGTCAGTTCAAGAAAATTTATTTTTATTACGAGTGTTACGAGTTTACTAAGAAAAATATGTATATGAATATATTTAATGAAATATTTGTGTAATTGAATAAAATAGTTCTTTTATGGATAAAGCATATATTAAATGTAATAATCAGCATTATTTACACTAGTGTCCAGGTATTGGGACGTGTCCAGAGATTGGGACATTTACCTTAACGTGACAAGACAGATTGCGAAGAACACCGTTCGTATTTTTGTACCGTTAGGTCGCTACGCGAGGAACCCCGAGACGTTTCGATTAACATTTTCATTTACCACACGTGTATACTAGACCACCAATGTAGAATTTAAACGGAACAGAAGATTTCAAAGATGGAGTACCTATTCAGTTTGGAAGAATTGCCGGCAAAATGAACGAAGCTTTGCATCCCATGTCCCAAACGTCAGGATTCACTTGTACAGTAATGTATTGTTCAATACGGAATAATGTTCAGTTTATAACGTTACCTAAAGACGCAGATATGCCTGTTATCGCACAGTCCTGCATCACTTTATCAAACACTTTGTACACAACGATAATTTGTAAAGAAAACTGGGCGCTTTATGGCCGCCGTTCGAATTCAATCGCGACCGCGAACCAACCACTGACTACGTATTAGTTCGGGTTACGCAATGCGCACCTAAGATGCACGAAAGACGCGACATCTATGATCTATGGCACCCAGACTCGAACCCCCAATGCACGCGATTTTTAAGATATTCACATGGAAATCACCAGAAACATAAGCGGTTCGAAGATCTTAAAGCTCCAGGCAACTCTACGCGCGGTCTTGAGAAATGCTCGCCGTTTCGTTAAGTGTGGGTGGAAAAATGGCCTGTCAGTGCGTGTTCCGGTGAAATATCAGTTTATTCGTGAATTTGCGTACATGTGGCCAAGAACCAGGACCAATAGCATCCTGTTCCCCGTTGCTTCCAGAACGAAGTTGCAAGGAGTAGCTGAAAACCCGGTAGCACGGCGACGTATTTATCCAGACAGTGGACAAACATACTTGCTGGAGTACTGGCACCTGCTCACTTTCTTCTACGTAAAGAGGACTAAAGAATCGTCACCGAGCGGAATTGCATGGGAAGCCAGGCAGGAGGGTGAGCGGTTTAATACGATTGTGAAACTATTCTGTATGAATTCACGGGGATTGCAGTTTAGCGTATCGATAAGAATTTACATGCATTTCGCGGTTAGAAGGGCCAAATACTCGTAGCTTCGTTGACGGCCATCGTTAGTTTGTTAAAATGGCGGAATATATGAAATGGTCCACCGATTAGCGATATTCCAAACTGATGATCGTATTGATACAGAACGTGAAAAATATCATTGTTAAGAGTTTTTTGGAATTGCGCTAGGACGTTTGAGCGCAAGCAGTCGTGGACATTGGCTCACGTGTGCCAGTAAAACGAATTACGTTCGGTACGAATTGCGTGAAGGCGACGATACATAAATAACGTCACTGTGTGTACGCAAAGTGCACGGGGCGGCGACAGTGACGACGGCAATGGACACAGTTGATCGCGTGCATGAACATGCATACGCACACATGCGACTTACACTCACCTCGATACAAATCGGCAAGCAGGCAGCAGGCCGTCACAACACAACGCCGCGCCGTCGCATCTCCTGCCGCCGCGCCGCGCCGCGCCGCGCTTCGTTCCTCCTCTTCTCGTTCATTCATTCCTCCTCCACGCGATGCTGTTGTTTTTCTCGGCTGACATTCGGTGTGCCGGCGACATTAGCAGATGTTAGCAGATGTTAGCAGACGACACACTCCCCACTGCGTAGTGGCCAGAATAAAGTACGATCTTTGGCAGTTCGAGCAGGATTTATCGAATCACAACGACCAATACAAGATATCGCTTCGAGCTGCCGTCCGATACGGATGCCCCATCAACCCGACGCCATTCTTTCTCCCAGGGTTGTTTACATTGCGCGGGGGATCATGATGGGACCAATGTGTACTCCCCGTGGCTCGTGGTGCACTTGCCTTTATATTGTCATCGGCGGCTCGGCGCGGCGGTGGCCCGCAGAGTTTTCGATAGGGGCTCTAAACACGAGCAATAACCTGGGGCGGCGGACGAGCTCCTAGATCAGTTCTATCCAAAAGCTTCTCCCGGGAGCGAAGCAGCTCTCCTCCCACTCCGCGTGTTTGTTACCATAATACACGGGGCGCTCTAAATAGTTGACGCGTCATACATATGTGCACTGGATGTAAAGCCGATACACGGTGTCCAAAGGGGAATAAACCGCGCGGGGGTTGCACTGGTCATCCATCTAAGCAGAGCCGTGTCGAAGCGAAGCTCACGGTTCGTCGATCGTACGAGTATGAGAACCGGTGCTTTCTCGGCGTGATAACGCGGTGATATCGAAAACAAAAATAGTCTCCCGTATGCGCCGAAAGATCGCGCTACTCTTCAAGCCGGTTGCGTCGAGGCGACCGCGGCCGCGGCGCGGCGTGACATAAACGGCTGTAAACGGCGGCCCACGACGAACAGAGTCGTTAGGAGGAGAGCGACGACAACGAGGAACAAGCACCAGCACTCGTCCACCAAATGACTGACGTCCTGATGCAAACTGCGGTAGGCTGAGCGCGGTGTGCGCGACACCACCTCAAGGACGTCCGCGAACGTCTGGCCGGCGACTCGGCCGCTACCACAACAGTCGAGCGACATTTGACTGCTCGAGGGAGAGGGCCTCCTCGTGGTTCCTCCTGTGCTCCTCTTTCTCGATATACGCGTGGTCGCCGATGAACATGCGGGAAGCGCCCATGTACGAATGCCGTGCCCGTTTCATATGTATACATAAAACGGTCGCGCCGCGACAGGCCGACTAAACGGGCTGGCTAAGCGGGTTTTCGCTTTCGACTGAAATCGAATGTTCCTGCTGGCTAGCCGGTGGCGGTGCATCTGTGTGTACGTGAGCGCTCGGGTGCGTGCGCGCACGCGTGCATCGTGTTGTGCACGTAGGAGCTGCACGTACGTACGCGCTACGCACACCACACTCGCGTCGCGCGTTTCCACCAGCATCCATCCAGTATCGGGTGTCCTTACAAGTAAACCGTAGCCTGTCCGACTCGCGTTACAAAACGCCAGCGCGACGGGAGATGAGTGAACCGATTGAATTACCCGGGTGACACGCGCGTACCCTGCCAGACCACGACAGGTACATGATGTCGGTTTACCTTGACGGAGGTCACGCCTGGGCTTCGCGCGGCCACTAACGCTCTTCCCGTGTCTTTTTGATAGCTTCCCCCCCGACGATTAATGGTGAATTGATTAAAGGTGATTAATGATGCCGGGGGCGTGATAAGGGAAGTTAGGATGAATGCTGCTCCGCGGCTCGATCGGAGCTGCCAGGTATCATTCGGGGCGCATGGAAGCAGTGGAATGCCACTTCACGACCGACTGTGAAAGTTGTATTAATTACACCGCCTTTTAATGCGTCAGCATTTTTTCACTCCGGTTTTTATGTCTTTTCGGGAGGAGAACGGAATCGACCGCGTTCTACTCGAAAATACTCTCCGTGTTGCTTAACGTGGGCCATTGAACTTTCGTGACGTTGCTATGTTGCTTTCATATCTTATAAAAAATGTAGTTTATTGGAACTTAGTCATACTCTATATGTATATGTATATGTACAGCTGGTATTGGGAAACCAAGTGGAGGCGTGGCTTAGATTTCAGCGCTGCGGTGGTAAGTTGGCAAACTATTGACAGTAGGCTGGGTTCCACCAAACATTCCGAATAATTATTTATTAATCGAATAAGTAAAAATTTAGTGTTCCAAAAAATTTAAAAACACTCGTTTTTCACAACATGTCTATATAAACACTGATAATCATATGGACTTCGACGGATTTCAGCCTACTCTGAGTAGTTCAATTTTTTGTCACTAGTTGGCGTATCGAAATTCTTGGTTTCCCAATACCTTATTTGTAGGTATATGCGGTAAGTCGTGTGGGAAATGTTCAAAGGTTTTAATTACTTGGTAAAAGTGTACTTAAAGTTAAACTTAGCTTAAAAAAAATAGTTTCTTTTAGATGATAAAACGAATCGTTTCAAAGAATTACACGTCTATTTCTTCTCCTCGTTTAGATTATACTTTGTCTTCAGTTTATCTATTTCTTCCATCTTCTTGTCCACGTCGACCCGTTTAAATGCCTTGTTGCTTTGATAGTACAAGACCACTAGGTACCTGTTACAAACATTAAAACCACTCAGATGATCGCAAGCGTTCTTCGCATCAAATATGTCTTCGTAGACAACGAAAGCGGTTCCTCGGGTCTCAGCAGTGTTGCCTCTAAAATAACAAAGTCTATTAGTCTAAGAGCTTGCGGTAGCTCTTACGTTTCTGTTAGCCGTTGATCAATAGTACTTACACTCTGATTTGCCTAATGGCTCCATATTTGCCAAAAATATCGTACATTTCTTCGGCCGTGATTTTGTACGGCAAATTTCTGATGTACAGCACCCTGTTCACTTCTGGGGGCAACCTCACCTGCAAAGGAAAACATTTTGCGAAAAAACAAACGGGATAGGTTAGGTTCACAGTGGTTCGCGCAATTAAGCCTTCGTGTATCGATTTGTATACTTACGTTAGCCCTTCGTTGCAGCATAGCCATAGTCATTTTTGCAAATCTGTTTTGTTCTACCTACCACAGCAAGACAATATATCTTTCACTGCGAGTTAACACAGCTAAAACTTCTTCAAGTTCACTAACAATCACTAACAATGTATCTTCTCACTTCTCCTACCAGAGAGCAGCACTGTGAAAGTGAGTCCATCTTAATATATAGGGTGTCCCAAAATACTTCTCGAAAGAACTTGAAATACACTTGGTGTTGCATGAATTCATAAAATCAAAACGTACATTCGGGTACAGTCGTACATATGTATGTATTTCCAGCGTCAGAACAAATCGTTTAAATAAATTCGTAGATTCGATAGCTATTTAGAGATTGGAGCGTTAAAACCGGCCGCAAGAACGATCCGTAGCGCTCCGCTCTAACCTTTCGTGCATCCTTCGATCGAATGAATGGGAACTGAGTCGAGTGAGAGGTGGCAGGACACTGGAGTAAGACTGATATTACGACCCTACTCGAGACTTGGCGTACCTATTTATTTTCCCACGGTTTTTTTTACGTCCTCGTCTCGGCGCTCGGACGTGTTTACTTTAACGCGCGGTTGATTTCGTCGACTTCTCGTATTCCGCTGACCATACACGTAGAGTGAGTGAAAGAGAAATAGGGAAGCAGGTGAAATTGTCCAGCCGTTAAAGTAAACACGACTAAACATGCTTCGAGCGTCGGAACAAGGGGCAGGAAAAATCGCGCTAGGGAGCCTTTGAAGCGATTCAAAAGGAACATTTATTACTCGGAGCTATGCATGTTCGTAATTTTTATTCGTAGCAACGGTACTCGAAAACAAACAATTAAAAATGGTCCTAGTAATTGGCGTTATTTACTCCCACGGATACGACTACAGTCGAATGAAATGTACAGCTATACGATTTCACCACGCTCGTCTCATAATGCGTTCAGTTACGTTTAGAAGATTAACAGTTCACGATATCTTTCAGTATAGAATGTATATAGATTATAGATGTCACGACCACATAGTTTAAAAATGTACTTGATGAGAATTCTTAGGTATTGTTTAATAAATTGACACATTAAATAGTAAGATCGATATACGACGCCGACGGCTAATTGTAAGTATCTGATGTTTCGACACTCCCGTTTTGAATACGCAAGAGATACGTGACGTATTCATCGAAGTAGATATTGCTAGTGGAATGAAGAGATGGCACAACAGACCAATGCCTGGTTGCAATTAGAACCGTCAGGTATTTTCTATGAAGAGAGCTTCGCTAATAATTTATATCTTGTTAAAAGCCGCGATGTCCACGCTCTGCACGAAATCCTCGAGTTCGTGAATCTTGTCTGTGAGCCAGTCCACGGAGACTTTGTCGTCCTCGACGACACACGAGATCTGGAGCTTGTGAATTCCAAAGGCAAGGGGTACGAGTTTCGCTGCAAAAGAACAATTGCTTTCACTCGTCTCTAAAATTCAACGTTGAACCGTCGTACATCACAAGTTAGTCTCGCGTTGATAACTCACATGCTCCCCATAGGAGACCATCGGTCTTGATCTTTCGTACTCCTACTTCGATAGTCTTCATGTCCGTTTCATCGTCCCACGGTTTCACATCCAATATTATGTTGGACTTGGCAATCAGGGTTGGTTCTAAAAAATTATTCCATACTTTGCAGGCCTGATGATCTAATTAATCAGATTCCAAGCATCGATTCAGTGGACAACTTACTCTTAGACTTCTTCGCGGCATATGCTGCCAATCTTTCTTCCCTAACTTTTGCAGCTTCTGCATCTTCCCCCTAGCAAGTCAAGTATTTGAAGAGTTTACAGTATGAGCCGCAAGCAACGACATTTCAGCTTGGTTAGTTGTACAGTTGTGTTTTGTGTTGAATTCATGTGATAAATAGAAAAATATAATCGAATGCACGGTATTCTGGGAATATCTGGTGTACTATGTCTCGTAAATATCGTACGGTTTAACGGTTTAAACACTTTTACGCCCTACTTGGAAAACGCGTGTGGTGTGTCCTAAATTGTATTAGTATCGTGCAGAAATGACTTGAAATATTATGTACGGAGGGGGGGGGGGGGGGGGGGAGATTATTTGCTTAGTGTTGATTCCGCGCAATATCTGCCCACTTGCCTCTGAGTCGGAACCAAACAGATCTACGTCGTCGTCGTCCTCCGCCTTTTCACGTGATTGCTTTGGAGCTGGATCAGATTTCACAGGCGCGGGTCGATCGATCTTCTCTTCGAGAACTTTAACGCGTTTCTCCAGTTTGTCGATGGTACTCCTCAATTCTTCGATGACTAACGACAAACATTCGTGAAACGGTGAATGTTATATCGGCGAACAACTTGGAACAACGTGGAAACAACGTGGTCTCACTCAAACAATACAATACTCACTATGTTCCAGAGTATCTTTCTTGTTATCAGTCGGAGTGGTAAGACCGGCAACGGCTGCAATATCGTCCATCTGCAATTTAATTTTAATGACATAACAGAGATAAACAAGGGCGTAAAAAGTCCAAACTAATACTTTCGTGTAGACCGTAGAGACTGATATTATACCCACAGATTGGATTAATTTTAGATGTTATATTAGTAAGCAGGTTCGAAAGTTTGTTATATAAGGATGTGCAAAAGGGTGCAGTACTCACACACTGTAAAGATTGTTTAATATGTTGACGAGCCTTGGCGACCTCATTGGCTAAACTTCCACCAGCAGATAAAATTGGAGTAGTGGTTTGCTGATTTCCCTGTATCCACCAATATTAAAAGTCAGCTGACTAAACTGATTGTTATAAACAATTCAATATCATATCTCTATCGGGATTTGTAAATGAACTTTATTATGCTAACATCTCGTTCTTAAACCAGGTGTGTACTATGTATTACCTACTTATTGAAAGGAGGTGTTTACTTATTATTTTAAACATCTTAATCTAACCAAGTAGAGATAGATATTTCATATGTTCGAAAGTTCGAAAGGTGGATGAATAAAAAGCACAACAGACGATTTCACCACACACTGCTTCGGTACTCGCTTATTCTTATGCTTACTACGAAACAAAATCTCGCAAAAACGTATTTATTAATAAACGCAAGACCACGAAAAAAATATTAAAGTATCCCTTGTCATAAGCAAGCATGCATTACAATCACTGTTTATTTACGATAGGAGAGGAGCATGCAGGGTGTTAAATTAAAGAAGGGTGACTCGTGTACATTTTTCTTTATGTACACCTGCTTCTTAGTAACTGTCAGATCTGAGAATCAAAGAGCAATGTAAATATCGGTGTTCAGTGGCATAGTGGTGGTGGTGGTGCTTTTTGACGATATAAAACAATATAAGAATATACCGTGTATAAATATTTTGAAGACAGTAAGCAGATTTCTCTAATACTCCGGGCAATAAAAATAACTAAATAAAATTCTATATCGCATCAATACACACTCAACATTAACATTGCATTACGATATGTACCTGATTAGGTAATTGCTGTTTATTCTGTATTAGCGGTGTATGAGCATTTTCTTTTACTTCCTTAACATCATTCTTCCCTTGTCCCCTATATCTATGCCTCGTATCTGCTTTATTCTTTTTCTCTTTTACTTCTTTCGTATTATATTTCTTGGATTGCGCGTCGTTCGGAGTAGTCTCTCTCTCCTTCTGCTTCTCCTTCTCTTCCACGTTACTTTTAATACTATCTTTAATACTGATACTATCATATTTCTGCTTCTCGTCCGTGCAGTCTTTCTTCCCCTTATTATACTCATTCTCATCTTTGTCCGCCTTCGAAATTTTCGTTTGGCATTTCGGCTCCTTCGCAATGTCACTCGAAACATTCTCGGAACTGTGTAGCTTGTTATCTTTCGACTTCTCAGATTTCGCTTTAGACAAAGGGTTTCTGTTCAAAATGTCTTGGCAGTTGATAGTTACAGAAACATCGGACTTAATAACCGGGCAGCTTTCCATAATCTTATGGGACACCACCTTGAAACATGTTTTAAGCTATGCAAGTAGACATTCGCGTCTTGCACTTAATGTTAAGAAGACAAAAACTAAACGAAGCATGTTCCTGCCGCATGCCGATTGGCGATTGCAGTCTTGTATTGTCACTACAGAAAAGAATTTCACAGAAAGATTTCATGCAACTCCTTGGATTCGTCGAATATGTGAACAGGGTGTGGCGTGGTGGAAACGGAAATAATAAAACGAACAAACGGACCAACTCATTGTAAATTACACTTTACTGTTATCAATGATATACAAAGGTCTTGCCACAGAAGCTCTGTATCGGTAAAGAAATGCAGGACCGCACGAGTTATTTCAGTATGCAACTGGGTCTCTGCTAGAAAAATAAAATTCCCAACACCTCATGATGTAACAAGCTGATAAAGTGTTCCCTATCACCAGATATTCCCTGAAGTGTGTGTTAGAAATGTTAGTCTTTTTCCTCCTTTTTGTTAATACGAAAAAAAGAAACACAAGGCACAACCAAAAGGCATACATTAGCCACAAGCCACGGATGTTGGGGTTCGGGTTCAAAATTCTCTGTTTGTAAACATACTGTTGGAAAAATTAAATGTCCTTTGTGTCTGTTGTCTTGTATGTTTAGAAACATTTATCCTACCCCCTCGGCAATCACCTCCACGAGTCCAATAACATAACATATAGGTAATCCAGGGGTAGAGAGAAGATACTTACCTTAGCCATTCTTTCAAAATATAGCCGTTCTGCTTTGTCATAGGATGGCTTGTCGAACCATACCTTCTCTTGCGCTAATCCTGATTTTTCCATGTTTTAGATGATTTGGTTAACAATTAAAGATGCAAGTAAATTTCTGCAAAACCAAATTTAATTCATCTTAAATCTTAAATGCCAAATGTTCGAACACGGAAAATAAAGATATTGAAAAGTTTCCCATTATTAGCATTTATTAAAAATACAATTCTTTCGTCAATATATATATATATATATATAAAATATATGAAAATGCTGTACAATACTGAATAAGGATACCGATCGAATCACCTGTCGCGCAACAATACAGCGCGACGATCAACGATCTAACAGATAGATATTAATTAACATCACGAGCTATCGTCGTCACTGCTAAAATATTTAGACGTAAACGGAGGTTTCTTTGGTACTTTACGACTAGACAAATCGAACGTATACGCTCGTTCGGCGGTTTCTTTTTTATCCGGCGTCTTTGTTATTTCTTCCAGTAAAGAATAAATTTCTTTTTCCTGGGCTGCTCTAGCTACGCACGGGTGTACTTTCAATGGATTAAAGTATCGCACGAACGCCTCGAGCTCCTCGAAAGAAGCGTGCATAGAATAGCATATATTGTAAGTTCTTTTCTCAACACTATCCCACTCTCCTACGATACTTGTATCTTTATTCCTCCATCTTAACGTAGACGGAACGATAGTTAAAATATTCGCACCGCTTACGTCTCGTCTACAATATAAACCTGAATAACTTTTCGCCGTGCAAGCATGAATCGGGGTACTGTTCGCTTCGTTCGTCACGTAACGAGATAATTTGCCGATGAGGCAGTAGTTTCTATAGATATCATCTCTTACGTGAACTTTCATTTTTAACTCTTTGGAGAGCTCTACGAAGAGATATTCAGAACTGTATTTGGCTGAACACTTCAGAATAACAACGTTCCTTGGGTTTTCGCTTAACCATTCTCCGATAACGCTGTTCAGTTTAGTTATACCTTCTTTCCTAGTAGGGAAGCGCGGATACTCGTTACTTAAAAATGTCGTGTCTAAATAGACTTTGGTGAACGTTCTCGGGAATAATTTCTTATTCTGACGGTAATGAAGAGCTTTCAACTTCGGAAAGTCTATCGGATTAACGCGAAAGTCACCGGTGTACAATATCGACGTGTCGTTTCTTTCGAAAAGAAACATCACGGATCCGGGGCAATGCCCCGCCGAAATACAGGTGACAGAAATCAGGACTTCGCCTTCGCTTTCTACTTTGTATTCTATGACGATCGGCGTATCGATAGCTATTCCCTTTACGCAAGGACTTTTAACGTTGTGTGCATTTTCTACGAATACTTTTGTAATAGGACTGCAATAGAGATACTTGTTATATTCTTCTAAATGAGCGAGAAATGTGCTCGTTAAACCCTCCATATGATCTTGGTGAAAATGACTAAGAAAGAACACAGAAGATGTTAAATTGTCTCCAACAAAACGATCCACAGAAATGCCGGGTATCTCCTCGATAAGCCCAAGGAAAGTTGACATTCTGGAGTGCGTCGCGTCCCTGTAATTTATAAATTGGGCATCAACCCAATCTTATGTCTTAACATTAACGATATCTTAAATCGGGCATGTTTGAGCAAAGCAGATTATCCTTATTCCCGGAACCAACTGATCTATTTAAATCGAAGTAATTCTTTACTCTTATCAAACGCATATGCTCTTCGGATGGGGACGGTAAAAGTACGAGATTTATATTCACGGGAATAGCGAGTTGTCGCAAGCACTAAAACAGATGTTCGCGAAATCGGAAAACGAAGTTTCCAGTTCTATAGGCACGTAGGTAAGTAGTAACTTGAAATCAATCGTGTATCGTATTAATGAGTGAAGGAGATTAAAAGGGGTTGTCTACAAACCGATGGGCCACGAATCTGTACAATTCTGTACGAACAGTCAGTAAATTTTGCACTGGAACTTCAACAACACGAATCCGCCATGTGGCGTATTGATCGATTAAAATTCGATAGTTATATAGCGAAGTACGATTAATCCGACGTTCGGCGATATTGCAAAACGATCCGGTATTAGCGTCGATTATATACCGCTTGAATATTATTAAATATACCTTGACTCGTCACAGATTGTCAGATTGATGCAACAATTGTCTGCTCGCCAAAATCTCTCTGTGTCTCTCTGCCGGATATAACGTGCCAATTGAAGAGAAATAGAAAGAAGTACGAAGAAGTGAAAGAACGATGTATAGAGAACGATGGAAGATGTCAGTAGAGTACTCGTATCACTACTGGCGAACTCAACATGCCTCTGGATTTCACAAGTTTTTAAAAAAAATCGTTTACTTTCCATTCGAAGAGGTGTCGGATTAAATGATTAATAAATTTTGCTGAGTGCAACTGTGTTTATCACATAGAAGTATCCAAAAGTATATTGAAAGCAGTAGTAGTAGTATCGATTCCGTAGCGTAGTGGCCACTTGACCAGTTCGTGCAAGTAAAGTGATATCCATATCAAATCTTCTACAGCAATTCCCAAATAAAGTTTCACAAATCGTTTTCTCATAAAATATTTCGGACGACAAGAAGATTCGTCTCTTATGTTTTAGGATTCACTAGGTTCATTTACGGATCATATATAGTATTATTTCTCCTCTTAAACTCTTAAGCTTAGATCGTGGCAGAACTTTAAGTTGCGCATGAAAATTTTGCGTTCTCCTATTAGGCCGTGTATTATGAAGCATCCTATATAAACAAAGCCAGTACCGTTCTGTATGTACCGCTTTGACAATTCTGTTTGATTCTGTCAATTGTTTTTATATTGTAATACACAAAGTTGGAAACAGTTGGAAAATTGGCGGCAATTGATCTACGATAGGTGCAGGTGGGTGATATAGGTCGCCGCGTAGAAGGTGGTTTGTCTGCGTTTCGTCCAAGTAGAAACGAATTTTCAGTAATTTTTCAGTAAAAATGACCGCGCAAGGATCGCCAGCGAAAATGAAGGAATTACGTTTGCCCATGTCAAGAGTGAAAACAATTATGAAAAGCTCTCCTTATGTCGACACGATTGGTCAGGATGGATTGTATCTAGTCACGAAAGCGACGGTAAGGTTAACACGAGGGTATACCCGATTCACGCTTAAACCTTGTTATTTCTTACATTTCCTCGGTTTCCATATTCGCTATTTCGCGGGTTAATTAAAAATTGCTGCTTTCCTCGTTCGCTTCATCTAATTAATTTTACGAACCACGCGTATTCGTTGATAACGAGTTGCGAGGCAGCAAACGGAATTGTTGGCATAATGTTTGTAGGAATTGTTTATACATTATCTAACCGAAGAAGCGCATCTTAAAAGCAATAAGGGAAACTCGCTGGACTACAAGCATCTGGCAGAGGTGGTACAGACTAACGACACCCTGGAATTCCTCAGAGAAATAATGCCCAGGAAGATAACGGTCAGGCAATTCAAAGAAATGATGGCCGCCAAAAATTCGCGCAGCAGCTCCTCGGAGACTAGCTCAGATTCGGACAGCGATAGTGAGTCAGAAACAGATTCTTATACCGATAGCGACGACAGAAAAGACAGCGACGCAAAGGAGAATGGTAAATGCGACTCGGTCAGTGACAAAAGCGAGGCCAACGATAAAAGCGATAGCGAAGACGAGACTAAGAGATAGGGGCGCATTTCCCTTCGTATCCGTGTAAGGCAGACCGAGCTGGCTGGAAAATAACACAATTTCACAAACATGCGATTGTAAGTCAACGTTTTAGATGGAATATAGACAATAATTTTAAAATCCGAGCACTATTTTTATATGTATTCGTTAGAAATGGAGCGTATAGTAAATACATCTTTATTCATAATAGAACATATTTGTATTACTGCGTACTTTGTAGCTACATTACTAAACGATGGTGAAAATTTATACAAAGGGAGGGATATATTTATTTTTCGATAGAGTTCCGAAGCAAAATAAGCGCATCGATTTTCCTACGCTGGTTCTTCCTTTAAGCTGTATCGCCGCAATAATTTGTAAAATATTACTCTTGGTGTAATTTCTTAGGCGTCGCTGTCGAGCCTGGATCATACTCGTTCAATTTAATGGCCAAGAAGTAGATCTCAGCCAAGGCTATGATTAATGCACAAATTATACCTAGCAGCAATCTAAATCCAAAATCTAAATTCCCCACAATCAGTTCCACACCTAGGAATCCGAAGGCGAAACCAGCCAGCACGGAAAATATAAATTGCGCAACAGCGATGAGTTGCTTGTTTATCTGCTTCACTGCAAAAAAAGAAAGAAAATGAAAGCGTACATACTTACAAGTCTATTAAATAGAATATTCGCAGGTTAATTTAGAAATGTTACTTTGATAAGCCATGGTATCTTCCGGTAGGTATCGTTTACTCGAGTCCACACCTTTGGTCATAGCTTCGTATTCCCTAGCGTTCTGCTGTGCTCTCAGCTTCTGTATTCTAGCTTCCAGCTCCGGGTTTCTCGGCGTAACCTTTGGTGTCGGTAATTTTATATCAGCCTCTGTTATAAAATCATGTAAATAAAGTCTCTCCGTTTTGGTCTTCCTGTGCTCTTTCAAGTATTCGTTTAGCCATTTTATGTCGTCCAATTCTAGGAAAATATCTTTCTGCTTGTCTCTTCCCGACTTCTTTAAAGCGATTACATTAGCTGGAACAGTATCCGCTTTTTTAACATTTCGCCAGATGAATTCTACTAATTTTTTACTCGGCTTTATTTGTATAGAAGGATCTTGGATCGCTTCAACTGGCATTCTCGTATATTTTAATATAGAAACGTTCTATCGATATCGAAGCAACATAATCGGCAGATTCTTATATGTTAAATGCAGGGTTGGTACTAGATTGTATCGTATCGGTTATTAGAAAGTACGGAATACAACTCTGCACGATTAATCAGCGACTTATGATGTAATATGTAACTTTCTTTCCAGATCCACGTAAAACTCTTTTATCTCTTGCTCCTTTTCTTCAAAAGTCTGATTTACTTTCGCACACTTGTCGCTCATATCATTAACAAACTTCTCCCATTCTAGTTTCCGTGTTTCCCTATTCTCTTGCAACGCTCTGTCCTACGAGCACCATTAAATATGCACAACAGTGAAAAAACATAGAACTAATGGAAAGCATTGTTCCTTAGCTTGGAGAAATAATGAAAAGTATCCCATACACTGTCGAAATCTTGTTCCCTTTGAAGGACTCTTTCGCACATGCTCAACGCGACATCGACGTTCGCTTTCAAGCTAGGTAAATGGCAGTCGCCGAGTTGTTCCGTCCGATCCAGTTGGTTCTCCTTCAGTTCCGTGGAATATTCAAGTATTTTGAAAAGGTGCTCCACTTCTCGGTCGCCCCTCTTCTCCTACAAGCATACAATTTTTAATCCCACCACGGAAATTCCATTCGGTTATACACGAATGATAGGTTATACACGATAAGGTGCAGTTATCAGGCACGGGTGCGCAATAACCAGCTGATACGATGATCGACAAGAGTAACGTTCTCGCTAGCTTCTGACTACCGAGCTACTATTCTTTGCCAAAGGTTGTTCCTAGATGTAGGAGCAGTACGAGGGTCCTTTACCTGGAACTCCCGCAGGAAGAAGGTGATTTCACCTTGGATGAATGGTCGATGATCGAATAGCCGGCTCCAAATCTCACCCGTGTCTACGAAAAGGCGATATCGCGAGTAACATTATAAGCAGTCGTGATAACGGAACTTGTACTTCAAATCCTTATAATGAATCCGTATGTGCCGCACCTTTGATAACGGACGCCATGATCCGCCGTGGAATCGAGTGGAATCGAGGTCTTATTACAGTTCAGTTCAGAGAGAGATACGGGATACGGGTCGCGGACATTGCGTCCGCGCATCGCGCTCGATACAAAAATTTTCTTCGTTAGTACTATTCAGCTGAACAGTGCAGATTTGCTACAGTAGGCTATACAGGAGGTTTCGGTATATTTAGTAAAAGTGGGTTAGAACGAGACGAGCTTCGATATACTGCGTGCTCGAGTGGAAATATTGAAAAATAATAGAGGCTGGATCACAGTATCCGTAGAAAATAGAAATTAGTGCAGAACAAGCGGACGATGTGTTTTATAACAAATCTCGAGTAAAATAAAGAAGTAGCGAAGGTGCAGTGAGCGGAAATTTGAATCGGCTTTTGGTCGATGGTTAGCTGAACAGTTCTCTCTGTTCTAAACTGCATTTCCAATTGCAAAATCGCCGCAGGGTTCTCGTTCTGTTCGCCCATCGATCGTTCTGTTTTAAATTAAAGTAATCCGTATCTTCCATTAGAATATATCCTCCCTTCCCACTGGATACTGGTCACTCGGATACCATTTTCGTCCGCAATAGGTTTGTCGACGGCCATTGCATAGCTACCTTATATTTCGCTCGATCAGCCTTTCGGGAACTTCGCTTTTAAGCGTTGCTTCTGCATTTAAACGACGCCGCTGCTTTTTCCTCGATATAAGTTAAGTGTCGAACAAGCAGATACTTTTCACTTTTAAGCGAACAACTCTCATCTCTCGATTGTTGGGCTCTCTCCAGTTTATAATTTCGGCCTCTACAGTTGCAGAGATTGCTGCCCCTTTTCCTTCATTTTTTCCCCGGCAAGTTCGAGGGCCTTTGTCCCTTGCGCGCGACTGGCAAGAGTGGCAAGGAAAGTAATTACGGATAGGAAATTGCTCGAGGAAAATGGACTTTCCATTGGGTTCCATGATGGATCGACGTTTAAATTGGAAACAATTATTTTGCGCTCAAAATCCGCCGGTTTCCAAACTTTTAACTTACGAGATTGATCAATTAGGGTGAAGTCGGATTTCCTTTTTAGTAGCCGCATTAAAAGCTTTTTTTCAAAGCCGGCTGAGAGGATGGCGCGTTACCTCGGTGAAGAGTAGGTACTCGGAGTCGCGTATTCGACACCGTTCAATTCCATTCTCGCCTTACAACACGATGCGTCAGTTATCGATCGAAAATTTGAGACATCGAGCAGTCATCGCACGCATATTGCGGCTTGCCATCGAACGGTGGTAGGGATTTCTGCAGTCTATAAATGAAGGAGTTCTGCTCGACCGCTCGTCCATTTCCCAGAACCCGACGGAGCTCCTACCGATCTCGAGGCACAATGGATCGTTATCTGCGCTTCGTTCTGTTATTCGCCGTTCTGCCGTTTGCAATGTAACGAATACGTGGATTCCTCTATTAATTAGAGTTTTTCGCCATAAAAGTATCGGAAGTGGTGCGAGGGAAACCGTATCCAATTCATATTACATTTGCACGCTTCCCAATTCCTCGTTGTTCATTCGAATACTCGTTGTTCGCGAGCCTCGGTATTTCCAATCGACGAGCAATAGGACTTCAATATCGGATTTATGGCTTGATAAAGCCGCGCGGCATAATTTTTTCGTGGTAATCGCTACTTGGTTGTTATTATTAACGTATCGCCGAATTTGGATTCTTGCAGGCAGGAGGCCGTCGAGAATGGTGGATGCGAGTGCGCCGTGTTTCCGATGCAAATATCGGAACCAATCATCGAACGCGCACTTCAATATAATGTCACGTGCAGCGGCGAAGGGGAGGAGAAGTGTCAACAATTGTGCATTGCTCTGGTAAGTAAATAACACGGATAGATCGCACGGTTGAGCAGCGGGATGAGTAGTAGGGTTTATACAAAAACCGACTTTTGAAAAAACCGGTTTTCGAATTCCACTATTCCCAAAAAACCGGTTAAACCGGTTTTCGAATTTTCATGAAAAATATAATTAAAATAGAAAATAAATATTTGTACTTATTTTAAAATTTTTCAGTTTTTTTTTATATTTATGGAATTACAATAATATAACAAAATAAAATATACTCTATCTATACAAAACCAAATAAATAAAAGAAATTAAAATAACTAAAATCCGTACAAATCCGTACAATTTTTGAGTTCATTTAATATGTATGGATCTACAATAAAATACACTGCATACGAAACCAAATAAAAAAAAAAACTAAAATAACTAAAATTCGTAAAAAATATAAATTTTAAATCTTTATTTCATTTAGTATTTTTCTACTTTTAGTATTTACTATTTTCCTTGCGAAAATGTGAACTCAGGAATATTAGTTTTACAGTAAACTGTTACCTACTACAATATGCTTGTGTCCGATGCGATTTCAAGTCAAAATATTAACGCTTTTAATTGAATAATTAATTCATTTTTACATATTATGTCTAGTATATAAAACCGGTTTTTTTTAAATTTAAAAACCGATTTTCGAATTTTACAAATTTATAAAAAAAACCGGTTTTTAAAAACCGACAAACCCTAATGAGTAGTGAACGTACACATGGGATTTTCTGCAGGCAGAGAGCGCGAAAGATAGGGCGCCGCAGATGATATGCGAGAAGCTGAATGTGCACGTGGAAAATCTACAGGTCAGTGCCCCATCAGTAGCGCAGGGTGGAGGAGCATCGTTTCCTAATTATTCTCCTCGGAACGAAATATTTTGCAGGTCGCGGTGTACGCGAAAATATGCAAGGCGACCACTTGGAAGTTCACCGGTTTACAGAGCGCGGATCCGATTTGCTGCCACGAGGGGAATACAACGCCTTGCGGAGAACCGACAGCGATAATCGAGAACTAAACAAACCGGCTTATGATCGTCGAGTCGGTTCGTTCCCTTTCAAATCTTTCATTACCGTTATTGTTCGTTACGCAATGGCTCGAAAACATTTATTACTCCGCTGATAATTGATGAATTTATTTGCGGCCCGCCGCGCCGTTGCACGAGTAATCACCCGCCACTGGCGTAAATAATGATCGATCGAATCGCGGAAACAAATTCAGATTAATCCAGTTACCATCTTCGCTTTGGCGCCAGCCAGCGCGAGTTATTAATATCGTTTATAGGCAGAAAAGTAGAGTAGACAAGGCGATGCATTGTTTAGAATGGCTTTAAGGTAGTTACTGATTCAGGGAGAGTTAAACTAGGTAGACACGTTACGGTGTGCTAATTAGGGCCAACGTGAAGAGGGTGGGCAGTAGATTCATAGCTCGATCGCCATGATTCGCTGCTCTCCGTTGGGTGCCAGCGACATGTTAATACGCGCACGAGTGCTAACTGTCACGTTTATACTTTTACAAGGGAATAGAATTAAGGATCTTGAACGAGCATCGGTGCCAAATGGTAATTCGCTACTTGTACCCTCGTTCAAGTCTTACTATAAGAATAAAGTTTACTCTTAGCGCTTAGAAATTCTACTCCAAGGGCAGTACTGGCATCAGTATTTCTTCAGATTCCCTTCCTCTCATAGTTATTCTCGTATTCCTGCATCGACCAGCATCCCCTGTCTCGCTCGAAACCACTTTTTTCGATTCAAAATCCTGTTCACTTGGGAGATTTAATCTGACCAGGCATCAAAGGCTCCTCCGGGCAAAATCGTCGGTTTAAAAGCATTAAACGCTGCTGCATCTCGTCTCTCTCTCTCTCTCTCTCTCTCTCTCTCTCTCTCTCTCTCTCACTCTTACCACGAAACGATTATACGTACGTAGATCGTCTCTGGGGGTAGCATCGGAATACAGAGTACGCTTCACGGATTGCCAGATATATCTTCTATTTCGCCAATGGTGTTCGGAGAGCCCCGTGCCAGAAGCCGCGCTATTCAATAGAGGGTTTGTTATCGCTTCCCCCGACTTCCTGCCGATGAATCCTTCGTCGCGGCTCTCTCTATCGACCTTGCCAGGCTAGGAGGCCATTGTGTACCCACGGTTTTGTCGTCTTTTCTTCTCCTGATTTAATGACTCGCGCCATTTTCGCGCCGCCTCCTGCATCCCCTATCGAGGAACCCACTAGATTTTTCCCGGCTCGCGGGTGTCTGACACAATTCTTCTGAAGGTTGGTCGCGGGGCGAGGGCCTGCCGCTGATGATACTGCGTTTAATCGACGAGGAATGAAAGTAGGCACCTATATTGATTCGGCGCGGCGCGGCGGCTGTGTGCTGATCAGTTGTATGCCCGATCTGAACGAGGCTTTGTGAGAGAATGGGGTGAATGGGCGCGTCATGCATTGATTTCAACTACAGAAAGGCCACTACGGGGAACAGGATACGCGGGGAATGAGGTCACTGGCAGCTACATTTCCGAGCTGTCCCTAAAATTCGCTCCTCAAGCTTCTCCTCGCTAGGTGGTGCTGGTTATACCATGATCGCTCTGTGACGAGCAATCAACGTCGTCAACGAACTTGCGAGCCGTGCCTCTGATTAGCTAACATCCCGCGGACGTCCGCGCGCCCGCATGGAATCTCGATTTAAACGGCAGAGCCGGGAAAACCGTTAATTACGCGCCTGAAAAACAGAGTGGAAAGGAGGCCTGTCCGCGAGATAAATCTCAATCAAGCGAGGACACGGAATCGCGTGGTCTATCCAATAATGCGCGGTGCAATCGAATCTCCTGGGGAAACAGCGGCGTAGTCCCGACGGGCGGCAGCTACATTTGCGTAAATAATTCTGTACCGATAGGATAATCAATGCGCGGGGATTACGATGCATATACATCGTTAGTTTGTTAACCGGGGGATATTAGCTTCCGGCGCGGCCGTTCCCGCGCGTGCAAATGGGCGTAGAGGGAGCGAGATTGTTGGGGCTTGAACGCTCGCGAGAGCGCACCTTTTCTTTCCTTTTCTTTCCCTTTCTTTCTCCGTGCCTTCGAGCGACGTTCGCAGCGCCAATAATCGGCAGGGCAATTCTTCGTTGCTCTGCGACGCGAACCAAGGAAAGTATTTCTATCTCGCAATAATTATCCCCGCAGAATTGCGTGTACTTTCGAAGACAAAGTTCCCTGGAGCATCGATTTCTCCAACAACCGAAGCAGCCACTAACGACGTCATCCCGCGAAACACGTAGCCTCGGTCCACTAATTCCAAGTCACCGGCAGAGACCCACATAATGAATGCCTTCGAATGGAAAAAGAGATGGAAATAGATCGGCGGTGGAGAGGGAAATAGAAATAGAGCGTCCAAGGATCCGAGGGTCTGCACTGTGCGGGATAGACGCTGCTCGAAATTAAGCTCGCCGATGAAGGTGCACCGCGACGTGGAATCCGTAATTAGATGATATAAATTATCAGCCAGCGGCGGACAATGGAAGTTGAAGGAAAGTGTTATCGGAAAGTAATCAAAGCGGGGACCCGTGTGTGGTATTAATATGCATATTAGCGCGGCTAATATCTGGGGCGAGAGCCTATGAATCGGTTAAATATGGCGTGTAAGATCCATGGGATCTTAAACGCGACCTGAGGCGCCGCTAATAGAGATAGATTAGGTACTTGTTTCGCTAATGCCACCGGCAACGCGACTTCTCGCGAGGTAAATGGCTGCTGAAGGGAAACCATAATGCGGCGTAGATGGATTTCCGTGCGTCGCCGTGCCGTGTGGGTCGTGTGGGTCGTGGCCCGTGAGGAATTCTTTCCGCTGTACTTGTCACTGACAACTTCTTAATTGCGATAGCGCCGGTGCATATGTCCACCTGCGCGTGGCAGGCCGCGGGGTACGGCGACGCGACGTGACGTGCAAACATCTTCCCGGAGCCCATAAGTCGGTTTAATCCTCTGCATGCCTTTCACGCCTCCTTAATGTCAGTTCGGCTCGTGTATCCTGGCTGCTGAGTGCTGGCCCATGCGCGGACCCTACCCTCCTTCGAGCTGGATGGTCGATTAAGCTGCACTCACCGGAAATCGTAGGGTGTCTGTATTAAAATAGACCCGTCGTTACATCGGAAGCGTCGAATTTGTTGGTCCAGGTGCCCAATTCGTTACTGGCCAATTCGGGGCAACGCAAACATCGAACGCAAACGGCACCGAAACTTTTCGAATACGCAGTCTACAGTGTTAGCAGGTTTGAAAGTGCTAGCAGATATAGCTGAGAGACCCCTAAAATATTTCTCCCGGGAGGGTTAAAAATGAAGGGAACTGTAATTATCCACGACTGAAGCATCCCTGATTATAGTTAAGCCATGCGTTCACTGCCGCATCACGATACGCAACATTCGTGTAACCGGTAACGTGACGTGCAAACACTACGTTAGCCGCCTTAAGCCGGCTCGAGCCTCTGTATAAGCTTCCCGTGTCTCCTCGATGTCATTACAGATCGTACGTTACATGTTACTTCGGCCGGAAACCAGCTTCGGAACTGCATGCACGGTTAGCTGACAATCGCCCGCGCAAACGCGTATTTATGCACGTGTGTTTATCTATCAGCGACACGTCGCTTCGCGTCAACGTGGTTGCTTTGCCGGTCAAAGCTCTGCCCCGTTCGGCCTGCTCGATTTCTATAGATCTGCAATTCGATCGCTGGCAGACCGATTGTTTTTCGAGCGTTAAATCTGGTCCAATCGATCCCTCGCCTCGTACCCATCCCCATCCAAGTTCCGTTAAGCCTCAAACGAAACACTCCGGCGCGGCGGCGCGGCGGCGGTCAGGGAAGAGACACAGCTGAATCTCCGAACAGGCGAAAAAGGAAGCTCGGTCGGGTTTGATAAGGCTCGCTAGATTAACGGGCTGCTAGGATGGATCCGCATGAACCGAAAGGCTGCGGATCGAACAGCGAAACTTCGTGGTCCTGCTTATTAACTTATAGCGTTCAAGTTGCTGCTAAACTGATATTAATTATTGCACTCTCTGCTGCTCTAACTTCGCTTGGCTTGTTGTCGCCGTTCATCTCGACCCACCTTAAAATTTCTATCCCTTTTATTCGTTGCCCCTGTTAAGTTCCCAATATTTCTTTATGCACTCCTCTTATGCTTCCCAGCGTCATTCAATATTCTCATCTACCGCGAGGCCAACTTTACTAATTCTTTCGCCATTACGTCAAAGCTTTCGAAATAGTAGTCACATGTCGGGATAAAGAAAAGCAGGACACCACCCTGAAAGCAATAGTAGCACGCGAGCATCGTTCACCGAGAAAGTATTTCCCACTAGACGCTCCTCCAGGAATCTTGTATACGATGGAGGAACCGGAGCACGGTAAACATGATTCTCGTTCCTCGGCCAACACGTCCCTGGAGATGGGCTCGAAAATACGACTGATCTGTATTCCGTAATGCCTCCGATAAGCTCCTGAAACTGGCTGCGAAAGATTCATTCTTGCCTGATACACACGGCCATTTTTTCAGTCGCATCATTTTCAACGCCATCGGAATTCTTGGTCGAATATGTTTTGCTTCTCCCCGCCTATTCGAGGAGATTTCTGTCCAGGGAAGATTCAGTTTAGAAACAGCGAAACGGAAAAGTTTGGAGAAAGTCCAACGTTCGTGTATTCGACATCCTCGCCAGTTCTGTTTCAGTTACCATATTCGTCACTCGCTGAACCGTTTAGTTTTTTGATTGCTTAGCGTGAAATGCAATGGATCTGCCTAGCGTGATAGTTGGTATGCGTAGATATCGCGACACCCTGACGCGACAGAATGCGACAGAACGCGACGGAATTTCAATGTTAATTTTAGCGTATTGAAGGGTGTAATAAATACAGTTTCCGGCTCCGATCGATACGATTTTCATTCTGCATTTGAAACGCAGCCTGCGCCGAACAAACGCGCGGCAAAACACAGCCACCCATCCGATTTTCGTTGCGAGATTGATCAGCGATTCCATTGATTCCATTAAATCCAGCGCATTGATAAAGCTATTGTTGGTCGTCCCGCTGCGAACGAGAAAAAGCATTGTAATCCCTCTGGTTCCAACTCTGTTACCTATTTCTCGTTGAAAGAATGGTTATCATTACGAAACGCGCCGAGGGCAAGGAAATAAAAGGATCGTTCCGGGATGAGGAGTGGGAGAAAGTTACTGCCCAGTGCGCAGTCGATATCAGCCTTGCTGTGAGTTTATAAAAATTATCAAAAGCAGAGGTATTTTTCTTTTTTTATTTCATGAAACGTTTTACAGGTTGTTCCGTGGCGATTCATCTCGCGCGGGTAAACATTTTACATCAGCCCCCAGCCGAAACCACTTTTCCCCGAATTTTATATCGCGATGAGAGCGTTTTATCGCGCTCTCCTGTAAATTCGGTGTTTCACGCGGATTTTAATGGTCCTTTAGAAAATACAAATTACACTTCCACCGTGGCATAAATTCGACGCTCTAGCGCGGATCATTCGTCACGGCCACACCCACAGCGATAAGCCGTCGATATTATTAAATATAATTAATTAAATAATTAGCTCGTTAATTACTTAATGTCAGATGTTAATAACGCGAGCAATTTGTACCGCATGATTTAGCCCGTTAATGACGCTCGCTGAGCCGCGTGGTTGGGGACGAATTGGCAAGAAATTTGTTCGCGCCCGTCGCGTGAAAACGGATCCCGTCACCTAAAGAATACACTGCTTTCGAGTAGGCACTTATGTCGTTGCAGGCTAGCCAAATAAAAGCCTCCCGTCGTTCCAGTTTCACTTAAGGAAAATGGAAAGAGGCTACCTGTTTCTCGCTCTTTTTCCGTTTTTTTGAAGGGACGGCTGACTTGCTACCGACTCGTATTACTTGCGAGTCTGGAGGCGCGGCACGTTTCGACGACTACCCGAGACGTCCTTCTGCCCTGCTATTTTAGGGGAGAATAATTATTGTTCCCTCGCGTGGCCCACCTCCTTCCAACCTGCACCAGGCTCTATCTTCTAACGAAATTCGCGACGGAACGTTCAAGGAATCGCTCTAACAGCCACCCCTCCCGCGACATACCTCCGTTTCTGCTCCAGTCGCTAATTACGAGAAAATTGTTTTCGTCTTTTCCACCCGGGATTCGAGACCCAAGAAACGTTAATTCTTTTGCAAAGTTTCAGTATCTCCCGTCCTATCGAAGGATAAATATTCGTCGCCCGCTCTAACCCAGCGCGCCTATCTGGACACTTTTATTTACAGTATTATCTAGATTCAACTCCTCCTGGACTCTTGATACTTGAACGTTACAATTACCCCACTTTGCCCCGTTTTCATTAAAGAAGATTACGAGATGGTGATGGTTAAATATTACTAGAAGAGGTAGGAAACGAAGGAAAGGGGGAATGGATGGTGCAAGAGGGGGAGGATGGAATGGCTCCGGCTTGGGAGCCAAACGCAAAACTCGCGAAAAGAAGAGGTGCATAAATAATAGCGGGCTGAGAGGCGCGGCGCGGCGTGGCGTCAGCAACGTTCAGCGAACAACGTCAGGGTATTTTTGTAAAAATCGGCCGTTTTCAGCATGCCACTGTCGACCCGTTCCTTCCTCGTGCGCCGAGGATCGTAATAACGATCGACGCGTCAACCGTCACGGAAACAACGTGAACGGTTACAGGAAAAAGCGTATATCCGGCCGGGCCGGGCCGTGGCGATTCGTCCACGGGCCAGACAGAATTAATCAGTTTTTCCGCGCCCAGTCGAACGGTCACGTTTTATGAAATTCCGACCGAATCGAGTGCCGCGCCGTCGGCGTCGTCCCGCCTGTAAATAACCGGCGCGGCGGATTAAGGGAAATAAATTCATATCGAAAGGACAATGACGCTGTTTTCGTCGATAAAATAATCCAGATCGTCTCCGTTCGCCACTGCGAACGGGGCGGTGCATTTAAATTCGCAGGTAGAATGTTTGTTACCAGGCCAAGTGGGGTAGGTCGGGCATTTTTCAGCCGGGGCTGGCTTTAAGAGCGAATCGCAAGGCGCGCCTTGCGTCATGTAAATCTCTTGGAAACGTTTTCGAGGTCCACTCGTTCCTTTCTCTCCTTCTCGCTCCCTCTATATGTATATTCTTTTCCCTCTCCAACTTTAAACTACCGTAATGGCGCTGAGCACAGTCGCTCATATCTCCATCATATCGTAATTAATCCACTTGCCAAGGAACGCGGGCGAGTGGCTCGCTCGGGGGCGGCGCGGTGCGGCGCAGCGTGGCGATTCGAACGTCCCGAATCAGCTTGGATCCTCTTACTGCCTCCTCTGTCTGGTATATTCATTTCTTTTATCACTATCCTCAGCTGGAGACTTTTACTTTTCCAAGTAGTTACCGACCGCTTACAGCTGCTTGCATGGATGTAGTAATAAATTATTAGCTTAAATAGATGTGCCGTTAAAGAGGACGAGTCAGTTTCTAAAAGAGATTTAAAGGAAAGACATTGCGGGCACCGCCAATAAGGGGATTACTTGGTTATTTAACGGCAGAGGCATCCTCCGATTAACACGGTGTTCTTCCGCTCTTTTCATAGTTGAATAATTCATCAGGATCGATAGAGAGCGCACGTTACTGCGGTATACTCGGACAATCAGATCTCTTCTTTGGCCGGCTCGGTATCGCGCAAGAAATTTCTCTGTGCATCGTTCGCGCGAGCCCTCGAATTTGCGAGCGCGCAAATTCGTCGGAATTTATCGAACTTCTGCTCGCCCACAATGATTATGCAGCCCCGCCCGACCAAACGAAAAAACGAAAACGGTGGGAAATGAAATTCCCGGACTTCTCGTTTTTCAATTATTCCACATTTTCGGTCTACTCGTGCTTAATTGCTCCACTTTCGGCCTACCTTTCGCTACAATTCAATTAACATTTAAGTGGTCGTCCAGTTTGCCCGCCTCCGACTGCAAGTTAATTAACGCGAAGATAAGAGTAACGTTATTAAAGCATCGATACAGCCGCTGCGTAGTTTACTGGGCGTAAACTGCCTAACTTCGGTGGCCGGTTTATTGTTCCTCCACGGCGCGGTGAAAATTCCAACGCTTTTCCAGAAATGAAGCCGCCAAATGGGGGCCGCATTTAATTCCTTCCGAACCGATTAATCATCCCGTCGATTCTTCTTTTCCATCGAGCTATATCTCTCCGCGGGATACAGCCTGGATAAAATGTCTGTGCAGTAGGTACGCTGCCGGACTTTTATCAGCCCGCAGCCCGAATCATCGGGCAGATTGAATGAACGAATTAAGTTTTCATTGGGACTATGCGCCGTCGCCGTGGTCGTCGCCGGTGCTACGTTTCCTTTTGTCTCTCTCCCCATTCAGGCCAACGATTCTCTGTTATTCGCTTTCCATCTCGTGCTCCATTCTCCAGCGTTTGTTTCCCTTGCAATCTACTTATCTTTCGCGTGCAACTCTCGTGCTACGCCAGCCGCACAATTTTGGAAAGTGAGTCCGGTCAACTGGTTTAATGGCTAGAAAACTGGAATAAACCGCCGTTAACTGAGATATCGCGATCTGGAGGATTTTCAATGTTTCTAACCACGGCGAAACTTGGTTCATTAGGAGCTATCGAGGGCAGAAGCGGTACCAATGAAACAGCAATCGATTACTGGGCCAGGCAATTACTATATCTGAATTTAAGTGGAAAAATTTCACCCGAGACTTCCATTAGTTGTCGGAAGGAAGACGCGAAATCCCTTTCAATGACTAAATGGCCGATAACCTCGAAAAATATGAATGAACGGCGAGAACGGGATATAGGGTGACTGTACCTAATATCGCCAGGCAAAAGTTAAATCGCTGTCGATTGAATAATAATTGATATTTTTCCATGCAGTTCGTTTCAAAGTAAAGAGAAATTATTCATCTTTCATGTAGCATATGTTAGAATCGTTGAAACCTACAAATTGTTAATTAGGACTCAAAAAACGTAAGACATGTAAAAATCGGGTCCTGAAAAAAAGTGTACCTAATATCGCCTACTCAAGAAATATTGATTAATTCATGTATATATGAGTTTTTAAAGTCATTTTCACATGTGCTTTTATTATTTCTTGCTGTATAAATGTCTTTTTATCCATCTTTGATTTCATTTTTATTAGAATAATATAGAAATTTGAAAATATAGATTTTTAAAATATTTTATTTTTTACGTTCCGATGTACATATTGGACAAATAAATTTTATTTCGGTTGCTCCGCACATTTCGTGACCTCACCTGTAACAAGCATTACATCGAAACCATTGTTCTCCGGTAGGCGGTATTGAGAACAAAGAAAAACGCTATTTTCATTATGAAAAATATTTGAATCGATTTCATTTCTTAAGTACATCATTAATTAGGTATTTCTAGTAGATATTCTTGCATTCACAGATTTATTAGACTTACCTTCTCCGAATGTGACGTAAAATTGTGATAGTCCAATAAATTTTTACTCTATTAAGATTCTCTAAAATCCTTCCCTTTCTGTAATTGTTGATCACATGATGCTGCAATTATAGTATGTCTTCCTACATATGTTTAGGTACTAATTCAGTGCATAACCGATAAATTTTACAGCTTACTGTAAGAGATATAGCGAGTGGCGATATTAGGAACACTGGCGATATTAGGTACAGTCACCCTATGTAGAAATATCATTACCTATTCGAGTTAAGCAGTACCGGTGAGCCTCGATTGGCGAGCGTACATCCGTTCCGCGAGAATTGAAAACTCATTCGCCGCGACAATCGTTTTCCTCGCGTGTTTCCTACGCTCCTCGATTCCTTTCCGTAATCCTCAATTTTCTACCGCGCGAAACCTTCCTTTCTTCCTCTTGCAATGTTCGTTGCTTTCTCCCTGCCCCTCGCGGAAACGTACGACAAACGAACGTACGTACCGTGACAGGGACCACCGTCAAACTAAAGTCCTTCCCGACAACTTACGGTTTCTTTTACTTAGCGCGGAGGTACGTAAAGCGTAACACACGGCCACTGATAAATTTTTCACACTATTACAAACTTCTCAACTGACCCTGCTGTTCATAACTATTAGAACACCTGCTGTATTTGCAGAAAATCTGATAGGGTAAATCCGGGAGACGCGGTCGAGCCGGAGAGTTGGTCGTGTCGCTATATTTCAGAGTCTATATGTAAAAATGCATTAAAGTGCAGACCAATTATTTCTCTAGAAGCCAAATAGTTGAATGAATAGCGTTATTTCGCTTCTTTCTGTGTTTTTCTGGATTTATAGGCTATGAAAGGTAAATTGATGTTACATTTAACCTCTTTTGTCAAACAGCGGTTGTACAGAATCGTATTTAAAATATACTTCTAAGTTTATTTTCCTTTAATGTTTGGAATAATAAGATAGTAGAGACATTGAGGGACAATGCAGCCAAAGTATTTGGCCATATTAACTCTTCCTCTCAAAGCTAACGAGAAGCCCATGTCTCGCTGCAAAAAGGTGAGATGGTCGAGTTATGATTTTTTTATTATTTTTGTTTATTTTTTTATTTTTTATTATTATTATATTATTATTTTTGTTTATTTAGTTTATTTATTCACTTTTGTATTCATTTGCCTTGCTAATCGCTAGTAGGTAATTCACTTTTTCTTTGATGTGTTCTTTACTTGTTTAGCGTAAACAAATTAAATATCAATGAATCCGTAGTTGTATTCACTCATAAATAATTTTGCTTTATCCTTTGTTAATTTTCCATGAATAATTATGTGAGTGGTCTCTGCCAAGGACGAAAACCATTTCTCCCGGCACCTCGGGAGAGGTGGTCAGATGTCATGACTTCAGTTTTCAACCCGATTTACAGTAAATATTGTCTTAAAGCAAATATCGACCAGTTTTTCTGAATCGGCATAAAATTCTGAACATATTAGGTTTGTTCTGATAAAATAAGTAATATCTATATTAGTGTTAATAGCCATTTTATATTAGGTCGACCGCGTCTCCCGGATTTACCCTATTTGGTACAGATCGAATATTTTCACTGCTTTTATTCTTCGATAAACTTGCAACGTTTGTCAAAATTTTATTCCACGCAGAGTAGGTGCCCTAATACTTATGAACTGCGGGGTATATTCCGAGATGCCACCCACCACCGGTCGATTCACCATTCTTGAATGGAAAATTCGACCAGAGTCAGCGATCCCCTCCACCCCCCTCGCGAAATTTCATTCCTCGGTCACTAATCGTCGATCGAGGCGGGGGCGGGGGGGGGGGGGGCTGCTGCACGGTCCATTCTTACATATCTACTCCCCTCTCCGTTCGCGGAGGCGTCGCGACGGACGCGGCGAGGACCAGCGAGCAGACTGGGAACGTCAGAGTACCCTACGACTGCGCCGCGCGCGCATCCCTGCCTGCTTGCTCGATCACCCGACCCATAGATCGTCGTTCTGCAGTTCTGCTCCAGTCGTCACGCTTTCTCGAGTAGTGTGTGCATCGATCGCGCGATCCATCGGCGATCCATCGGCGATCCATCGGCAATCACTCTCTCCACCAGCGAGCTGGTGAGTGGTGCGCTGTCCCCGACTGTGGTCCCCAGTGATCCTTGGGTCCCGGTCCAGACTCCTCCAGCAGAGCGGAGGGATCCAGAGCCTGGATCAAAGGCGTCGCGGCGCATTGCCGCCCAGCTACGATCCTCGCGCGTCTCGTCGCTGTTTCACCGTCTCCACTTTACCATCGCGTAAAATGTGCGCGGCCTGAAGAGCCAGCACGAGTGACACTGTTTATCGAGGCTGCCCGCGGTATCGATTGCTCCTCCTTCATCGCTTAGAATGCCCGCACGGCGGAAGGGTTGCTCGTAGAGAATCGTCGTCTAGAGTTTGCTGCGCTGCCGTGAACACGGGATCCAGCTGGGACCGGTGAATACCAGAGATCTAGATAGATAGACAGGGGAGAGAGAGAGAGGGAGACAGAGAGAGAGAGAGAGAGAAGTGAGCGATGTGCTGAAGCATCGATCACAGTGGAGCGCGGGGATGTGCGAGGCGTTCAATTAAAGCGTTCCAGAAGCACGACGGAGAGCGAAGGAACTGGGGGAGCCGCGTGACTCGCTTGGAAAACATTAGTGTGTCGAGGAGGACGCGGCTTGCGATGTTGCCTCTTATCGTAGTCCCTGGGAATCATCAGTCGCAGTGAAAACCGCGATATTTGGCAAGCATCTGTGAAACAAAGTTCCCTGGAACGTGCTGGATCTGCGGGCCAGCGGCGGACGCGTACCCTTGGAGCGGTTGGTTGGAAAAATTGGGTCAAAGTCTGGAGCAAGGTCGAAGACACGTCCCCCGGGCCGGGCGCTGCTGATGGTCGCGATCCACGCGTCGATGATTGCCGAGCGAGTCTGATTGATTTCTGGCGCGTGACACCGTCGGCCGCGGCATTTTCCAGGCATTCCGCACCGAGATCTCTCCCTGTCGTCATCGTCGAACGATGAAGTGGTGCTTAGTGATGCTGATCCTGGCCGGTGTCACACGGGCCGACAACTCTGTCGAGTCGGAGTATTCCATCTTCAAATGTCCGGATCTGAACTCCCAGGAGGAGATCGACCTCGACAAGGTACGTGCCACAGCTTCCCCGTCTTCCCCTCTTGGACGCTCTCGCGATTACGTAACCGTGGCGCGGGCTCGTGGCTTTAAATATCGCGAAAACAATCGTGGGTCGTGGAATATGTACCCTGGCGAAATCTTGGTCTGTTTTTCTTTGCAAAGTGGCTTTCAGATGGCTTGGCAATCGAAGGAATCGAGGTGGAACGTAGAATTTGCAGAATTTGTAGAGCTTTTAGAACCTGTAGGGCAGTTGGATTCTGAGTTTTATCTCTCTTCCAAAGTGATGGGGGACATCGTGTCCCGGGAATTTCTTCATTCTGGCGTTAAATCGCGTGCGGCGAAGGAGGTAGGCCAGGGCGGCCAAGGTTCCACCACGATTACCGCGCGCTAATTATTCCGGCCGCTGATGAGAATTTTATTTCTCTTACTTGTGTTTCTAACGAGGGACGGAGGGACTTTGAATACGCCCTCGAATCGGGAATACTGAAATATGTACGTGAACTGCTTAGTTTTAATGTCAGCCTTAATTTACTCGACTTTCAATCCGTTTCATTGCGTACAACGTTTTAATCGATGTTCCAGTAAAATGAGAAGTAGGTGTGTACCTATGTGCGAAAAGCCTGTAAAACGATTGTTCTTGTTTTATTCGCATGGAACGCGGTCTTGATCGTTTTTGAAAACACACGGTTCGCGTCGCCGGGACTGATCGTTGCAATGAAAATGCAAATACTCCCCCTAGCGGAATGATTTGTATCTTTTTCCGCCGCTAGTCTCTCGCGCAAGGATACAGATTCAGCGTGACTTGGCCCACCCCAGATTAATGTGATTCCGATAACTGCGCTGGTTTGTTGGGAGTTTGAAAAGCACGACAGCCGGCGCCGCGCCCGCGCCGGTGTCTCTCTTGCTCATTAATTTTTTCCCTCTTTCGCTGCAAAGAAATATTGTGCAGGAAGAATGGCCCGATTGTTACCAGGCACGAAATCAAAAGAGAAAAAAGGAAGGGCGGACAGCTCCCGATGCAACCCCGCTGATAAATGTAATATCGATTACACCGGGCTCCATGTCCGCTGCCTCTCTATTTTTCCAAATTTTTATTTCACCGGCGATTAATAAAAAAAAAATCATCTGACGCGAGGCGAGAGAGATTTTTGTTCGCTTTAATTTCGGTCAGCTGCCCGCCCACTATGTTCAACTTTCGATGGATAAAAATCTGTCCTGTAGCGTGTCTCTCGGCGGCACTGCAGGGTAAACTGTTTTTAATAGCGAGGTGCGGCGTGGCGCGGCGCGGCGTCAGGTTTTTAAAAATCGAATGAGTTTTGATATTTTTTTTAGCGGAGCCTGCGCGCATAGATTTGCACCGAGCAACGGTTACCCTGGCGCCGGGTAATCGATATCTAACGTTGATATCCTAATTCTCGATTTGCAGAAAGGCTCTACAGTCTTTCTTTATGTTTCCAACGTGCAGCGGGCCTCCGCTGCCCCTCCAACCACTTTCCAGGTATCTGGAGTCTCATTATCGGGCCTTTCTTCCGTAAAGGAACCCCGGTGCCGCGAAAGTATCGTTGTTTAGGAGTTACGCCACGGGAACGTTACTAGCGATCAAGGCTGTTAAGTGTAACGCCGCCGGCGCGGCAGTCGTAAACGTCGGAATAAATTGAAAAGAATTAAACACGCCGCGCCGAGACAACGTCCAGCCGAATAACGCTGGGCGAAGCGAAATCTCGCGTCGGAAGTTTGCCGGGTGGAGGGAAACTACGCCACAGAAACTGTTGTTCCTGACTCGCTAGGCGTGCGGGGGCCGAGCATAGAGCGGGCTTGGCTGGGTCGAAGCTTAAAGTATCGTTAATTCAAAACAATTACGAGTTCCTGGCACACGCGGTCTCGACGAAGTTGTCGAGTCGTTCGGGCTTCTGGTTATGGTACGGAGTACATTAAGTGGCAGCTATAATTTAAATGGCCGCGTCCAGGAGCTCGTAATTCCTATCTGCCTCCGTTATCGACACGACTGCGCTCGTTTTCTCCTATCCCCTTGCCTTTTCCAGCCTCTATTCTCCCCTTCTGGCGACGATTACAGAGAGGACAGTACAAGGACGGATTAAACACCACTGGTATCGTGGCAGATTGCGCGCAAGTATATTTATCGAAAAACTCACGGCCCGAAAGATACCACGCGGGACCATTCTGCCGCGAACTTGCTGTAAAATTCGCGGGGGCGTAGGTTGAAAGCTGTGTTAATAAGAAACCTAGGTAATCGTTACTAATTGCACGCGTGCGTGTAATATTGAGGGAATGGATAACTTGGTGTAGGCCGTTCTTTAAGAAACTTGCACTACAGTCGCCAGTGGGCCGTTCTTTGAGGAAGTCTCTTGTGGTAGCTTCATTGTTTTTACGATATCACGGCGGCAGGCATTCTTTCTCGCTGCAGATCTTTTGACAATTTATGCATTGGACGCAAAATGATGGAACGCCGCGCCGCGCCGCGCCGGTTTGAATTACGGCCGAGTCGCTGACGACCGCGACGCCGCAGAAAATTGAATGCAACTTTGTCATCGTGATGCATCACGCCTTCGACGCGTTAGCAATCGTAACCGTACCTACACCCCGCCACTGCGGCGCGAAATCTCTTAACAACCTCGCGCTCTTTCAGAGCATCCGAGAGCTCTGTGACCGCGACTCGTATTTTTCACGCGAAACTTTGGCATCCACTTAATTAGGCACGAGCCTCGAATGGATTTCCTTGCCCTGCCTCGAGCAAGCTCGTGTGCGCGCAGTGGTTACAGCTGTTTTTCAAGTTTCCGAGCTTGCGCGTAATCTGGATCCTACGAACTTTTCCTGGAACGTACATACCTAGAACGAGAGTACGGACGACGGAAATACTGTATTACGTATTCTGTTCTCTCGGTTACTTTTATCGCGACAACATACTGCTCGCGTGTAGTTCCTTTCGACTTTAAGAACGAAAAGGACTTTTGCTGTAAGTTCTCGGTACATACCTTGGAAACTTTCTACAGTGGTGCCAGAGCAACAGAGTAAACAGAGCATCGAATTACGAGCGTTACGTCGTAAAAAGGTCAGAAACGCCATTGGTTTTCGCTAAGGGCTGAGATAGCACAGCAGCGATTAGCGATTAGGAAGTCTCCCCTCCGAGAAGTGCACGTGTGGCGGGCATAAAGAAGCGAAATAAGGGTAGTTACTCGAATCGTAGGCGAGCTGTCGTGACGTGAGATTCGATGCAACTCTCTGGTGATATACTAGCATGCTTGCCAATGCAGCAGGGGTAGCGTATTTGCAGCTGCAAGCAGGTTTAACCGTGTACCTTTCCTCCACGTCTCCTTTTTTCTCCTCGTGCTTCTTCCTTCGGCTTGAATGAGCTCGCAGCCGCAGCGATGTATACAGTGATTTTTGAAAAATGTTCTTCCGTCGAAGCTGCCTCGGAACGGCGCGGCGCGGCGCGGCGGACAGTAAAAAGGGGATGAAGTAGCGCGCAGTTGATTATGCGCTTCCTCGTCCGTACGTGATTCTAGTTCGGCTCTAGCGAACTTGGGGCTTAACTATAGATAGAGGATAAATACGGGGCAATTCTAAATGAATTCGCAGAAACTACAAGTACCGAAACGCGTAGCGGTATAATCTGCGGGAAATTTCGAGCGTGCATTTCATCTGCCAAAAATTTTCTTGAACCCATAATGCGCTGGAAGCTGGCATCAAATCTCCGAGGTTCCCACGAAATTTTCACCGATTCGCACGGCCCGACGAGCAATAGAATTTGCATAAAATGAAATTTTAGATAAGAGAAGTAAAGAATCATACTTCAGGGACGTAAATAACAGGCTGTCGGGGGGAACGCAGCTTTATGGAAATGGTTCCTGAAGGTTTTCGAACCCAATCGCATGGAAATTTTAGAGCTCGCCGAGCGGACGATGATTATTGATGGCAAAAGAGATAAACCGGGGGTGGAACTTCTTTACCAAACAGTGAAGGGGTAAAAATATCCCATAGGACTCTAACAGATTACTGTAAAGTTACGTGGTTTTGTCAACGAAACACGCAAGGAGAACCGTAATGCGACAGAGGGGATGGCAATGGTAAATAAATTGCATGTCATTAGTTGTATGCAAACTGGCTGGCCACGAACTTCCTTAACCACAGGCAATTTCGCCGTTGACATTGCCAGGCACGGTAAACTTTTCAATCCACTAGCCTTACATCAACATCGATCACGGGATTCGCAGGGCACACCAGTTGGGGCCCATATTGTGCGTGCAAACCAGACAGCCGCCATCGTTTAACTAATATTATGTGTACGTTGACGGTGTGTTCCATTGACTTCAATCATAACGACGAACTTGGGATTGTAATGGGAGTAGCATTGACGACTGGCCCTGACGAAACACAGCGATATATTTCGTCCGCTTCCATTGACAAACGCGGTCGCGTGGCAAACTTTGCACCCCTAAAACCGTCGGATTAAACCTCCGATGGATTAATATTCGGGGTCGAATTAGAATAACCCAGGGTATGGCTCGGATTTATTTGGAACTTCATGGAAATCAGAGGTACCCCTTCGAGGAACTTGATCCCAATCCGAAGTTCAAAGCTGGCACTTTGCCCTTAATATCATCCCGAGTGGTAATCGTTTAAACGACCCACGAAAATCCCATTTCCCTGCAATTACTGTTTCAAGAGTAACAACATAGAGGCACACATACAACACTGTAACGCGACAATCGAATTCACCGCGGCATGTTTTCAAAGATTTCCCCGGGCGGGTTAATTACGGGAATCGCCAGACCCCGATACGCTTGTACCAACACCGGGCCTCTTCCCTCCTGATCGAGTGACATAATTAGCGAAAATGTTATTTCCCCAACAAACTGAATGACGAATCAAAGCTGCGGAAGTTGCCAGTTGAACTTACCTACTATTCGACAGGGCTTGTCGAACGGGCTTGCATTATCTCCGGGCAGTCAGGCTCTTCCATTCTTTCTGCCCGCGAGAATTCTACTCGAGGATCCAAGTACCTGGCGGACTTTCAAATCGAGTGGAAAGTGCCGCGGCTGTTGCGACCGGTCGCGTTAAAACGCCGCCGCGCGTTTTTCCGTGATTTCGGCGTTTCTGTTTACCTATTTAGAGAGGCCCGCTATAGCCCCGTCGATTAGCATAAATTCCATTTTAGGTTCATGTACTGAATATATTACGAGAGAGCGCGCTCTCTGTGAACGGAGTTATGGGCAAGCTGTTGCGGGATTGGTTGCAACGCGCTCTGGCGCGCGTGCAAAAGGCAATCAGCCTGTCCTGGGAAATTTTCCGAGCCAGCAACAACTCGTCTTTCCTTTTTTTCCCCTCTCGAACCGGCTCCGAGAACTTTTCACCGGCCTGCGTTTTAATTACGCCGATGATTTACGAGATAATTTATGTAGCACGGTTCTTCCTTAACAGCCGCTTGTATAGCTACCGCCGCGAAACGAAATTTTTTTTTCGCTCGCTTAACGGATAAATTCTATCTATATAGCAGCGTAAAAATACGCTTTACGTACCTAGAATCGCCGGAGTGTTGCCCGAGAAATATGGTGGAAAATCGATGGAAATCACTGACGATTCGTTGGCTAACTTGGCAGCCCGTTTTTCACGCGCTCTCCATGAACTAAGTGCTCGTGAGCATTCCTGTACCTACGGTTGAAAAGCATCGATAAAGGCACCCTCCGAGGCTCTTGTACTTTTAAAGGGATTAATAACCCCCTGGCCATGTCGGCGCGGCGTTGCACACAGACCCTGTACGCGTGCAAATTAATTTAAGTGCAAATTTTCAGCACCGGCGGAAGGCAAGTAATTAACAGATGTTAAAAACCGGAGCCTTAAAAAATAAAGCAGCCCCACGGGTCCATGAAAGGTGCAAATTGTCGCGCGGGCAGCTTGATTAATCGCGAAAGTTGCCCATGGAGGCAGCCGAGAAAAGGTCCTTTGCTCCAACTTCCGAGTCCCTCTGAAAATCCTTGCGCTGTGTAAGGCCGGGGAAAAGTCGCGGCTCCCTATTATGGGCAAGCTGTTGCGAGTCGTGTAACGCGACGGCGATGCACTTGCACACGCCCGTGCGGCGTGTCGTTGTCGTGGCTGTGGCCGCTTTTCACTGGCGGCGAAAGAATTCAATGTTTCCGCGCCGCTGCACGGAAACGCGCGCTTTCTTTGCAAGCACGATCGATCGGGATTACGGGGAGATTTATTGGAGTCCTTGGGCGAATCTCTGGCCCTCTTTCGAGGCGTGTCTCGAACAGTCGCCTAAAAAGCTCCGTAGTCCGAAGAGGATTGTTTACCACGATATTTCGCGCGTAAATAACTTTTCAATCAAACCCCTGGCAACATGGGTGGATCGTAAAAAAGTCGTTGGTACACGCAGCTTTTATCGTCGGACCTGTTTATCGCATTTCTTCAAAGAAACAGGCACGAGTGGTTTTACGATTTCACGCGGCCGCATTTTCGACAGTAAATGGAAACAGAGGGTGCCGACCCTCGACCACTTTAGGTGAGTGATTTCGTGGTGACCAATAGACGTGCTGCAAACACAGCGGATTTGATTTTAAGAAGAAACGCTCGGGCTGATCAGAGGTGAGGTCTAATATCGTCGGAATCTGATGGAAGCGTTCAGTTTCTCTCCGTCTGTTTTCGTTGTTGCATCTATCACTGCCGAGCGAGGTATAACGTTCGAACAATTACTTCGGGATCTGTTTTAAATTCCGCTTCCGAGCCCGGGAAATCCAGAAAAGCGCTTTCCCCGGAGATATATGGCTGACCGAGATAGCGGAAGATTTACCGTGTTAGGGGCGCCTTCATCGACGAGAGATTTGTGTTTTAAAGGCTTTCTATTATTCCGTACACGCGCGCCGACCCGAATCATCCCTCTCCTTTCACCAGTGCTTATGGCTGCAAGAAATTCTGCTTGGGATTTGAAAATGACGGAGTCTATTTCCCATGTTCCGGTTGCTCGTTGGTTCTGTTGGATCAGTGTATTTGTTAAAATCAGCATTATCGAGGTCTCTCCATTGAATCGTCACTCGGATAATTGACACCGATTCCATTGCTTCGCCCGCTATTCACACAAATACTGGGTGTGTCGGAGTCACTGATCCCTGAACCAGTGTTTACGCAACGACTGCTGGCCGAATACACCTCTGCTCGACGGCTGAACTCGCTCGTAGCGAGGCACCGCGACCGTCGAGAAATTTTAATAAGCCCTCGCGCGGAGCGTTCATCAGATGCCAATGAGATTCCTCCTGGCAGCTTTTAAGATCGTGGCGCGGGTATGTGGATACGCGTGGAATTCGATTGGAAGGCCAGGCTCGTCGACGAAGATTCGAGGATTCCTTTCGATACTCGAATTTCCAGGCAAAAAATTTCATCTCTCTGTGTTTTCCGCGCGGTTAGAGACCACGAGACGTTCGATTCGCCGGGGAAGGAAGCGGAAGTCGTCGCGCGATGGGTTTCGCTGAGAGAGGCGACCCAGGAAGAAGCAGGGAAGCTCTTCCCGTATTTCAGAGATAGCGGCTAACTTACTGCGGGGGAGTGGAGCAAGAAACGTTCATTTTTTCGCCGCGCACGACCTGTCTTTACCGCGAGACAGGGCGAAGTGAGGCTCGCGATTTTTCCTCCATCGATTACCGACCACCCTCTCACCGCTCCTGGCATCTTTTAATTACTGGAGAAGCGGCGCTGTTCTATTAAACCCTGGATTTATCTGCTTTCCCAGAGAAACATTTAACTTGTTTATGGCTCCGTCTTGAAATTCAAATCGCTTCATAAAGTGCTTCAGCAATTTATATGTATAATGATGTGGAGGCGAGTTTCGTGGCTTCTATAAACGAGGACAAGTGAAACAGAACAGTTAAGAGAAAAGCTAACGGAAATTTTTACGGGACCAAGAGCCTTTCCACTCGTTTTAAAAATAGTCACTAACTGCTACTATAAAAATAAGTCCCACCGCTTCACGACTTGGCCGAAAAATTCTCCACCAGACTTCTCCATTCAGACTTGGAGGGCTCTAATAACGATCCCCGGAACGGTGACGATTTTAATTAAAGCCTATGCTTTAGTGAATATTCGTGAAACCGTCCAAGGGGATCGCGAGAAAGTGGCGAGCGGCACGGAATTTAAATATGGAAATTTTATATTGTCAGTCGCTTACGTTACCCTCTTTTCCCCCTCGTTTTTCCTTCTCACGTAATAAGTTCTCAGCTTCTCAGCACGTACACGTCCCGACGGACTATAACTTGAGCATGAGCGTTGGGTACAATGCAGCAGATAAGGTTCAGCTTTATTTCTGCCGCTGATAAGGACACCGAGTCCGCGAAGATGAATGTAAATGTTTGAAAATTCCGAGACGCCCCGCGGCTGCAACGGTATCTCATCCAGGCGAATTTCTACATCCCGATATGCACATTCCGAGCAGCGATCAAGCAACGAACGATAGGTAGATGTTACTTGGAGGATCTTTATTCTTAAACAACAGCTGGTAGCCGAGTGGTGTTCTTTATCGCTGGTCTCTTCTGGCAATACTTAAATAGATCTTCTGTTATCGAGTTTCAACTTCCACAGGGGTGGCAAGAAGCGGGAAGAGTGACGGACAGCAAATCAGTCGCGTACCTACTCAGTTGCGAAGCAACGAAATAAAATTCCAAAGTTTCGGAGAGGGAGAGTTCCGAATAGCTTCCTCGTTGAACGCGAAGGGGCGTTTATTCCGGAATCTCATTTCTGGAAAGTTCCATCGCGGGTCCTGGTCCGTATGGGTGTCCTCCAAAAAAGGGCGGAAATCGGTTCGAAAGTTGTTAAATCGAAAGAAGGAACGGGGTTAATCCGCTGCAGGGAACGTTGAATTTCAAGAATTTCTACCGAACAAGCGTAACTGTTAACGAGATTGTTGTTTGTCGAATTTTTCGATTGATCACGGAGCAGCGAAGTGGTAAGAGAATGGGAAACTTTGGTCCTACAACTTCTTTGATAAACAACTTTACGATTGCACTCTGTGAATAATACGGGACATCTACACCTTCATCTTATTCTCGAAACTTCCCCGGGTATTATCGACGTCACGATCTTTTTCTACCGAAGCTTGGGAGCTGCGATAAGTACAAATCAATAACGACACGGTGTTTACTCTTTTCGTAACCCTTACACCGGGCGGAACCAGCAAACTTTTATTACCAAATATTTGTCAAGGGAAGTTTGTGCTTCTGCTGCAGCGATCTTTGGTCGACAGTTCGCCGGTAATTTTCTTCCCCGTGCCTGTTTACCGATTACAAGCTCGAGTTCCTCGCAAGCAAAATATTTTCCCGAGCAATTATCCCGTGCGAGGCGCGTTAAAATCCAATTCCCCTCCCTCGACCGGTGAGAAGCAGATGTAGCGGCGTCTCGTTTAAACGAACATCGAACGTCGTGCTCGATTCTGGAAATTTCCACCTTCCACGCTATTTTCCCCGAGGAATTCGGTATTTGTCGTTGTTACGCCGGCAAAGGATTCTCGTGAAACTTTTTGCCGCTTTTCCATTTACCGTGCTACCTACACCGGTTCCCATGGATTCTGTTACTCGAGCCGCGATTTCGGCCATGCTACAGTACGCTTCTATTCCGTGGCACTCGGGGGACTGCGATCGTGATATCGTTGGATTATGATCGTGTGCGCCAACATGATGCCGCGTACGTGCATCCTCGATTTCGAGCTTGCACAGGGACCGATGTGATTCATTTGTATTCTCGCCTCGCGCCCGCTGCAACGAAAAAGTCGAGCGAAAAGGCTCGCAGTTTTTGACTTCGCCGAGCGACAGTGGAAAAAGCTGAGAGTGGTTAAACTAGCAAAGGAAGAAACTTCAAAGTATCGCCGGATCGACACGCGATGGGTACCTGCATTAACAGATTGATCTACACGCCCATTGTCCTCGGTCCTAATATTCCACACACGCCGCATTGTTATATTTATATTCCCGCCCGTCGGGGTAAATATTTCACCGTACGCCCATCGGGAGCTTTTTTCCCCGATGAAATTCACGCGTCACTGTCAGAGCTTGTCTAGCGTTAAGCTCCGCAATTCCCAGAGCGGGTGTAGCGCTCGCCGGTCGATGGATTTTTCCAACTGCTCTTGAAACTATCCATGAACCGTGCATCCACTGGCACTTGGACGTCGCCTTGGTAGGGAATTATTCGAAGCGATGTCTGTCCAGCGCCAAGAATGCCACCCTCCCTGTTCTTTCTTCCTCCCCCGTACAATGCGTCGGAAATGAGAATCGGAAGAAAGAGGCGCAGAAGCACGGACCGGAGTGGGGGGCGGGAGACAGATTTTCCTGACACTGGTAACTCTATAGGAGTCGAAAGTTGCCGCTGAAAGCCTCTCGTTGGGCTGTGAAACATTTTCCAGACGAGCTGGAAAGCACCCGGAGCTTTTAGCTTCTGGTTTCCCGTGGTTTTCAGGCTAAACTTTTCGACGCTCTCGTCCGCGCGGAAAGGAGCAACGTCAGCCGCGGCTTTGCAGTTTCGACGTTACGGGAAAAATATTGTCCCCGTGTTTGGATAAGTGAATGGGGCCCGGCATCTTTCGGGGCGAGCGCAAACAATGATTCATGAAGCAAAGTCACCGAAGCGAGAGAACTTGGTCGGAGCGAGGTGACTGGAACCGAACCGAACCGAATCGCAGGCACGCGAACTTGCCAGTGTACACACGCTGAATGTATTCATCAGCTCCCTAAGCAAGCGAACGTACGGGGCCGCGATGTAAATTAATTTATACTTGCCGCGGCTGTCTAAGACCGCTAAAACGTAAGCAAACACGCGCGAGACTCACGCCGCCGTTGCCGCGTCTAAAAACTCGACGTTGGAGCTCCCGCGGCTTTTCCACGCGTCATGATACACCGTACGCTTCATTAAACATCGTTTCATAATATTGAATCTGAGCCGCGCTCGATTATCACGAGGCAGCCACCGCGAAAAGCGTTTCGTTTGCATCCACGGACCCGCCGTGAAATTTCGCTATTACGGGGAGAGCGGGCCATAAATATTCACCAGCAGAAAAATCTATTTCCATATGTAAAATCCGCCGGACTCAAGGAAACTGTCGCCGTAAAAAGCGTTTTCCATTTGCATTTACCCGGCCGCGCGACCATTAATAAAACATAACGCGCGCCGCTAACGGAAGACAGGCCAACAATCCAGGTTTATGAAACTCGTTCGAAGGGGGCTGGTGGCAGAAGGGCGAAGGCATCCACCAAGGATCGTGAAACATCTGCCGGCTGATGCGCGTAGATTGGATCGAAGTCGTAAAAGAAAAGTGTTACAGGGTCGGAGGGAAGTAAGTGATATTACGGACAAAGTTGCGGTTAAGCCCGGAATCATAAGGCAATTCGGGGCGAATATTTTCGGCAGGACATAACCCTTCGGGGATGGTTATGAAATTTCCAGCTTTTACGATCACCTCGTCGCGCGGTGGATGAAACGAGCTGGAGTGCATCGTAAATGCAAATTTACTCCACTTATCCGACACGCTTACCGTGTGCAACTATTAAACTCTATTTACGGCCGGGGGCCGTTCGGATTTTCATGCTTCTCACTTCTCGGCGTTCGATGCGTCAATGATACACCCCACGCTTGATTGCGTTTACTTGGCGCCAAGCGGACTACTGTTCGTTAGGTCCCGGATGGAACCCCGCGCGAATTCGGTCGAACCGACCGTTTCGCTCCTATCCGAAGGCAAACGACCGCCACGTCGAGGCAAGAGAATGTGAGAGCACAGGAGCAAGCGTGTAAAGGAGGAGAAGGAACCTGTCTCTGGCTGGATAAAATGGAAGAGTGGATGCGGACGGGTCTCGAATTTCGAGGAGAGCAACGGAGGGACCTGGGTCCCGGGTCCCGGGTCCCGGGGATCGTATCGAACCTGGGTAATGCCCGACGTATTGTGCCGATGTAGCGGAGCAAAGTGGGTCGACGGAAATGCATTTTCGTTGCGATGTCACGTGTCGTAGACGTCGTTGTCGCGTTTCGACGTTTAACGCTCGCCCAGCGGAAACACGCGTCTTACCGTGGATTACTTCCGCGGGCGGCTCGTAGAGCTGAGAGAAATTACTACCCGAGCTTCCTTTAATTATGCCTGTTCCCTTAATTAATGGATAATTGGACGCTGCTCGCCGATAGCAGATCTGTTCCCTTTAAAGAAGATCTTCATGAATAATTGAACCGTCCGGGCGCAGACTTCTCTCGCTCTGGGGAAACTCTCGATTAATCACGGAGAGAATCGTTGGACTTGATTTTTCGACATTGGCGAACAAATGACACGCTATTACACGTAGTTTTCTCGTGTCAGATGGGAAATGAGAAACGATGCTTGTGATTTTTATCTGGCGCAATCAAAGTAACGACTGCTTAATCACGAGACAATTAATCGGCTTCGGCAGCTATCCAGGCATAGCTTGGAACGCTTGGGATCCTGCAACGTTTGTACCGAACTACGCGAAGGGCTAATTGCCAGGTAGTCCGATTTCACGTTGGTAATTGGATAATGAGCCAGAGAGATGTTTGCCTCGTTATGGCAACGGCTCCTTTTGGGAGGTCGGGATTCAAACTCATAGAAACTTCCGCACACATAGCCAACGTATGGAAATACGTATCCTCGCACGAAATAATTTAGTAAGTCCATGTAACCGACTTGCATAAACGGATGCATGAAAAACAGGTGGACACAATCCAAGTTGACGTCAATCTCGTTTATATTCAATTCACCTGCGATTAACGCTCCCCATATTCTCATCGTCCACTTGGATAATTAACGCAGACAGTTTGCTTAATTATTACCCATCGGCAGAAACCCCAGCTGTTTGCGGGCCAGGACGGTTATTTGCCTTCGACAAAGGCGGAATACGAGATCTCTATTAAGAGATTAAGAGTCGGATGGGGGCGATCAGATGATTCGCAAAGCCCCGTTGCGGCTCCGCCGATCACGAAGACGATCCAATTTAATTATCTAATTAGACACGGGTCTGAGTCGCGAATTAAACGATTCACGAGGATAGGGAGGAACGGTAATCCAGGGATTAAGCCTCGTCGATTACACCGCCCTATGTAAAACGTACCTGTCCACGGTCGCTACAGGATTCCACCAGGATTTTTTGCATTTCACCTTCCAATCTCCGTCCTCTCTCGCCTTCCCCTAAATTAATTTTCCAAGCATGAAGGCTTCGAAATCGAGAAAAAGTTCATTAATGAATTAGTGCCCCGACGAGGTTGCCCGCGAGCTGGTTTACAGTTTTATTAAAAGCCGCGAGGAGGGGGCTCGATTCTGAAGCCGAACTGCATCGGTATTATGCTTGCCCAACCGATATTTAATAGAAACTTTACGCGGCAACGATATATGGATCCCGCAGGACGTTAAAACTGGATGTACACACCGGTTATTGCGCAGCATCGCGCATATACCTACCTATATACCGCCCTCAAACAGTGAAATTTATTTCGGGAGATTCAGAAACGAACCGCTGTTTCACTTAACCCAGTCAGTCCACGAGGAAACCTGGAAGAGTCTCTCGGCCTGCCGAAAATGTTGGCAAGTGGAGCTACTTTTTCCTCACACACCACAAACACCCTGTAACCGATCGACCCTCCAAGTTCAGCTTATCTCGCCGCGGCTGCCTCTTCAAGCTCGACGTATTCCCGGGGATTAAATATCGATTTATTTAGCCGGCTGACGGGCGCTGGCGAGGCACCGTAAAAGAGCAACCGAATTTTCAGAGACGAGGGCCACGTCGGGGTAGGATTAAAAGCTGTTGAGGAATTGCGTTCTCCTGACCAACCACCATGGCAGCACTTGCTTCTTCCTGCAAATCGCGTGCACGGTCCACCGGTGCACGTCAGCGGCGATGCAATCGGTCGCGTGTCAGGCCAGCAGTCGGCTTCCAATGAAAGAACAGCGAGCAGGTACGGCGCTGGGTGCAACTGGTTGCCGGCGAGCAGATTAAACGCATCCTGCACGCGAATCTGGATCGTCGCAGGGGATCCACTGATCTTGACCTGAATTCTCGTCGAATTTTCCAATGCTCCGCCAGCCGTCTTTGCTGAACCACGGTTCCCACGTTCCTCGGAACGCCAGCCGAGAGAAATCCATGGACGGGGAACTCGTTGACACCGGCTGATCGATGTCAAACGAGATACACCCTCCGCCGCGCCGCGCCGGGGCCCGCGTAATGGCGATCGCGTGTCCGAGACGTGGATTATCGCGTTCGATGCAGCCCGAAAGGTAGACAGACAGTCCCTTGGTCTCCGTCTCGAGCAGTGGGATAAACACGCGCAACTGGTTGCCAGTAAGGTGTGTACGATGCATTTATGCGAGTGGGTGCAACGAGAGCAGTCCAGGATGCGTCGGGGTTGAAGAAGCTCTCCGGGGCTTGTTGCCTTTTCATGAGCCGCATAAGACGGCGTGAAAATCGATGCTTCCTTTCCTCTATCATCGAGTATCTATCACACTCTCTCCCTCTCTCTCTCTCTCTCTCTGTTCTCTTTCCGTGCTTGTTTTCGAACGACTCTCTAGCTTCTCGCGAACAAAACTACTTTAGGACGACGAACAGTTTTCGACGAATAAGCTCTCGCTACAGATTCGGATCTTGCTCTGATTTTAAATTATCATCCTCGGGAAGTAATAGTGATAATAAATTGAAATACATACGTGAATCGTGATCAAGCTATTGGAAAATATATTTGCCTCTTAATAAAATCGATACGTTCATGAATAACTGGGTGTAACGATCGGTGCCGATGTACAAATACAATTTTCGCTCATGAATATCGCATGAGCCCGGCAGGAGAGCACTCGTTTTCGATGAAGGAGAAAAGCAGAGTTTATCAGAGCGTTGATGGACCGGTGAATATACCGTAACGGTTATATAATTCCGCGGGACAAGATACTGTTGAATCTGTGACGCGCCCCCGCGCGACGAAAGAGTACAGACGACGCCGGCGACGGGAGATTAGGGGCATGATGGGACGAGCCGGCTGAAATGCGTTTCCGATAACAATGCGACGGGCACGGCGAGTCGTCGTAACGTGGACTTTAATAATCGGATGCTACTTAATTCGTAGAATCAGGTCATGGGTGCCGGGGCAATTGCATCGGTGCATGCTAGTCTGCGACCTTATTAATGTATTACGAGCGTGCAGCGAACAAGGGGCCAAGTATAAGGTTCGGTAAAATCAATGGAAAAATTGTAACCCGCTTGTTAATGGCGTTCGCTGCCATTGGACGCAATTCTGGCTTTACTAATTGAACGGTGCTGCGAAAGTTCACTCGTTATTGACAGAGCGAAAAGTTATTTAACCACGGAATTGGTGGTTAAAAATTTTTTAACGAATTCTGCACGCGCTCCACGTCTCGTCCTTTCATTAATTTCGCGGTCCGTTCGCAGCGTCTGCTGGGGATGCGATAATAGAAACTGCCATCTGTCAAAACCCCCCCCGCACAGTTTACTCTGCGATACAATTGCGCATCTCTATGTAGAACCCTGTTGTAACCCAGACTTGTGCCTTGGATGTGGAATTGCGTGAAATGCTTTACCCGTGTCACAGATGAAAAGCAACGGATCCACTTGACGCGGACTTGCCGCTATCAGATTCTCGAATCCCTCCAGTGGGAGCGGGTTTTAATGGCTGGAAGCGGGCGGAAGTTGAATCGTAAATTCGGCCGGAAGAGAAGCGCACAGGAGCCGAAGTTTGGCCACCCTAATGTAGGTCTGACGCGTATCATGCGCCAGAGAGAAAGAGAGAGCAAGGACCCGCGCTCCATGGCCTACATACGGCCCATTTCCCTTGGCAAATACGATCGGCGTTACTAGCCACGCGTACGGTTATCGTGTTGTGCACGCTGAGTCGCTCGGTGCAGGAGGCTCGGCAACCACACCCGTTCAAAGCTTTTCAAACCACTCGAACGTAGCAGTCCAGCTGCGGGCTGCAAGTGGATGATTCCGTCACAGAACGCACTGAAAGGGTGAAAGAAGAAGGGAAGAAGCATGACTCCGTGGTGTCTGGATGCTAAGTAGATGCCTTCATCTCCCGGCGATTGGCTGATGTCGAAGTTTGGCGGCGGAACACTTTCATGGGGAAAGTGATAGAGGTCTATGCGTAGTCAGACTCTATCCTCTACCTTCTACTACATAATATGTAGGTATGCACACGCGCTCGCGACACTCGGCAATTTCCACTCTTTTTGAGAATGAGGCAAACTTCCCTTCCGCCCACGATTTCAAAGAGCCCTTCGTACAGAATATTCAGAGGACACGTTGCACAGAACTTGGCGCGTCATAGATGCTAAAAGAGAGCCAAGGATTAATGCGTTTCTCGCATACCTATCCGCGTCCAAAGTCGAGGTTGACGCGCGTTAATTTATAATTTTAATCAGCGCGGCCAGATAGGAGCGCGGCGTTGTTTCCACCAGCCAAGTATCCCCGAGTTTTCTACTCCTCCCTTTTTGTTCCCCGCGGATGCTGCACCTCGACGCCTTTGTTGTTGCTCGGAACCGTCCGCGCGAAGGAGTTTCGAATAATTCTTAGCTGGATTCTCGGAGGAGCGGCGAAACTCGACGCCCGCACGGAAACTTGGAAAATTCTGCGCACGAAACAGAAGGCTATCGAAATGGAAATTGTAGAAGGGAAGCTCTGCCGGGGCGCCCTGTGCCCGAGGCAACGAGGATCGCATTGTTCGATCGCGAGGCGAGATTAGAATGCGAAGCTCACGCAGAAGGGAGCCGAGTTTTTCTGTCGGACAGATCTTAAGCTGGTCAATTTACATTTTCCCCGTCGCGGAATGGGCATGGACGCGAGGACGCGATGAAATGGAGACACGCGAAACAAAACATTTCGCAATCTTCTACCGGAGAATCGGATTTTTAATCTCGGAAAATTGCAATTACACGGAACAAGTGGATCTAACGGGAGCCCCGCGGATGAGAGCTTTCTGGCTGGAACGCGACTGCGATTTGTTTCACAAAGTTGAGTCGCTTCGACGCGACGCGCGACGTGCCGCGAACGTAGTTTCCTCGATTAATATTTCGATTTCGATATTTCCACGCGGACCGACGTATTCAAAGTTTTCTGCAAACGCGCGAATTGGGGGCGACGCTCCGCGGAGCCGGTCGCTTATTGGTCTCCCAGGGAGCAATTACGCCGCAGTAATTTTCGCGCAAATCGTCCCCCAACGATGAACAGCGGCGGCCGCGGCGGGTTGCCTTCAAACTTTTTAGCATGCACGGGGATCGAGGACAATCAAATTACGCCGGCGCGGCGTTTTCGCGACAGGTGCCGGCATTTCGCTTGCACGCTGGGGTCTGGTTGCTTTATGCCAACGTGAAAGGCACCGCGGAGACCATCGCGAGCTATCATGGCTGCAAAGCAAACAGAAGGCCGAATGTTTGACGTACGCCGCAGACACGTTGGGAAGCGTGTTGCAATTTATTTAAAAGGACGTGCAGCAGCTGGATAACGTGGCCGTGCCGGGCCACGCGTCATAGGGATTTATCGAGTTGCTGCAGAAATTCTGCGGATTTTTAGCGTCCATAAATCCGTGGAACGTAGTTAGAACGGATTGCTTCTATCTAATCGGCGATAGCCCGTAATGGACGGTGGAGAAGTTGCTAGCTGTGTAATTCTTAATAAAGCAATCGGGCAGGTTTTTTACGCGCTCGCTGGTCGAATATATAACAAATTCTCGAGATCCCGGCACTTAAGAGCAAAGTACGGAAGAAAAAGGAGAAAGGGGAGGATTGGAGGGTAATTGAAGCAGCAGCCAGGTCGCTGACAAGATTTGCATTGAAACTCGGCCCGCGAACCAGGGAAGAGAGCAAGTTTTCCAAGGGCTGAGGCGATGGCGGGAAACACGCTAGACTATCCCATTACTCTACGCCGCGCCGGGGCGTTATTATATTTTCTATTTAACCGAACTTGGATGGTTGCGCAACTTTGCGTCAAGTTACCATAACGATCGGGAAATAAGTTTCGAGCGACAGAAGCTCGTCTTCCCCTCGCTTCGATAATTAACGAAAATCTACCAACAACGTCACGTATAACCGAACCACTTTTGCCATACCAGATCGGCCTTTGATCTACGCACCTCATCTCGCTCAGTCACGTATACGAACCTCCTGAAAACTTCCAAGCAGAATGCCGGGGCATTACTGGTTGTCACGCGTCCAACGAATTCAATCACTTCTGTCCGGCACGGACGCTGCTCGCTACTCGATATCCTTTGACGAATCAAAATCTTGGCGAAACAAATTTGCGCGGAGCGACTTCAAACGGCCGAAGCCTACGAATCCTGTTTGTCCTGCCAGGAATAAAGAAACTGCACGCGTCCATTGTGTGGATGTCCCTGGCGACGGATTTCAGGATCCAATCCGAACGTGACTGACAATCACCTGCAGAGATCCTCTCTCCACTGGTCTCTCTTTCTCTCTCTCTCTCTCTCTCTCTCTCTCTCTCTCTCGTCTCTTTTCTTTTGCGCTGCGGCGATGCGCTTCGAGCGCACAAAAACTGAAGAATAAAACGGCACGCATATACCGAGCAGAGGCGCCTCTCGGATTTCAAACGATTTTGCCATCGAGGCGGGATCTCGCGCAAATAAACGGAAAATACGCTCTGTTAACGCGATAGTCGAGAGGGAGATCGACGTACCGCGGTGTATGCATAAGATTCAAATCTGGGAAACGTCTTCCTGCTTCCCTTCCTTCTTGCTGTCTTGTTCGGTCTCGAATAATGCGACTGAATCTAGATCGAGCTGCTAGTACAATCTCGGGCAGACTGTTAATTAATATTGGAGCAGGTGGCAAGGAGGGAGGCAAGATGAACGTAGCAGCGTGATGCCACGATAGGTCGGTTAACCATTCGGGATAATATTCAATTGGAAGATAAATTTGCTGGTAACGGGGAGTCGCGTGATTTTAATCGAGTACAAGTTCGCTGACGTTCCACGCAACACTGTGCGGGGTTTCTTTGGCGAGTCGCTATTCGACGCGAGGACGTTACGCTAAAATCGATTCAATTGTGACGCGAAAACACGAGAAACGGTCAGAAATGCTGGAACGAGCGGATTCCGTGTACATAACTACATACATACATATAAGGTAGCGCTGCGGGGGGGTTTTCGTGGCGCTTAAGTAGAATACCCCGTATTTAGCCAGACAACGGGCATCGTCTCATTCAACGTGTAATCCTTGGAATTGAACACGTTCCCGCGTAATATTTGGTTTCGCGTTCGCAAACACGCGAGCCGAGTGGCTTGCGATATTTGCTGGGCCATTGTTAACGTTAAACACTCGACGTTTATTCCGACAACGATGGAAGATGCAACGTAATCTTGTCCCAAGGAGATTCGGGACTCGGTGGACCGCTGAAAAAGTGCTACATACTTCATTTTCCGTCCGGTCGAAAGCTCCGGGAAGCTCTGAGAACCCACGCGTTCCCATTTAATCTTCGCGCCCTTCCGAAGCTTTTCCGCGTCCAGCTTCGGCTATAAATTCCAGGCCTCGTCCCCCAACGCTTGAGCAGCTACGCTCGAAGATTACAAACTGCCGTTTCATCTGGCCGTTGCCGTCGTTGAGAAGCCTCGCCGCAAAAATAACTTTCCACTCGAAAGTTGCCTTCCCTCGGTACCTACAGTTCACCGCAACCGCGCAAACTTCGATTTAATTGTGCCCGGGCAGATCCCGACATGAAACTTCACGCCAAGGGGCAGCATCGTCGTTTGTCTTGGAAGTGGTTCGGCCGCACTCCTGTTCCATTAATCGTTACTTAGCCAGGCTGGCCAATTCAATCGGGGCCAAGCTTCCTTTCTTTCCGCGCTTTCCTTACGACACGGAGCCCCGCCGCGCCGGTTGCCAGGGCTAAATGGAACACGAGAAATACGAGCGTCGCAACTCTGCCCGGAATCCCCCGCAACCGGCCCCGAACGCCCGTTTAATTTCATTTTATTTCGCTCGCCACTCGCGATGTAGAGCTGTAACAGGCTTCGGCCGTCATTCCTCGCCGAGAACGAGCCTTCGCGTGACTAACTCGAAGGAAAGAGAGATATTATCGATCTCGATTAAACGAATCCCTTCGTTGGAAGGGTTGAAGGGCTCTATGGAGAATTTCTTTATGCTGCCGAGAGAATGCGAGAGGTGGCAGCTACGGTAAACGGTTCCAAACATACGTTTCCGCGTATTCTTGACAGCGGGGCGAAATTTTCGGGCTTCTGTAACGGTTACCAAAGCGACAACTGCGAACGGTTGTTTACAGGAAGCAGCGTAACATGTCACCACGGTTCGCTGGATGCTCGTTCGTGTGGCAGAGACCCTCGCGTTTTCAGTAAATTTCGCATTGTGCAAGGGTCCTCCCGTCCAGAGTGTATTTTAGAGATAGAGAAGATCGCGAGCGTTTCCAGAAGAATATTCGCTGGATCTCTCCCCTCGTTCTCTCGTAGCGGGTAGAATTATGAAAAACTCTAGCATCTATTGTACAACAGGTATTATTCTCAAAGTGCCTTGGACAGCTTTAATTGCCCACTTCAACATGCACTTTCTCGGAGAACAATACCTGTTACATAATAGATGCTAGAGGAATTTCGGTTAAAATCTACTTTTCTGTTGTGTTTCTGTGTATGTACATTACCTACATTCGTAGCCTGTGCGACGTAGATCCCTCTCTTCAGATTTCGCAGAATCCTAAGTAGTACGAGTCAATAATTCCTTACTTTAGCATGCGCCAAGTAGTACAGGTCAACGCTTTCCGTCTCTATTCAGACCCTGCAAGTGGTACGTGCAGATGTTCTCGATCCAAATGACGCTAAACACCGAAAGTCCGTGTTCTTAAAGTCTGGGAAAGTTTAAGGGGTGTGCAGGTCCATATATTCGAGCTGTCAAAAGTTGGGAAACAGGGAATTTGTTGAAAGTGTACTCGAAAGATCGGGATCGAGGGCGGGCGGAATTCCTGGAGGAAGTGGGCGATTTGAACAATTAACGGTGTCGCTTGCTTGCAGCGGGATACGTTTGGGAAGTGCGTCACTAATTGTATAAGTTCTCGCGATGGCAGAAAGTACTTAGCCCCATCGGTTCGATGGCTGGAATACTCTTTCACCCAGCTGCATTCGGAAACGCCGTTCGGGGAAGTTTCGCAATATCTAGTGCCGCTTAATTCTAGCCGTCGATTCGACGAGTATCTTGCTCGCTTCTCGTCCTTGAGCTAAGAAGATTAGGCGCCCCCGCTCGAGGGCTGTTTCCCTTTAGCGCGGGAAAACCGTGCAACGGAAGCTTCTCTGAATTTTCAACCCTTCTGGCGAATTCTCGTCGACCCTTCTGCGCCCGAATATTTACGGTGAAACAACGCGAGCATATTTCCCCGCTTCGCCCATGGACTTCCGTTCCCCAATGTTGGAGAGAATCGCGGGGGAATACTTTTTGTCTGCCGGTTATAGCTCGGACAATGCGTTGGGGCTGAAAAGCGCGCAGTTACCTCGAACGTCGCTCTATTTTTATCGCGTAACGATCAGGTAGCGGATATCGGGCGTGAAATCGCGACAGAACCGCCTGCTGATATTTATTCCAGCGCGATCGTAATGATTAGTTGAAAACTCTGCCCTTTAGTTTTGTTATAATTTCTGAGAATGACATGGACTCGATTGAAAATAGACGGGAGGGCGTGCCGCGAACAGGGGGCGAGGCTTTATGGGGGAAAGATAAGCAGCCGGGGAGTTCATCGAGACGAAACGGCGATGAAGTCTAACGCGTTTATGGCTTCTGCGCTTAGAGCTCGCTCGAGGGGGTGGTACAGTGGCCATGGGGGTTTACGCTCGTCCTCTCGGTGTCTGGTACCAGCTATAAGATTTCGCGAAGTTGTACGATCGCAATCCGTCGGCTGTGTGTTCTTCCTTCGAGCGTGCTCTTCGCACCAGGCTGTGCACACTGATTGGATTGTCCGGCGAAGCCCAGTCTTTTCCTCTCTTCCTCCCTGAATGCTGGTTCATCCGTGAAAAAGCTTGTCGAGCGCAGCTTCAAAGTGTCCACTGACGTTCACCAGAGATGAAAAACACTGGGATGTAGAATTATATCAACTGCAGCGAGCTTTCGCTTTATTGCAAGCTCTGGCCTTACAGATCACAAGTTGAAATAAACCTGTCGCGTTATTATACGTATAATTCCCGTCGATCTGTCCGCGCTTCCCTAAGGGCTCGATCGATTCGGAGACTGGCAGGCAGACAACGAACCGTACCAAAATTATACGAAAGTTTACAAGTACCGCTTCGAAGCGCCTTAAGTAGGCTAGATGTAAAGCGTGAAGAAGCAGCGCGGAGATCTTAATAGGCCCCTCGCGAGCAACTTCGGACACTGCGCGAGCCTGTAATTCATGTTACAAACAGATGGAAGTTGGACGAGTGAATTTTGCAGCCGAGAAGAGGGTAGGAATTTGATCATCTTGTTTATCTGACATCGCCGACTGATAGCGGACTCTTGATACTTGGCGCTCGAAGCAAAGTTACCCAGTTAAGGTGCAGCCGGTATTTTATTCCGCGCACCGGATAGAGCCGGGAAACATTTCGCAGTCTGCTAATACTGGCGAGTAGGTAACGCGAGGTGTAACAGCTTCTGCTCGCGTGGCGCGAAATTTCACTGGTATCGCCTCGATATGTTGCCGGGCAGAGTGCATTTTATGGGCGTGCGGGGGTCAGCGCTTAAAAACAGGGAACTGAAAGAAACGGTGCTCGTTTTGGATCCCTCGATTTCTTTTCGAGCTCGATTTCCTTTTTAGTGCCACGAGCCTGTCCGCCCTTTTTGCCCTCTCGGCCATGTGCGAAACAAGAGGAGCTTAAAGAACCTGCGTCCCTCGTAAATAGAGCACCGATGTACAACAAACTGGAGCTAATAACCAGCGCGGTCTTTTAATAACCAGCGAGCGAATAACGGGGCTAGTTCTGGAATTGTTTTGCGTTCTATCCGCTATCCCGGCAGATTTGCCAGCCAGCCGAGCAGCCAGCCATAATTTATTCCAGCCCCGAACGATAACACTAGCAAAACAATAGCTCGGCGCGTGCAAAATCCCCTTGTATCCGCGTTCGGCGGTGATTTTAATATCAGATCCCCTGTGTAGAGGGAAGGGAATCCGTAGGCGTTCCACTCGAGAACCGTGCGGGATCTCCAGTGGACCGTGCATGCAAATCCACTCGCATAAGTTAGCATAAACAGAGGGCGCGGCGGCAGCTCAGACTTCAGACAACTGATTTCGCGTTGAATAGGAGAAACTTTGAAGCGGGACGGGTGGAGCTCGTCCGCCAGTTCACACACGCACTTGTCGCGCCAAACTTGTCTAAACAATCACGCGTCTCGCAGGGAGCGCCTCCCAATCAGTGATGGGTCGCGTATTTTACGCCGCGTCGTAAATGCATTTATGACGTGTCGCAAATGTATGTATAATATGTCGTTTTTAAGCCCATTTTATACGTGTCATTTGTCGCAAATGTCGCAAATAGAAATATTCATTATTTTAAGGTTTCAACAATTAAAGTGTTGGAAAAATATAGTTCTTTCTGACTCGCTTGTTGGTTGCATGCGAATACTATAAAATACTGTAGAATACGTCGATAATATCGAAAACTATGTATAATCACCGCGTTCATAACCCCCAAAAAGTATTCCAAAGCGTGGTCTTGGTCTTAAAACTCTTCATTATTGTTTTGTAATTGTTTAGATAAAACTAGTAAAAAATGAATCGTGAAAGGTAAAGTAATTAGAAATAAATGTACGATAATAAATAAAATTTATTTGAATTGAAAATTATGCAAATAAAAATATCCGTTTCAGAAAAAATGAAATTGATAAATTATTATCAAATTTATTTTTTGAGTGCAACATCCCTTCCAGTGTGGTGAAAGTAAACAAATTATATTTATTATTCTATATTGGGAAATTCAGTGGAGACGTGGCCTAAATTTCAGCCCTCTGGTGGTAAGTTGGCAAACTATTGAAAATAGGGCCGGATCCCACCAAACATTCCGAATAAGTATTTATTGATTGAAGAAGTAAAAATTTAGTGTTCAAACAAATTTAAAAACACTCGTTTTTCAGAACATGTCTATTTAAACACTGATAATCATATGGACTTCGACGGATTTCGACCTGCTCTCAGTAGTTCCATTTTCTGTCAGTAGTTGGCGTATCGAAATTCTTGGTTTCCCAATGCGTTTCTTTTACTAACCTTTCAATATCCATTTTTCGTCAGTGTAACTTAATTTAATTTAATTTTTTTAATCAGAATTATAATTATTAATAAATTGGCACTTCTTCATAACCTATACGAAAAATGTTTTATAGATTAGTTATTTTCATTTCAGATATACGACATTTACGACACATTTACGACACATTTACGACATTTACGACATTTACGACATTTAAGACACGTGTCGTGTATAAAATCGAAAATTCGTGTCTTTACCCATCACTGCTCCCAATCCCAAACGCTCGTCAACTTCTATTTACAATTAGTCGCCTGTGATCTTCGACGCTACTCGAAACAGATACATATACCCAACTTACCTAACTCGCGTCGCCATAGAACCGTAACTTCGACCTCGAACCATCGGTAAAAGAAGTGGGAAACGTTGGCGGCGAATACGGGAAGGAGATAGGGGAAGGTGTGCTTTTGAAAGTGCACTTCGCTTCACGTCGATATCCCGGTCGGTTCCGAAGATACAGGGCTGCAAAGTGGGGCGCGGGCTGCGAGCGACGACCGTAATGCCGCGTGACCCACTCACCTATATTTCAATGGGGAACTGCACGCGTCACTACTATAGCAAAAAAAAAAAAAACGCTAACTCAGCGTCCTTCACTGACCAGCGCACAAGTGCCGCGCTTGGGGTAGGTCAGTGCTGCGGCCCGGCGCGGCGCCATGCTCCGCTTTAAACGACCGTATCTCAGGATTGGAAAGTCGTATCGAGGTGAAACAACAAGCACGTTCAAGGGAAAGCTTCCCCGCTTCCATTGATCGCAAAAGCAGCGCTTTGCGACGCTTTGGAGTCACGTAACAGCGTGTCGAAGATGATATACATTATATGACGATTAACTCCCTCTCGGTTGGGTTCGAAATTGATTCTTCTTCGATCATATCGTACCTTGAGCTGCATATTTTAGATAAAAGTGAGGTAGATGCGTTTACATTCGTGTACCCTTACGATTTAACGTGATTTCCTGTATTCTAGCTCAGCAGATTTCCCTGCAAAGTAGCTAACCCTGTAACCGGGATTTTAGACGAGTGGCATAATCGAGTTACGGGAAACTCCGTTAACCCAGTGATTTGATTTCGCTAGGAGAACGTGTAATATAGAGCTCGGTGAAACGAGACTTTGCGAATCAGTGTACGGAGACAGAGTCGTAGGGTTCTGTGAAAGAAACGATATCAGTCGTTTGCTCGAAGCTGTTGTTTGTGTGCTCCCGTTATAGTAATAGTATAATAATAATTATCTAGCTGGAATCCCGTGCTCCGTTAAATGGATATAAAATTTCTAGCCGAATGATACGGCAGCGCGCGGTCACTCGTCGACGACCAGAACTCTGTACTCTGTGGCGGACTCGTTAATTCGTAGACATTATATTCCCCGGCAGCAGTTCCGCGAGAAAGGACCAATTGATCTCGCCTAATCGGTCGGAAAGTATCGGAACGCGGACGCGGCGGCAGGGCAGATTTGATTAATCGGCCGATTCGAACGTATCGTTTTGGCGAACGCGTGCAATTACACGTGCTCCACAACCGATCTGCCAGTGGTCGATCCAAACAAAAGCGTGCGCGTTTCCACCGGTTTCCAGTTCGGTCAGGATTCCATCGAATCGGCACTGTGGATTCAATTAGCCCCGATTAATTTGGCGCCAGGTGTTATCGAGCGATCTGCCAGTCGCGTGGATCCAGATCGAGACATCCATCGTGGCGCGCTCTACTCGCCAAGGAGCCTGGGATTTAACGATCGCTTTGAGATGCTGTTTTCCGCGAAATTTCAACTCGTTAGTAGGCTAATTAATCCCCGAGATATGGCGAGCATTAACGGGTCGTACGCGTGAATTCCGATGCGAGCTCGGGGAAGCCGTGATCTTGATTAAACGCGTTGGCTGCTTGCAAGTCGAACGAATTCTACCGAACGGGAACTCCGTCGAATTTCGCGAAGTTTACGTCGACGGGCGGTTTTGGTGTCTGTGGCTGCTTTTGACGGAGCTCCCGTGACGGAATTTACAGCCCCGTCGCGCCGAGCGACGAACGATGCCTCGAACTCTCGAAAATTATTCAGTTTTGACGGCAGGTCTTGTCGTCGCTCGAGCAACGACCGCATTAAGATGACGCGAGCTCCGTCAGAGGTTAATGCGATTCTTTAACCAGTTTGGACTTTTAACGCGCCCCCTATCAGCCAAGTCTCCGAAACTCCGAAATATCTCGGGATCCCCATATCGCGAGCAGGGCCGGGGATGGTTTCAAGTCAGCTGGAAGTTTTGACGATTAGTTCCATCAAGATCCTCCGGGGAAGAATCTCGTGGCCCCGTAAGCGCTAGTTCTACTTAGCACGAGGGCTTTGCTTTCGGTTACCTACTTCTCACGCAAACGAGCTGGCAAGTCATTGATCACATCGATCAGAATCTCGATTTCATCGATTTCATAAAGGAAAGCTTCCGGAATTGTATCGTCCCCGTCATTGCAAGGGACAACGGACAACGGTCAACGGGGTGGGTAACCGATTCGAAAGCATTCGAAGAAGTTGCATTCCTCGGGGAATCACGGGTAGGTAAATATAATTTCCAAGTTATTCGAGCGTTTAATCTGAGGTGCAGCAGAAATTGCACGCAGCGATGGGGAAACTTACAATGCATACCGTATACATGCACATTCTGCGGCGATGAGCGCGTAATTTCTCGAGGCATGTCGGGACGATGTTCAAGCCCGCTACGGTCGCGATTAAATTAATCCTATCGATTAGGAAGACGCGTATTTTTAAGCTGCTCTCCGCCCGACCGCGCGCCTTGCCTTCGGCTTCTGGGTTCATAAAAATTCATGAAACGTTATTAATGCGTCAGTCAGGGTGCTAACAAACGCGTTCCATCAGGCCCGCGGAAAGCTTTCGAACCGTTAAAAATGGCAGCCTGTAATGCAGGATTCCGAAAGCAGAAATTTCTTCGCGGCGCGTTTATTAATTAAAGGGCACGCCACGCGTTACGGAGGAATTACGATCGCGCGGCGGCAAAATATCACGCGAGCACGGTCGTTCCTTGTTCGATTATGTCACGGGCACCGACAGCGGTTAAGTGACGTTGGTTTACACGGCGCATAATTAGGCGGCTCGTAAAACAATGGGTTTCAGTTTAACCGTGCACGCGGTCGAACAAATATAACCGTGGCGTGGCTGACGCCATTTGTCTCTGGCCCGCTAACACGCCACATTCGCCGCCAACAAAATTCTATATCAAATTGTCAGCTGACCATACTGGCGTGGACTAACCTCCCTTTGGCTGGAATTCACCTCTGTCCTCCCTGCACCGGACGAAAATTAGGGCAAATTAAGTGGCTGCACCTATCGGAAAGTAAAAAACGTAATAGAACGTTAATAGAGAGAAGATTCCTTCTTCATTCCTTCTTCATTCCTTCTTCATTCCTTCTTCATTCCTTCTTCATTCCTTCTTCATCCCTCTCTGTACCGCCACTTTCTTCCACGGGCAAAGAAGCGGGCGGAAGAAGCAAGAGAAACGAGATTCAACGACCCAGTAGTCCCAGTACACAGTGTTTCCCTGAACACTGAACAGTCCGATAGGTACTGCAGTAGTATAAGGCGTGTTTAGGCGGACGAGAGGCGGGATAACCATCGTTCCGCAGCCTCCCGCCGTTCATTTTTCATTTCCCGAGCCAGGCAATGCAATTTCGAGCCGGAGTTGATCCGCAGTCCCATCCCGTTCCATTTAAACAGCGACACGCGACAAATCGAGAATAGGTACTGGGCTAGGTACTCCCTGTTGAAGCAATACCGCTGCCGCTCCGCTCGTCTTCCATCAAATCGCGCCTCCCATCCAGTCCGACGCGACGCGCCAAGGTATTCGAGATATGTATTTGGGAAATGGAATACGTCAAGTAGTGACAGGCGGAAGGACAGGAATAAGAAAGCGGCTGCGAGGGGCCGTGAATTCGGATTCGAAGCGATCAGACGACGCTGGGATGCCTGGTAATTTTCATCGAGCGCGGAATCTGACTCGGAATTCCGCCATGGAAAACTGTTGGATTCGTTACTGCCGATGGAATTCCCGGCAATGAAGAAGCAGTGACACGCTCGACCTATTTCGAACAGTGCATCCCACCACTAACTGTAAACGAAACTTCAGGGTTGCGAATACCATTAACCCCCGGGGATTTTCCTCTTGGTCCACTGAACTGCGAACGAAACCGACTTCCCTCGGATCGTAATTGGGACTGACCACTGGTTCAGCCTGTTTCCTCGCTGCTCCCCAAGGCACACTAATTCCACTGGTCTTCGAATATCCAAGGATGAAGCACTGACCATGATTCTGTCGCGTAGAATACAGATCCCGCAGAATTCGGCGCGCTCCTTTGCACACCGAGCCGTTAGGACAAGTTCCAGCGGTGGGACAGTTCATAAAGCCAAAATTGCCTCGCGGTGCTGCAGAAGAATCGAGTTGCTCTCCCCTGGAGCAGCCAAACGAAGAGGTCTCGGCGAGTTTCGTTGTCCCTTGACAAGCACTTGGTCGCAGAGCTCACCCCCTGTTTATAAACAGCCTTAAACTCGCTGCTGTGTCCTTAAACACAGAGGGAGAGACAGAGGGAGGATTCGGTCTCTCGCAGCGAGGGTTTCCTACGGAGTGTTTACTTTAGCCGGCTGTCCGTGAAGAGGCAGGACAGAATTCGAGTTCGCAGCCATTTTCCCGGGGAGCTAGCTTCGTGGCCCGTCGATAAGCTCCGAGAAAAAGACGAGTGGCGACGGACAAGAATGGTAAATTTTCATCGTCGTCCGTGCAAAAAAGATCGTGCCTGCCCTCAGCCAAGTATCGATTTAAATATAAAAAGGACCTTTCGCGAGGAGACAGAGCGAGGGACTCTGCGTAGGGTAGACCGGGGGCGAATGTAACACGCTAAATATCTCAAAACATATAATAGATATTAACACCAATTTTGGATATATGATGAAGAATGACATTTGGAATATACACATCCATGCCCTAGGAGTACAGATACGCGATAGACATGGATAGTGAAGAAAATAACTTTTCGATACCGTAAAGTAACTTTTCCTTATTGACTTAAAATTGTAATATAAACACTCCCTTTGCAAGTATGTGCTTGTTCGATTTTTTAATCTGTAATTCGACCTTTTTTAAACTAATATTGATCGTTACTTGGCACTTTTAAGCGTCTCGTTAGTCAAAATTTATAATTTAAGTTCAAAAGCATGGTCGGGGGCGATTGTAACATCGGCAGTCGGGGTCGGTTTCACCGCAACAGAACCGAATAGGGACAAAGAAGGCGAATAATATTGTCTTATTTGCATGAAATCATATAGCATAGCACAAGCAAACCAAATGAAAATGGGTGCATATACTGAATGTAAGGATTGAGCAGATGAAGAATACACCAGCCAAAACGTCTTTTATTTCTGCCACAATTGCGATACCACATAATTTGTTATAGGTAGATTTTACTTTTTTCATTTATTATTATAATTTAAATCAATAAATATTTTAATTTTGTAAAGTTATATTTGTGCTACTATCGACTCCATGCAGTGTTACAACCGACCCGGGGTCAGGGACGGTTGTAACGCTTTCTCCGCTTCTCATTTTTTATTAATAACCGGAATATTACTTGACATACAGCGAAACTGTTGTGGCTCAAATTTAGTCAGATAAATAAGTAACATTTTCGTAAAAAAACTTTTGTTGTAACTGTAATAGTTTTTGCGTAATCGTATTCCAAAGTCAAAGTGTTACTACCGCCCCCGGTCTACCCTATATCAACGTTACTTGAACCGTTTTCAGTTATAAAGCCCGATAACTGATAATTCTGAAATGTCAATGGAGAGGCTTCAGGTCCTTACATTTTGGAACAATTACTGCTAACGCAGGTAAAGTTGAGCGTTTGAATTTCGAGAAGCCCTCGTGGTAGCCATGGCGAAGAGGGCACAGAGGGGGGAAACGATATCGAAGCCCCGAGTCGTGGTGCGTTCAGCAACGGAAAAGGACTTGCGCGGGAAAAAGGAGCGGCGCGAAATCAATTTCCCCCGCAGTAAGGGCGGAAACGTTTCTCGCGAGGGAGAATACAGGCGATCTGTTGCGTCGCGTCGCCTTGTAGCTCTGGATCGATGTTCCCTTAATGGAAAACACCGCCACGGACGCTGTCGAGAGGAGAAATAAACCCGAATGGTTGCGATAAGTCGACGGGTGTACGCCGTACCTGTAAATCGTCTATTTATGCGAACGTCGCCCTCCGCGCGATTTAATTCTCCTGGAGGAGAAGCCTGCCTCGTCGGGCGAAGGAATTCGAGGAGCTTCGAGGGCCCTCTCCGTTTCAATCCGGTCGGATGCAGCTCTAATGAAACAATCGCATCGCATCGCATTTCCCAGTGAAAAATCTGCAGATCGGGATTCGGGGTGGAAATGTTTGCTGGATGCTGCTCCCACCCGGTAAACGTCGAAAGCTGTTGACTCGGGCAAGAAGCTACGATAAAATCGCTTTCTTCCCCGATACCCTCGCGTGGAATACTAGAATTCACCGTGCCTCGTGGATTTAGCCAACAATTTCCCTTTAAACTTTCGTCCGGGCGCGGCGCGGGGACTTAAATCCCCTACAGCCCGACGATACTTTTTAAATCTGTACAAAAAACTGAAATTGAATCCTTACAGACAGAGTCGATCCGATGCACGTTATATTCGACGAAAATAAACGAGGCCGAATCGAGGCTACCCGTGCTTTGTATCAGCGCGAGCACGAAAAAAGCGATCGCATAATCGAACGATCGCGGGTGTATTATCGGTATTGGAACAGCGGGCGAGAATCGAGCTTCAGGCGGAGGGGAAGGGAAGTATCAATCGTCGAGCAGCGGGTTCGATCGGATAAAATATGAGGCGCGGGATGGTTTTTAAAATAAATCACCCGCCAAAGGAATTTAATTAAAACGCGCTCGGATCTGCTTGCCTTCGATCGCGTGTTGACTCGTTCTCTTCGACTTGGCGTTCACGCTGGATGCGTGTAGACAGTAGGTAGATACTCGTGCTCGCTTGAATATGCATGCCCCCGTCGCGAGCCTTTCTAACGGTAATCTTCCCGAAAGACGGCTGACAGATTTGATCGCGACGGTTTCGGCTCGAAAAAAGGTGACGGAACGCACCACTTTCGTCGCGGGGAACGTCTGAATCCCAGTGACCCCTTCCACGGGAACAACCCCGTGAACGATCTTCCTGTTCCGCCGCCCTTTCATCCCGAATTTAATGACCAGGGTCGTCAGTTTCCGGGAAGGGAACGGGAACGGGGGCGCGATAAACTCAGTGCTCGGCCAGAGGGATGATATACGGTCGGCCATCATCCAGCCAGGGCCGTTACCGTCGTACCGTCGAACAAGGACGGGAAAGCGGGAAAGCGGGAAAGTAGGAGAGCCCGGCGTACGCCGAGTTCCATCGACTTCGAAAGCCCTTTCGACCCTGACAGCCGGCAATTTTTCCGCCAAACGAGCATTTGCATCTTTACGACCGTTCCCGTCGTTTTTCGGCGTGATGGATCCGGCGACAAATCCTGCCCCGGCGACGTTCCACGGATGCTGGACGAACCACAGCCAGGATTGTCTCCTTTTTTTTCAATATCGCGGCTACTTATTGATTGGTAGCCTGGCGAAGGTAATCCACGTGAAATCGCGACATTGTGACTGGAATAGCTCTTGAGGTATCGAGCGCTAAAGTTTGAAAACGCTAAGAGGAGAGTCGAACGTGTTTCGATATTGAATACTCCAGAACCGACGTGGAGTTGGAAATGTTTGAAACACGAGGTCCGAGAACGCACTCTCCTCAAAAGCTTGGGAGACTTGGAGAGCTGAAGATTGCACTCGTAATCGGTGGTAAAGTCGCGAGTGCTGCAGCTGCAACGAAAAGTGTCGTACAGCCGGGGAACCCTTAAATTCCGACCCCCGATGCACGCGGAAAGCAGCTTTTCCTGTCTTCCCGTCCGTTTCTCTGCCCTTTTTTTTCAGGAGGGTTGCACGTGAACTGCATACGTTTGCGTACATTTACTGCAGCCCCCAGAAGCAACGCGAAAATGCATCGCAACGTTTTCGCCGAGCTGCGATATTATTCCCGCGGAAAGGATGCATCGCGCCCGTTCACACGGGCCTCCTCGCGCGTACACGCGCCTATAAATTCTTAACAGCGATTACGCAGACAGGGGTGGGTATGGACAATAAACGAAAATTTATCTGCAACTCGTTCCCAGGAGCCAGCACCGTTTGTTTATTCTCCTTTCATTTCGCCAAGCCCGCCATAGACAAACGGAATATTTATTACTGGCCCTTATAACTGTAATTACACGGCATTGTTCCAGCAGTTGGACGAGAAAGATATGATTTTCAAAAGACCCACTGGCGATTCCATTTTCCGATATTCGACCGCAGAGATTCCCGTGCTGCCAGTTATAATCGAAGCTAGTTCGCCTTTCTTAATTAATCGCTTAGTCTCTGCGCGTGGTCGGAGGTTTAAACATAGGTATACTCCTAGCGCCCCTAGCAACCCCGGCGATTCTGCATTCACGCAGCCGCGTGGCTGATAGAATTTCATCGCTCGTGTGCGCAACTTAATAAACGAAAACTTATTTTTCGCGCGGCACGCGCATACCGTAGGTCGCGGTAGTTTTTAGTTTTTAGCGTGCATACAACGAGCACCGGTGCTTGCCATTCCATTTACTCCACCCTTCTTTACCTCCCCATTTCATCGTCGTAGTTAAATTTGCCCGAGGGTAATTGCAAATTGTCTTGTACGCTTCCCGCCGCCAAACCTCCAACCGTTCCTTCAATTTTCGTCGCGATTTTAAATCCACGGACTGCTCTGCTTTCGCGAACGTGCGCCCATTACGTGGCAGTCGTGATGCAGCTGTATTTATTCTCCCCGGGCACGCGACGGTCCTACGCCGCGTCTAATCTAAATACAAAATATAATTGTCAGCAACAAGTTGCCAGGCCTGTCCAGCGAGGGCAACGCCAGGAACAGCGATCGCTTTGTTTTCGCTAACAAATGAATTAACGGCGGTGGTTCCCCGGCAATTCCGCGGCAAGCTGATAAAACAGCACAGATGGAAGCTGGAACTTTCTGATTACTTACGCGCTCGCTATTCGATCGAGCGTTATCGATGCTGTTACGGCGATAACACGCCGGAAGCCTATTTAATTTCCACGTGGCTTATCAGTTCGATAGTTGCCGGAGTTTCGGCTTGTTCGACGCGAAACTTGGGCTGTTTCGATATCGCCGGTTGTTCCATCGCAATTAATATTTGCAACTTGAGGTTTTGCGTGGCGAGAAATAGCGCGGAATAATGTGAAATCGGTGGGACGCGGGCGGCAAGGAAGCCTGACCCCGTTGCGGCAGAATCTTTGCACGTGCATCCAGCCTGGTGACATTATTAAATTTCTCCGCAGATTTCCGCTCTGTGCACCGCGACGTGTCGAAAAGCCTTGCAGCATGGTGCATTCTGCACGCTTACTAAATCCACATTTGGAACACCACTTTCTCCCTCTCTAAATGGGTTTTTTGCTTAACATACACCGGTATGATACACCGAAGTCAGGATACAGTACTCGCATGTGGACATTATTAATGCAATAATTCGAATAATTGCTCCCTCTACATATTGGTACAAACTATCCCGTCTGTTTCCACGGCGGCATCTGTCGAGGATGAACTGTGGATTGGGTAAACATCAGGATTAGCAAACAGTTCCCTGGGAACGCTATCGGGCACGATTAATTACCGCGGTAAACTAAAATTTATATCACATGCCTTGCACCGTACAGACGACCTTCTATCCACGGATAAACATCTCTGTTACAAACTTTGTATAACACATTTCCCCTATATTGCGCTATATCTCCTTAATATAAAAGTGGCACTGACATTTATTAACCGCGCAAGTAGCGCAGCCCAATAGGTACATACATAGTTTCCGCCCGGTCTGACCGCGAACGATCCATACTACTCGCTCCGTATCCCCAGCTCCGCTTGCTAACCGAACTCTTCGCTTCTTAATCGACAAAAAAGAGCTAATCTTCTTGTTGGTCGCTCGTTATCCCGAGCCCCGAAGGCCGAGCTCGTGCAACGTCATCTGCTTATACATCTGCGTATAATTAATATACACCGAGGGGCGACGTTTAGAAGCTACCAGAAGAATTTGTCGTTATTGATCTCCTGCGGCCCAGCCGTACATTCAGCGTCCAACGTGTCCGTTAAAAAAAGGAATGGCTAATTTTTTGGCCCGCTGTAAAATCACTGGGACCCTTCCGCGCCATTTCCATACAAATCGGGCAACTCCGAAACTGCCCCGTTCGAACAGACTGAAACTTTTAATTTTCCAGCGCGTTCGCCGCGCCACGCCGGCCCCTCTCCACTCTAATTGCCCTTTAAAATCATCGTTTCGATTATGAAACACGGCGGCTTCGACCCAGTTGCGAAATCTTCCGCGCCCGGGACGTCTGCGTCGAATTCGAGCAGCTATCCGACAATAATTAACCGTTATCCGCGTAGAATGCAATTGGCTTGCAGTTGGAGGGAGCCAAGTAACGAAAAGGTGAATGTCTTTATTCGCGAGCTGAACGACAGGTGGACGATATTCGTCGTCTGGTTAATTGTTAATTTTCTCTTAAATCCAAACGATGCCGATGATACGTGCTTGCACAGCTTGCGGCCCGTGGTCCTCTCGGGGGGACGTTGATGCACGTCGATTTTTCGCTCGCAATAAAGGCGAATTTCGGTGAATTCGCCAACGTCAGTGAATTCTGCCACGAAGCGGTGTCGCGCGAGCTAGCTCATAAAAGAACATTGTTCGCGCCGAGTGGCTGCGCGGTAAATGAAGCAATATCGGTGACAAATGGCGTGCAGCCCCAGTCGATGGAAAAGAAGGCAAATGGCGTGTCTGGGTTCGACCGTGCATAAGATATAAATCGACTGCTCGAGGAGTCAGAATTATGATGATAGCGGTGCACCCCTCGACATCACCAAAAGGAATCACTGCTACATCACTACATTTTTATTCTCTAATATCTCTGTGAAAATATCTGCGAACAATTCCGTTTTGGTACCTTATTAATATCTCTCTTCCCAAGAGAAACACAAAGCCACCGAGTGCGGTTTCTTGCGATGCAACAGCATTCAGAGCGCGATGAGATTTATTATTGGCGCAGCAATGCGCCGGCGATAATATTTCGCTCGCTTCCCACGGTCCGCCGAGCGTTTCATAAACAACCGACAAATGTCCCGATGGGTCCCTTGGGATTCCTCGATTTTTCCACGAGTAATCTCTGCGTAACGAGTCAATTACGAGGCGCTCCGCATATTAAAAACAATATTTAAACGGCGGGGCTGAGCGTTTGCAGTCGTCGCGCCGTTGCATTAAGGGGACCTTCCGGTCTAAAAGTCGATTTTCTTTTTTATTTCATTTTTCGAATGTTCAACTTTTAGGAATACGTGTTTAAAAGGATTTGTTGAAATTCGTAAAATTCCCGAAGTTATAGGCATTTGAGTAGCGGCAAATGCATGGGCAACAACCAGTCACGTAAAACTTTAAACGCGTTTTTCTCGAAACAGTGTTCTCAAAACGGTGGGACCTGTATCTCCAAAAGTTATTATCGGATTCGACTGAAACTTTTTTTATTTTGAAGGATATACTTCTGGCTCGGAGGGGGGGGCTAGAAAAATTACAAAAAATTGAAAATTTATAATTTTCAAGGCTGTTGAAAGGACGAAAAGTACAGGGAAAAGTGATTTCAAACTTCAAGTGTCGTTATTTTCTAAAAAAATGTCATTTTTTTAATTTTTTTCTAGCCCCCCCCCCCTAGCCAGAAGTATAATCTTCAAAATAAAATAAGTTTCAGTCGAATCGGATAATAACTTTTGGAGATACAGGTCCCACCGATTTGGATCAATTTTTTGACGCCTTGACTTTAACGACTCCTCAGGGCCGTCTGCAATGATTAATTATAAAACAAAAAATATATTTCTAGAACTTAAGACATCCTTAATACAATGCAAAAAGTCCCATTAAATTATATATAGTAGTTTTCCTTTAATTAATTCCTAAAAATCACCTATTTTTTTGGGCTCTAGACCGGAAGGTCCCCTTAAGTGGTCTACTCGCGCGTGTAACATCAGAGCCCGTCGTCAACTAATTAAAGTAATGAACAGGCGAATTCGCCACCCGTCAAACAGAATATTTGATCGTGGCGTCACACACGAATAAAGTTTACCAATTACGCACGCCCCCTCGCCGCCGTCGACGATTAAGGGGTAAAACCACTCTAGAGGCAGAAAAAAGACCTAAATTTGATAATTTATTTTTGGAGTATGACAAACGGAATAAAATTTCTTTTCAGAGGGTTTATTTAACACATATTGAAGTACGAAAAACAATTTTTTTATTGTCATTTTCATGCAAAATGGCGGCGACAGAGCCCGTCGTCGAAAACAGCTTTTTTGAAAACACCGCCACGGGAGGACGGATTTCTCGGCATGTATGAGTCCGGGAACAAAAAATAAAAAAAAATTATAATTTATATACAATTGGCTTTGGAAGTACGTAGGGGTTTTTTTTTTAATCAATTTTTGTGGAAGTGGTGCAATTTTTAAGAAATGACTCGATTTTTTGCCCTAAACATGAGCATTAAATTGTTTGTAAAAAAAAAAGTTTACATTCAATCCAAAAACGGCTACGTACTTCCAAAGAGAATATTGTTGTGAAGCTACTGTAAAAATTTCAAATCGGTCCATGCAATAGTCTCCGAGAAATCCGTCCTCCCAGTTTGAAAGAAGTGGTTTCGACGGCGGGCTCTGTCGCCGCCATTTTGTATGAAAATGACAATAAAAAAATTGTTTTCCGTACTTTAATATGTGTTAAATAAACCCTCTGAAAAGAAATTCTATTTCGTTTGTCATACTCCGAAAATAAATTGTCAAATTTAGGTCTTTTTTTCTGCGTCTAGAGTGGTTTTACCCCTTAACACAAGCATCCGCTGTAAATCAGGTATAATTCTAATTTCAAAGCCGTTTACGAAGGCTGCGTTTAAGCAAGTGGAAAGAGGCGGTTGCCCTCCAAGATTAAATGATTTCCGCGGAGTTCGCCTTCGGTATCAACTAATTTCGGGTACGCGGCAATTATATTCTAATATCCTCTAACAAACGGCTGGCAGGCAGCACGGGTGGGACGCGCAATTACCCCTGAAAAATGAATACACCCGTGGAGCGCGGGGTATTGCGAAACATCCGCGAGAAACGAAGGGCCCGCTCGAAAGTACGCCCTTCATAAAATCGCGCAACGTAATTACGCGAGTGTATGGAGCCCAGTAAAAGTCCGTTTCCCATGCAATTCCGTCGGAACGAATGCACTGGCTTGTATCAACGGCGCGCGTCGCGTTAATACTCGTAAATCGCTTCTATGCGTTTCCTCGGTATGTATTCCCGCCGCGCGGACAATGGCGGAGCGTGGCCGTTTTCACGCTCGGATCTTCCAGCCGCGGCATTTGTTATTTTAATTATGTCTGGACCGCTGTGCCGGCGGTTTTGTCACGCGCTCAGCGCTGCACGCCGCCCGGGCGATACGTTACCGGATCGCCCGGGCGGATTAAATTGCTTTGCGGCAGAGGAATGACGGAAATCGGCTGGACGACGTTCGGTTCTTTGGTTTTTCATACGTACCAAAGTAGACCTACATATTGATTCGAGGCTTATTGATTAGACAGCTTAGGAAGCTGGGGAAGCCTACCACTGGTGACTGTATGCACAGGATTCTCACTTGTGTCAACAAGGATGCGTCGTCCTCACTGGCGTTACTCCGAAAAGCCTTGAAAACCCCCAGTTCTTTCCTCTTCCTGGTCAACGTGGGAGAATTATAAACACTTCTAGAGCCATCAAATTTAAGATTTCTAGAAAACTCCTGTGCACGCGGAGAGTACGGACACTTTACTTTTAGAAATTCCTAGTGCACAAGGAACCTAATAAATATTCCGATTTTCTCTTCCAGAGTGAAAAAGCGGATCTCGTATTTATAATAATCTACGTTACTTACGATTGATTAAAACACTCGTGGTTTCCTCTATCGTCACACCGTTCCGTTGATTAAAAAGAGCCGCGTGGATGCGCGTATCGAGCCTCGTCCATCCGCAGACTATTATCGCCCGCTGATTACGCGTGTCGTCGTGCGTTAAACTGGCGGACGCGTCTTTGTAGTCGGTGCTCGATACGGGGGCGTTCATCGACCATGATTAAACACCAAAATTACCAGCTGGCGAGTGGAAACGAGGCGCGTATTACCTCGGCGCGGCAGTGCGTATCGCTGCGATCCTTTGAAAAGAGATCACCGAGACTGCGCTGGAAATCGGATCGTTTCTTTGACCTGGCCAGCGGAAGGTATTCGAATAACGATACTACGCGAGTTTGCCGTCCTCTCCTCCTCGTCGAGACGCCCAGCGCGAGGAGTTTTATTCGACGATTGGTCGAGCAACGGGATCTTGAGTCAGCTCGCGGCCCTTGGCGCGATATTATTTCTCCCTGCTTAATCACCAGCGACTAACCGGCCAATAAATCGCCCTCTAATTTGGTCTAAGCGCCACCCGGAATTATCCGTAGCCAACACCGAAGTCGCCGGATTATCTCACCGACTGCGTCTCTCTTGCGGCTCCGACGATATTGCGCGTTCCACTGTGCAGCCCGGCTGTAAATTAACTTTAATGCACCCTGGCCGTCTGAACGCCTCCCCCCGACAACTTTCGATTACGATATCCAAAGGCCTGATTGATAGGACGCGCCCGTTCTTTTCCGCAGTATTTCAGTAGGTACTGTTAAGTCTCGTGAGCCTGCCGCGCTAAATGCCTCCCCCGACAGCTTTATAGCCCTTCGATTTACCAGTTTAATGTGTTTTTAAATCGCCCACGATATATCCGCGCGGCCGATTAGAAGCAAGGATCCTCGATAAATCGACTGCTTTAATTTGAATTTACAATCCCTTAGAGGAGTATTTCGCGCGGCTGCTGTGTCTATTGCAGGATTTGGTTAAATCACCCCCTTGATAGTCTTGCGGATAGGAGAACGGGGTGCGAGAGTTCTAGTCGAAGTTTCTTGTCGAAAGAATTGTTGGGCGTAGCTTTGCGTTTAACAAGGTCACATAGTTTTGTGCTCGGTGTGTTCGGAGCGGAACGCAACGCGTTTGGAGATGGTGGATGTAATAAATCGATCGGCATGTGTATTGATTTCAGATAATGGGCAAGTGGTACGTGGTAGAAGTGTTGGAGCACAAAGTCGATCCACTGAAGTCTGTAAGCGGATCGTACGTGCTCGATTCCTGTCCGATTTTGAAGCTGAGGGCGCTCGAATACTCGTCGCTGAGGCTTTTGTGGACCGAGGAGGCTGGCAATCTCGAATTCACTTTCCGGATACCGGACATATCGAGGAAGCCGGGCTTCTGGACCTCCAACTCCCTGCAAAATGGTAACTCGACTGTTTCGAATACGAAGCGGCGCGACGCGACGCGACGGGGAGGATCCAGAAATATTTCTAAGTCGCTAGCATACCTAGCTCCCCGGCGCGGCGGAGCGCGGCGCGGCGTTCGATAACGTTTGGACATGCCGACCAGGGAATTCATGCAGATTTCACGCGCGGCTTGGGAAATTTCGGCAATCGCTAACGCGATCAGTTAAGCCCCAGCAATTTTGGTGCAAGCAAAGCTTAAATCATGCGGAAACGCTTAGGGAAGCGGGTCTCCTCTCCGAGGAATGTCTTCTTCCGTCGATAAATTCGCTGAACGGACGGCTTTTAAATTCGCGGGAATATGCGCGCAGCCATTTCCGACGCATAAAACCGAGGAATAATTTCCTCGTGAAATTCCCAAGCGGCGGCGTAAAAAACAGGACCCACGGTATCCCCGGCTCCTCCTCCGTGGAAGGAGCCTCCGTCTCCTTTCTCGCGGGATGTAACGAACGGTTCGATAGGTTCGAGTGTCGGTCTACGAAGTTCCTTCGAAGACGATTACCATAAGCCGCCGAAGTGGAGCAAAGCTCTCCTCGAATAAATGAAACGAAAGGTTCGGTCGAGCGTGGCAGCGTTCAAGTTCGCGACGAAATCTGGAAGGCGTCTTTAAATGTTCGTTTCCCGCTTGCTTTCACATGTCAAAGGCCTTTGGTGAGCAAGAATGTCGAAGATTTCGGGAATTCTTTTGCAAGAATCTCACTTCTTCGCCCCTGCAGGCTGTGTAGAACTTAGAACTGTAGAGTGTAGACGTATAGATGGCCTCTTCAGCGCGTACCCATCCCAAATTCTTCGTATTTCGTCGAAAGACAAAGTATAAGCTTTCAGATCGCCAGGGAATTTCACCTGCCCTCTCCTCTCACTTTTAACGAAACCCCAGATCCATCGTTCCCTCGGAGTTTCATCCCCCCGCTGGGGTTGGACAGCTTCCAAGTAGAATTGCCGGCAGAAAAAATTGCGTTTACCAGCTGCCAGTTAACTCCCGGCAGGCTATCGATTCATTGACCCTGATACAGTTTCGTTAGCCAGCGCGGCGCGGCGATCGATGAGCCGTATAAACTTGATAGGACAGTGGGGGGTGAAACAGAGCGGAACAGAAGTTAAGAGGTCCATCGGACTGGCACTTAAAGCCACCGCGGACGAGTCGAAATAAGCGACTCGAAGCGAAACATTCAAGACGGCCGCGGCGTAACTAGTTTTACGTACGAGTATAGATATACGATCTGCTCTATCGTGGGTCTGATAGGATACGAATTAGGTCTGGATTAGCTCCGCGTCGGAGGGGACTTGGGTCTGTGTCGGATAATTAAAGGAACGCCTCCCGTTTTACCCTGTACCTACATATAACAATTACGCTGGCTCCCTCGGTCCGACTTGGTGCAACTTGAAATTCTGAGCGCTCAGTTGCAGTCTCCCAGAAAACCACTCGAACTCGAGGGGCGATCGGAGAGGTTGCCACGATCCTCGCCACAAACGACCCCGTTACAAATGGTTAATTAACCGACTCCCCGGAGCATAGAGTAAAGTAGCGGCAACTCCCCTCGTAACCGCATACGTAAGATGGCCCGATAACGGTCTTAATGAATCCCCGGATATGCAGCCGTGATTATCGGCTAACTGTCAGCGAGATGGCCGCATCGCCGCATCGTCGAAACCGGGTTATGCAATTACGGCGCGGCGCGGAGAATAATTTTTCAAAAGTCCCTTACCCTGCCTTTTTTTTTAATTTCGTGTTCCCATTCTTCTGGGCGATAGCAGCGAACGGATGGCAGGAACGCTCGCACAATGCGGCCGCGGATCGAGATCTCTCGAAGCTCCTTTCAAGCCCCGCTCCCTCCGGTCTGAACGTGAAATTTGTCCTTTCGAATTATGATCGTTCGCGTGGCTTTCGAGCCGCGAGGACGCTCGACGCTTCTAGCCTCTGACGGTTTGGTGGATGGAACATAAAGGAGCATTCGTTGAGCTATGGGAATAAATTGCATCGATCGGTTGAAGGTAAGGGGCATTAAGGGGGTGAGCTATGACGTTGGTGGTCCGCAGGGATAGATAGGCATAGGGTGGCCGGGAAATAGTATTACTGGCGATATCATTAAATGCAGTTTATTTCTTAGCAATTGCTCGCCTCTCGTCGGAATGGTATTTGCGTAACTGTAACATCTGCCGCTGGTCGGTGGACGCGTGCATGGGAAAGAAGTCGATCGAATTCGAGGGAATGTAATAAAGGACGGTTGATCGCTCCAAGCGACGTGAAATTCAAATGCACATTGTCTCACGCCCTCGACCAGAATTTCAAATGGCCGAACCGTGGATACAATTAATTTCGTGCGATTAAACGTCAATATCTCCGAGCTAGCGACCATTTACACAGCGAAACGGTTTTCGACGGGGCTATAATATTGCGAACGAACGCATACGCCGCGCCATCAACGTTATTGCCACTGGCACGTTCTGGACGCGTGACCATCATTTTCCAAACTAATAATCCTGTTAGCAGCGATGCGCTGCTGCAGGGCTACCCCTAAGCTAGCACAAAAGATCAAATCACAACGATTCTGTGCGTTTGAAAGAGGAAAGAATCGACGACCGTAGTCGCGGAATCGCGGAATCGCGACGCGACGCGTCACAGTACACGTACCTAAACCATCCGTGACGATCCATAATTCTGTCTCCGCGTATTCCTAATCAGCAGCGTAAGTGCATCGTCAACGACATAATGGCGCGTAATGCGACAGATTTCCAACGGGACCATGCTGGCATTCCCAGTCGTCGTAGAGAATAATCAGGCCGATTCGCTGATTTCCGCTGGTGATTTGCTCTGAATCGCGAACAGCTCGACGAGCCCCGATTCAACGCCATTTCTGCGTACGCGAGCGTTTAAGGGCACGTGACCAGGCGGTCTCGGCTGTTCGACAAGTTAGTCAGAGGAAGGATCGAGAATAACCGTAGCAACAAGTATACGTAGTACATAGTATTCTGGGATCAGGAACCCCCATAAGAGGGAGCCCGGAATAAGAGACCTCGGAGGGTCGGTATTGGTAGGCAAAATGTCCATTTACTGGTGCGTGTTCATTTGCTGGTACATCCACCCTATGAGGAAATTCTTCTCAGGCAGTCAGATCGGCCGGTATCAAAATTATTGGTTCCTTTTTAGTACATTTTAACAAAAGCATGTTTTTAAAAAAAAATTTCACCATAAAGTATTTCATGCTTTTTAGTGAAAATATTGTATTGTCATCGGAATTACACATGTGTGCAAAGTTTCAAGCCGATCGGATATGTTGAAGTGGGTCAAAATTAGCTTACAATATTTCACCCTGACAAACTAACGAACTCACAACTGAAACTAAATAAAAGCTTGTAAAAAAATGAACCTAAAGAACTTGATTTATAATTCACACCATAGGGGAGACCGGGGCTAGTTGACTAATTTTTTCCATTTCTAATTTTTATAAATAGACCATTAGTATTTTGTTGACTTACTGTATACCAAAAGTTTCCAAATTTCATTAGGTATACAGGCATTAGTTTGAAAATCGTTTTAATTGAGTCTAGGTTGTAGTTTTTATTGTATTTAGAGTAGTGAGACGAATAAGTCAACAGACCCCGGCTACGGGGTTAGTTGACAAATATGATGGGGTCAGTTGACTTGACATTTACTTTTCAGTTTTAACCCTTTGCATGCGAAAGGTGTATACATATATGTATACGCTGTCACAGTACATCAATATAATGTGAAAAACGTATATATACGCTGCCAATTCCATCAATATAGTATACGAAACGCGTACATATGTATACTACGACCAATAAATTTTTTTTTTTTTTACTCCTCCACAGTGTTATTTTTTATTTTATTAATTATCATGGTCTAAGATACTGTAATTATTTTGTACTGGTTTGTTATGGTCTATTTGGAAGGCCTGAGAATTTGAAGGGAGGATAGGGTGTAAAATTGGTAGGGGTGAGTTTGGAAGGATTTGTGGTGGGGGAAGTGGACTTGAGCAGCTAAACTCTTTGCCTCGACTGCATCTTGAGGATAAAAAAATGCAATTATTAGTAGTATTCCTATGCTTACTCAAGTAACCCCGTCCGACATTGTTAACATGTTAAGGGTCGTACGTACAAAACCTCCACGCACCGGATAAAATAAAATACCGTAAATTATAGTCAAGGTATCACGTTTCCACAAAATATTCATGAAATAACATCAAGCAGTACTTAGTGGACAAAAATTCATAAATAGTCGAAACGAAAATATTTACTTCCAGCCGACCTTTTTAGATTTTTCATTCTCACTGACAGAACACGCAAGTTTTTGTCACGGCGACACATTAAATGGCAAGCTGGTCATTCATATGCTCCAACATTTCGAATCGCAGTATAATTTATTCCATAATATAAGAATTAAAGGGAATTAGTCAACTAACCTCGTTAGTCAACTAGCCCTGGTCTCCCCTACTATTCGAATACGTCAGTATTCGAATACATCAGTATTCGAATAGTATTCGAATACTTAAATATTCGAATAGTATTCGAATCCTTAAATATTCGAATACTTGGATATTCGAATTATATTCGTCAAATAATTGAGCAACTGAAGTATTCGAATATTCGAATACCGAAAATTCGACAAATAGTCCCAGCCCTAGTAGGCAGCGGATCCGACGAGGCCCTCTTTTTCCGTGGCTCCCGAGGAATTACATAGGAAGTACAAAACCAAAGTGATAGCCAAAAAGAAAAACATATCCGGCCTTGCTCGCTTCAGAGTTTCCAAGCTTCCCCGACTAATTCGCATGGTGTTGGTGATGCCAACAGGTACGCTGACGGAGAGGCAGTACAACCAGTTCGCTGGCAACGTGCACGTGATGAAAGCCGTTTCCTCGGACATGGTGCTGACCTTCTGCTCCCGCAGCCCGGGCAATCAGCTCTACTCTCTTCTGCTCTCGCGGGAGCACACCCTGCAGAAGAGCGACAAGCGCGGCGTGCACAACCTGCTCGGACGCCGCGGCCTCAAGATCGTCAGCATCCAAGAGACCTGCATGAACAGCGCTGCCTGGAGAAGAGGATCCTTCGGTTTGATCGGATGGCTGACCCTGATGGGCGTGCTGTCCTGCAGCGTCCTCTTCGGCTCCCGGCAATGGTAGTCGCCGAACGCGGGGCATAATCGAGCTCACGAGGGAAGGCCGCGGCCGTTCGCGATGACTCGAGCTTCCGTTGCAGAAGAAACTCTTGGTCAAACATACTCTCCTCTTCCTCGTTCTTTATCTACCTTGCACGCAGTCGATACGGGCATCCCCTTGCCGCGGGTCCCCCTCTTCATCGCGGAAGAATGCCCTTAATTGGCAACGCATTTAACGATTTCGCGTATCGTGCCCGTTCCACGATGCCCGACCGAGTCTGTTCGGCGTAATCGTAATAAGAATCTCGTCGACTGTCCGTAGAACGAACGGAATCTCGGACGGAGCCATAGAATTCGTTGGTGCGCCCCGTTGGACCCAGGGCGAGCGAGCCGCGTACCATCTCTCCGACAATTATCGCGAATTCCTGTCCCTCGCGATAATGTCGTTCTCCACGGGGACGGAATCCAGCCGTTGGCACGGTGCATCCTTTCATTTAGTCCCGAGTCACGTAGATCTCGCGTCCTTCCAATTCTTCCGCTCCTCCAAGAAATTGCCTGCCCCTCGAGTCCCCTCGGCCCGCGTGTACCCAGCCACCAACGCTCTGGGCCGACAGATCGAACGGGGGATCCGCGCGTTCAAATTCGTGACGATTAACTCTTTCGGATCATCTGGATCATCGATCGCTCGGAGCCCCTGATTCTCGCCTCCGCGTATCTTGTTTTACCTTCTGGCTTACATGGAGAACCAAACACATTCACCTTGCATTCCGCTTTTGTTCTGCCTCGTTTATCCGCGCCTTTCCGCGTCATCGTTGCACGGCGAAACATATCAGCGCGATGGTTACTATTATTCGTAACAAGGGGACTTGAATGGAGCGGGGCTGAAAGAGTTAATCGCGGCACGCGGAAGATAATCCTCGCGCGGTAAGCGATGGAACGAGCATCTCGCGAACATTAGTCACGTTAGATAGAAGTGCATGTTGTATATGTATCCTCGGTTCGTGGATTTAAGAAGACAATAGTAACGATTCTGGCGATTCGCGTCGATTCTGCGACGACAACGATCCCAGCAGCCGATCGTAGTAAGGTTCATTCATCCGCTCTAACTCGTCCAAGGTTCGCCGCAAACACCTGAAAGTTAAACGGTAAACGGTCACGCGTGTCGATGTGTACCGGAGACCCAAGGAGTTTACCCTCTCCCACATGAGTGTTCGTCGGCAAAAGTATTCGAAACGCGCAACGATTATTATCACGATCTATCCTGTACACCGTTCTTCTGTCTCGAGCCTGGTTTAGGATAAAGGGCTTTCGACTTTGAATAAGCTACGTTAGCGGCAGTTCTATTTCGAGGGGGGTAAAATAGTTGGAAGTCATCGTTGGACATGGTTCGGCTCGCTCGAAGCCGATCGAATCGAGTGGCCCGTGTGGTTGACTCAATCGCACTCGCTTCTCGTTTGTCAGTGAAATTCGCGCACGCTCAACGTATCCTTTTATACTTACCGAGATTCGTTGAGGCGATCTTTTTATATAAAAGCAGAGGGAGCTTTGAATTCTGCCAGTTTTGCGTCTTCTCGTATGCCTTTTTATACGAACCCTTCAACGTACAAATTTGTATTTTAAAAATCTCGCTTTTATCCATTTTTCTACATATATAGTTGAATTTTGTATACGAGTCGGCACATTATCCGTGGGGGATCGCCGGAAGACTAGCCGGACGGGGTTGCAGAGGAAGACGATTGGTTTGCGTGCGAATCGATTCTGGATGAGGGGGTGCCGACGGGGGAGTGAAATTTAGGTCCAAAACGGATGATGTGGTGCAGCTTTATCTCGCGTTACGTGTTTCCTCGGTATTTACGAAAGCAAACGAATGCGTTTGAGTGTAGGGCGAGTTGTTCGATGCACCGGAAAGCCGTAGCTTTTCGCGCCGGCGGCGGCGCGGCGCGATTACACGGTAGAAACGATAAACGGGGGACTGTTACGATTCATTTAACAAATTGAAGAAAGAAACTCGTGTCCTGTATATATGTATATCCTCGTATCGACTCACTCGACGATCACGGTATACATACGGGGAACTCGTTGAATTATAGTACACTTGGATGGGAATCGTGAAGTAATTACGCCATGTTATGTTTAAAATGCTCTAGAGTCTTTATTTATTGTACAGAATTGCTCGATATTATAAATAAATCTATATATAATACAACCTATTAGTACCTAATACGATATAATCGTATGCTTATTATGTGTATAAATATGGAACAATAAAGAATGAATTCGACGGTTTCTGGGCTCTGTTATTTCCCGACTGTTTCGCGGTCGACTCGCAGCGCTGGAGGAATCCTAGAAATTGCAGGCGAATCTCGTTAGAGGAGCAGCGTAATCGTAGCTTGGGGGGTATTCTACTCCGTCACTCGGAGCATCTCGAAAAAAAAAAAGCCGCACAAAAACGCCGGTGAAAGGAGGGAGGAGAGGGGAATAACGAGATCGCGCGTCGGTGTATGCGTTCTGAATGCTAAAATGCTCGCGAGGCATCAAGGGGTAGAAAGCTTTCGGCGTTACGTAAAGCTGCGCGGCAGAGAGCCAAGAGAAACTATTACCCCCGGTGAGAGATGTGATCGAAGGTGCCTGTAACTATCCGTCAACGGCTCTGTCACCCCAGAAAGCAGAAAGCAGGAAGTAGAAAGTGCTCGGATCACTGGCCATCTAACAACCAGCTGAACCTGCGACTACTCTGCATTTTCGAAGTTCCATGACGTTTCAAGCCCCTTATCGGTTATCTCAGCAGCTTGATCGCGAGAATAACGAGCTCACGTCGTAAATTCGAATCGTGTTGGTCAAACAGTTGATTCGTCTAAGGTCTAAGCCTTAGGGATCGCAGGAAGAGATTCGCGATCGGAGGGAATTGAAAGAACGCTGCGCCGCGCCGCGGCCGCCGCATCGTTCCGTCTCTGATCCGTGCTCTTTCATTTCCATCCCCAGCCTCCCCGTCTTCCTTCCGTCGCTTTTCCACGGATATCTGACCGTTTTATGCTCCGTTCGTCGTCAACTCGGTCTCCCTTAACGATTCTTCGTTCCACCCCATCCCCTTGCCGTTGGCGAGATATACCTAAGTCGACGGTCAAAGCTACCCAGCACAAAGGGTAGCTCGAGAACTTTTAGTTGAATTTCACGCGGGCAAACGGAAACGCCATTCGCGGCTCACCCTCGCGCTTCTGTTATTCGGTCCGATTGTTATTTAACAGCGGGAAAGAAATTTACAAACCCTCTAGCGGGGGGTGCGCTCAGAGATACTTGCAGTTCAGCTTCAAGTCTGATGGCTTTAATGCAAATGCAAAAAAGGGTAGTCTGCTATTCCGAAAGAAAGCAACCGTTACCGCGTCGCACCGCGCCGCGCAACACAAATCATAAAACGCGCAGCGCTCGTAAAACAAACATCCCGGGGAGAAATATCGCCACGGGGGCCAGCATTATTGGGCCGTGTTACCACGAAAGCGCGCGGTGCGGTTCCCCTCGAGCACGGAACCTCGTCATTTCGACAATGACGAACGATCCCGGATGCCTCGCGGATGCAGTGGACTTTCCGAAACAGCACGGGGCGGCGGCGATCAGCCCATTAATGGGAATTAGCATTTTAATTGTGGAACGTGGGTGTCCATCGTGGATTACGTTTGTCAGACGGTTTTCCGCAATGGCCGAGGATCACGACCTTTCGGCCGAGCGGAACAAATAAGCGAATCAACGAATTAGCTAATGGCCCTGCTGATGAATCGACCTATTCCGGCCAGGAAGCGGCAAGAATAAGACAACGTTGCTGCACACTAGAGCTATTCTTTTGGCCCGGGTATCCGGGTACCCGGTGAGACCCCGGGTAGACAAAAATTACCCGGGTACCCGTAGGATACCCGACTACACGGAAAAATGTTTTCACCCTTGAAAACAGTGGTTGTTATACACTGTTCAGATGAGTGCTCGGTCATCATGCGGTGACGTGTTCAGCTGGTTCAGCACCATCGCTCTCGATGCGCGAGCACCGATATCTTCGGTGCTCGCCGTTCGTCGTCTGAACAATGTACGACAACCACTGTTTTCAAGGGTGAAAACATTTTTCCGTGCAGTCAGCAACGGTGCGTGCACGTGATTATACGATGCCTATTATTTAAGCACCGTTCCCAACTGTGAAAACATTTTTCCGTGTACCCGGGTAAATGATCATCGATTTGACAGCCGATCGTCTTTCGACTTTCGATCATTTTCGGCAAACCTCAGTAATGAACGGAATAAACTTCAAGCAATTGAATGTGTGTGCGCACGTTACGATTATGAATATTATGATAAAATGTTTAATTGCTTGAAGTTTATTCCGTTCATTACCGAAAATGATCGAAAGTCGAAAGACGATAGGCTGTCAAATCGAAATTCTCAACTATCTTATTACATCTAATTTACTCGGGTATCTCATGGATACCCGGGTAATTTTTGTCTACCCGGGTAGCCGGGTAATTTTTGTTTACCCGGGTAGTCGGGTATCTCACGGGTACCCGGCGGGTACTCGAGTACCCGGCGGGTCGGGTAGTAAGAGCTCTACTGCACACTGACAGGCGAAACTTTCCACTCAGAAGCATGGAATCGATTTGATGAACACTCGAAAGAAGATGCCAGAGACTCCAGTGCCATGTATGCTGAAGGCATCCCTGCACAGCTGGTGCATGGTGGAATGAAAAGATTGATTAATTCCAGATGATCCGAGACCCTCGGATTATATTCTTGCCTCGATTTCAATTTTCCAAAGCTACAACTGAATAGTCGCCGAACGGCTCGCTACTTGCTCGATATTCTCGCAAACTCCCGGAATGACGAGCAGCGAGAAGAATCAGAGGAAACGCAACGACAGAGTACGGCGAGACGAAAGTTGGAGTGGGTGAGCTTGGGAACGAGGGAACGGGAACAAGAGCTAGAGGGAGAGGAAGTAGCAAGTATGCCCGAGTTTGCTGTTCCACGAGGCTTACGGTCTTTACGTGACACACGTTCGAGGAATAAGAATTAGATTCAATTACCGGAGGCATTCAGGGCGCGTTCACTTGCATAAACTTTGCCTCCGTGAGTCCGTCGCGCGTCGGCTAGCGAGCTGCTCCTTCTCTGCGCCATTACGTTGCACCCATCGGTGCTTGATGCTGGCTGGTTCGACTGAAAGGCGTGAGTAGCGGTGGTCGTGCTTTGGTCAGCCGTCAGCCGCCAACACCACTCACGGTTTACGTAAACCAGGAGAACTGTCATGCGTCGACTCCTTTTAGGTGTGTTAGCTAAAATAGAATTAAAGGGGCCTTGGATGAATTCACCAACCACTGGGGATGCCCCATCGAAGCTTACTAAATTTCGGAATCGAGATCCAAGATACTTTTCAAAGGAGTTCTCGTTCCCCAACAGATGTAACAATATATACGGGAGATGGGCACTGTTAACAAGCAATGTAAAGTTACCGATAGAATTTAAAGTTCCCCGGCCAGCGACTCGGGAACTCGGGAACTCGGGAACCCGGGAACTTACGAGCGGGCTCGCGTTCAGCATACGTTGCCCTGTACACCAGCTGCTAAAAATAGCTGCTTTACATGCACATTGCGCTATTGCGAATTCGTGGACGAGTTTTATTCTTTGCACGGCTCCCCTAGATCCTCGCCCTGCTATATGCATCCGCGCGCAATTAACGAACAGCCCATTCAAATACCAAACGGCGAGAATTTTCAAAATTTCCTGACGCTCGAACATATCCAAAGTTTCGATCAACAGTGTGCTTTGTGATTCGATGGCGGGCACTCGAACGACACCCCCGCGCGCGAACACCGCTTAATCAGAGTTGCTTTGCTCGCGGGAGCAGTTACGTTACTCGAAGGATTCGGTCCCGTCGTTAAACCGGGGACAATTAGCAGGAGGTCGAGGGCGTTTCAAAGGAATTTCGCTTAAGCTACGTCGAAGGTGGATGAAAGCGCGACAATCAGCGGGCAGAATCGCGATATAGGGTAAATCCGGGAGACGCGGTCGACCTAATATAAAATGGCTATTAAAACTAATATAGATATTACTTATTTTATCAGAACAAACCTAATATGTTCAGAATTTTATGCCGATTCAGAAAAACTGGTCGATATTTGCTTTAAGACAATATTTACTGTAAATCGGGTTGAAAACTGAAGTCATGACATATGACCACCTCCCCCGAGGTGCCGGGAGAAATGGTTTTCGTCGTTAGCAGACACCACTCACATAATTATTCATGGAAAATTAACAAAGGATAAAGCAAAATTATTTATGAGTGAATACAACTATACGGATTCATTGATATTTAATTTGTTTACGCTAAACAAGTAAAGAACACATCAAAGAAAAAGTGAATTACCTACTGGCGATTAGCAAGGCAAATGAATAGAAAAGTGAATAAATAAACTAAATAAACAAAAATAATAATAAAATAACAATAAAAAATAAAAAAATAAACAAAAATAATAAAAAAATCATAACTCGACCATCTCACCTTTCTACAGCGAGACATGGTCTTCTCGTTAGCTTCGAGAGGAGGAGTTAATATGGCCAAATACTTTGGCTGCATTGTCCCTCAATATCTCTACTATCTTATTATTCCAAACATTAAAGGAAAATAAACTTAGAAGTATATTTTAAATACGATTCTGTGCAACCGGTGTTTGACAAAAGAGGTTAAATGTAACATCAATTTACCTTTTATACCCTATAAATCCAGAAAAACACAGAAGGAAGCGAAATAACGCTATTCATTCAACTGTTTGGCTTCTAGAGAAGTAATTGGTCTGCACTTTAATGCATCTTTACGTATAGAGTCTGAAATATAGCGACACGACCAACTCTCCGGCCCGACCGCGTCTCCCGGATTTACCCTAATCACCCGGCAAGTGGTCCACAGGATATAGTATCCTCGCGTGTGCATCTCGATAAAGCCAGGGCCCCCGCCCTGGTCGGAGGCAAATTTTTATACAGCCATTTTAGCGAAAGAAACTCGTTCATATCTCCGCCAAGTCTCGAAATCTGCCCCCGTGGCCGAGGATCGTTTTCGAGTATCGGTCGTCGAGTACGCTTCGAGTGATTTGAATTTCATGCTCCGCCCGCCCCTTTACTTTCGCCGCGTTGCAGAGGAAAGGGGATCGATGTACAGGGGTGGCTCTAGTATCGGTTACCGCTTTGGTCGCCACAGTGGACCACGATCGATCGCCGGGGGTCGTGTGACCCCGCCGCGAAGGTGCAAGGGCCGTGAGGGTATCTTTGAATCATCCTACACCCCCTCGAGGGTGCGAACAGTTGCTCCGTTAAAGAATTTCGTGTTCGATTACATTCTCAGCTGCGCGAAACGTAAACCCAGCGAGCAATTAGAGGGCGTACGGCGTTGAAGGACGGCGATAAAGCCTCGCGCACAATGCCGCTCTCGCGGGGGTAGGATTCTATGCGAGTCGGGCGTGCGTCGCGCGACGGGCTGACTCTTGTCTTACCTCTTCACTTACGTTTATATGCGCGCGAATAATGAAACGGCCTACGCTTGTCGCAGAGGGTTAGGATTTTTCTTAAATATGGCGGATGAAAAAGACAGGAAATCGCGCGCAACGGTCGATTCTTCCCGCTGCCTGTGTCTGGACGGTGTTTGCGCGTTTATCCGAAACGGCTGGAAGTATCGGGTGCTGGTGGACAGGGTGGAACGCGAATAATGCTTCTGCACGACAAAGTGGATGGAATTGCCGGTAATTCGGTAATGAGCGCGGCGAAACAGCAAGAATCGCTATAACCCACGTCACGTACTCGCGGTCATATGCGTAATGCAATGCGCGTAATGCACGTATTACGGCTACAGGATCCACTGATGCATTATACGTGGACTCGTGTACACGGTGGAAACGCATTATTGGCGGGTGCCTCGCTCGCTAAACCCCACTACCCGACTGACGCGGCGGTCGGGTAACTTTGCGCGGTAAAACTAGCGACAATGCTGCACGCAAAGATCGCGGGTCCGAGTCCGCTACATATCCGCCCGTATAAAATCGCTCAAGATTGTTTTCGGTGTGACGTTCCACTGCCTAGAATCCTGCAGGTCGACGTCCCTGCTGGTGTAGACGTAGAGCGTAGACTGTCTAGTGGCAGTAATAGCAGCGTAACAGGCATTATGCTGGCGCAGCCGTCTAAAAGAGCCGGGCCCCGCAACGTACACGCCGATAACACAGTACAACAAATTTTGACTTTTTTTTTCGGACTTGTAAGATTCAATAGCCGTTTCTTATAGGTTTTCGTGCGCTGAAAACGAATTCGTAAGCCGTTTGTCGCCAGCACCCTCAGTTTTTGAGAAATTCGATTTTGAAAAAAAATTAAAATTTTTGACTTTGAACATCTTTTATGCCGAAACGGTAATAGTTATTCGGTTGCTCGTTGCGTCAAATTATTCTATGAACCCTCCCGAATAAAACGATATAAGTTATTATTGCATTATGAACATTTAAATATGTTTAAACAACGATCAAAGGGAAAAGGACACCCGAAATGCACCCATTTTGGCAGATCCTTCAATTTATTTCCAAAATTATGCTTTTGTTGTTGTTGTTGTTGTACTGTGATAATGTGCGGCGATCTGTTCATTGCCATTGTCGATCCCCGTGCGGAATGGCGTCATTGTAAACTGCAAACTGTTTACGGTCCCCTGTTCGCGCATGCACGTCCGCTGGATCGCGTCTGGCCAACACGTACACCTGCCAGGCCTGTCACACAGGCGACCGTTGCCCGCAGCCCGATCAGCCGTGGAAAATTCGTGGAGGCACGATGCTCGCTTGATCGTGAGCCATTCTCTTACGCGCCGATGCTGCCGCGACCCTTTCCACAGGGATCGCTGATCGTGGGTGGGCTAGTCGCCTCGTGTGCCGTTCAAGCGCCCATCGATGCCAGGGGAAAGAGATGAGAGTAGATCAGTGGCCGTGCTTCAGTTATCGGTGCGAGCAGGTAGTCCCTTCTGCGTGCTTATGGAGTATAGCTACTAGAATAAAATTCTGTATTGCCCGACAGGTGAGGCCTGAGGGGTGTCCTGGCAAGAAAATTCCTATTGCGGGACTTGTTAATTTTTTCGTTTCTTGGTATTAAAATTTAAAAATTTGGTGACTTTTCTTTTACAAAAATTTACATTTCTAGAAGAAGAGTATCACGAATGTAGAATTATTACTGACAAGTTACAAGATTCAAAAATAATGTGACCAATTTGTGATTTTAAGAAGGTGTGATATCACGAAGGATTAAGCTGGTGTAGACTATCTCGTAGGAGAGCTCGTAGCTGCGTCTTCCGTTCACTGCTGTGTGATCGAGACTCGAGAGTGGTAGTTTGTTAACGCCACGATTAGAGAAAATAACGTAACCCATTAAGTAATCGATGTTCCCTCGAAGCCATGGGGGGATCAAGCAGAGGCTCCAGCGAATGGACAAAGCAGGTGAATCGACCCTCCCCCAATATCGAGCCGTCGTATTTTTTGCTCGTGGGCGGCCAGCTTCCTTCCTGCTTAGAGTAATGGGTATTCCAGTCACGAACGAGACGGGAGCTAACCGTGTAATGATGGCAAAAGGTCCGCGGCATTACTTGCCTCGACTTGCGAAACGCGGGGGCGTGTTTTTGTTAGTGCTTTTTAGCGGATGCCTCTCAATTTCCACAGCCGCCCTTTTCTTACCAAAATTCCCAAAAAAAGATACCGCGCACTCGTCATTAGAGATTACTGCTGTGCAGATTTGCGGAGTCAGGGACCAGTTGCCATAAACAGGGGAGCGCTACGTGTTCATAGAAAGAAGTAACAATAGGTAAAGCAGCTTGCGCACAGATTGTTCGCCCCGTTCAGGCCAAATCTACTCACTTCAAAGCGGCGCGGTACGGCGCGGGGCTCCGCGCCCGCTAGGCCCACGTATTCAGCCTTCCCTGCCAATTATTAAAAAGCTCGCGCATCCGCGAACGCGGCCACGCACAGTGGGGAAATTTTGCGATTTTATGGCCAAAACCCCAAAAATGAAATTTTTGAATTCGACAAAATAAATGCAAATGCCAATTGAAGAACTATATCCATTTTCGTGGTCAAACCATCGAAACTTATTTTTAATATATAAAATTTGGCACTTTTACGTTCTGATATATGAGAAACTAAATTATCCGAAAAACAACACTTACAAACATTACGAACGATAAAGATTGTTTTATTATTTACATTTATACACTTAAACCTATGGTACATCAGGGCATCGAAGAAGGGTTATCGCTTCTGACGACAAACCTTTTAATTTTTTATCGGGAAGTTTTCTTAAATTACTAATTACTGGATCTGACGATAATAAAAGCCAAAACTTCAGCACTATGTTCGGTTCTTATTATTTGTGAACGTGGTGGATAACAACGAATTTTGGCTTCCCGAACTGTCTCATAATCTGGATACAGATCGCAGTTGGTTTCCTTCATTGAGGCTCTGATCGTATTGTACTGATGCCTAGATAATTTTGCTTCTACTATTACTGAAAGAGCTTTATCAGCAGGTAATCGGGCTGCAGATTTCGTGAATTTATAAAATAATTTTGATAAGTTCGAAAATGCGTCGGAGTGAATGGAAACTTCGCGATTATTATTTGCCTTTAATTTTTTTTCTAACTGTCGCACTTGCTCGCGAATATTCTGTTTCAAATAAATGTGTACTGTTGTAAATAATTATTTTTTCGTCAGTATTATTTCATTTTGACAAGATGCTAAAATGAAATAAACAAACATACATAATACAAACAATCAGACAGAGGATCGAAGCTGAATAAAATCGTTTAAAAAACAATAAAAAGGTTTGTAATGTATAACATGTGAAACAGTCTCGGTCACAGTTATGTCGTATGTTGTACAAGACACACTGGATCGTGTTTAAACAAATGCATATAATTACAAGATTAGCAACTATTAGCAATTAATAATTGCATTTATAGAATCAAAAAAGTTCAACGTAAAATAGGAATGATAAATCATTGCGGGATATTATGGGATTTATAACTATTTTATGTATTGAAAATTGATTCTTATATGAAAAGGTTATTTCTAAAACACTACTTTAAAAATTGTATAAATTACGTATTAAGAACCGAAACATAATTATTTTGGGGACAAAAAGATATCTTACGCACCACCAGGAATTGAATCCATGCCTTCAAATTATTTTCTGAACTTTAGATAACACAATATAAGTGTTTGAAGCAACCTGAAAATCTGGAATAATTCTTCGCGATCGGACTAACCTCACATGAACATAAACATTTGCGAGTCTATACGAGCTTTGTATTAAAACATTTAGCAGTAACATTGGAGGCATTTGATGCCCAAATTAGTCCTTAAATTGACATTTGAATTTATTTTGTCGAATTCAAAATTTCATTTTTGGGGTTTTGGCCATAAAATCGCCAAATTTCCCCACTGTGCCACGCTCCGAGCCCTACCATTCCCCATCAAGAGATCGTCGAATATGCATTCGTCGGCGATTCTCGCGAGACACTCGGTGCATCGTCCAATTCAAATCCAACCGCCCTCAACCCCCGCCGTCAATATGTGAGTGGCGTACGCGCGAGTGACGCGCATGAACGTAACGACGCGGGTGTATATTGACGTTGCCCGTGCTGCTGTTCCCTCCGCCAACGAAAAAGAGCAGACCGCCGCTATATGCATATAGGTACGCGCCCGTAAGCCGGCGCTGCGAAACGCGAACAGCGGCCGGGGTGAGGGGTTTGATTCTATTTCCCCGCGCTCGCCGCCACCGGCCCTGTTTCCAGGATCAGGCGGACCAAATTCCGCCCTCGCGAGAATCGACGCACCGCCACGCTTTCCCCGGTGTTCCTCGGCTTCGTATCTAGTTACCCCACGGCTCCGGCCCCATATTTTTCCTTCCCCTCCGCGTTTCCCTTGCTCGCCTGTTTCCAGCCTCGTTAGCAGCGGCGACGACTCGCGCGCGACGAACAATGAATTTTCCACCCTGCTCACTCGAGTTCCGCGGGAAACTCTTTTCCAGTCTCGCCGGGGAGGAAATTGGTTGAGGATAATCGATGGGGATTAACGTTGATGGAGGGCCGAAGGAGGATGGAGAATCTTCTAGGACGTATGAATGTGAGAGGGCGTGTGGAGACGTGCAAATTTGCTGGTCTCGCCCGCGAACCTCGCGTTACCAGTAGGCTTATGCTTCCCTTGGGAATTGAACGCGGCCTTGGCGCGAATGGAAGAAGGGCAGCTCGGTGACATAATCGACCGAGTCACCGATTAAGGTCAATTATCGTTGGTGGACGCCTGCTCGTCCTCGCGACGGCACGTTTCGTTTCGTTTGGTTTCGTCGGTTTAAGAGGCTGAATTAGGCGTAACGTCGGCCCAGGTGATTACAGAGGATCTGGTTACTTGCCTCGTTAAGCGAGCCGAGGAAATTAGAACGAGCGCAAAAATTGCGACTCGCTTGAGAGAACGGTGGCCTGAATTTCGAGACTCGCTTGAACTTGAGGGAACGGTCGCGAAGCAGAACTCCCGGGGCAGTAACTCTAATGCCCACGGTTATCTGGGGGAACCGGGTAGCCATTCTTCAAGTCGAGGGATTTAAGAAGACGCCCCTGACACATTCTAGTTACAAGCATCGAGCATTTACAGGATCGAGTTTCGAGCAAGACCGTAAATGTTTAAAGCTCTTTCCTTGTAACAGATGGATCGCGGACGAGACGCGGAGGGGAGCCTCGTCTCGCCGCGAAACGCTATCAAACGATCCAACAAGGTTGCCATCCAACAAGGGGCAATATTTCAAAGCATCCATCGCGAGCCGAGGGAATTATTTATCAGCGAATTGCAAGCGCGCGCGCACAGCCGCTTGATAAATTGACGGCTGAGCGATTACTCTGATAAGATCCAGCGAATCCTCGATCTACGGCCAACGCATCCCACCAATTTTCCCCGCGCCACTAATCGTCGTCGTCGTCGTCGACGTCTCGTTCTCACCCTATTCTTTCCCCATTATCAATCATTCCTCCGAGTAGCCTGAAGCTTCGCTGCAAAATCCACAAGGACCGCGAAACGATTTCCTAATTGCCCACCTCTACGTTCGCCCACGACGATTAAATTTCCTTCTGCCAAAGGGGCAAGAGGCGGCCAGGTTCGACTATCGAACTTTCGTTTCAAACGACTCTCGCGAAGGGGCTGCTACTAAAGGGCCAATAACCAGCGAGATAAAGTGTCAGCAGTTCCCCTATAAACATTGTCTCGCCACTGGCACGCATTCACCGCCTCGATACTGAATAATTACTCGTCGATGGTCGCGAGAAAGGGCTTTGAAAGGCTTCGAAGCAGACCGCGATCTTTGGCTGTTGGAAGAGTAGCTTCGATCCCGGGGACTATCGATCATGCGTGCGCCGCGCCGCGTCGAGGGGAAGAAGGAACTCGAGTGGAGACGAAAATCAGCCGCAGGACCGAGGGAAATTATTTATCCGCCGGTGGCCAGCACGGTGGACGTTGATAAATAGGCCGCTGCGAGGGAAACGCTTGAGGGAGATGCCTGGGAACGGGGAAGGGCGATTAAGCAAGATCCGCGCGATGGCCAGCGGAAAAAATTGTCTCCCCCGTCAAGCACCGGGGAAGAAAGATAGGAGAATCCCTCTTCCTTTTTCCTTCTCTCTTTCTTTCTTTCTTTCTCCTTTTTCCTTTTTCCCGGGGAATGAAAATACTTAATCCACTGCAGCCTCGCGTCTCTCCAAATACACACCTTCCCCCCTGCACCGTTGCCTCGGGGACGAGAATAGTTTAATCCGGTGGAAGGCTGATGTAGCCTGAAACGGACCCTCGCCTGTTCGCTCCCAGAAATTTGGGGAGAACGTGTCTAAAAGATTACGTGCTCGCCCCGGCTCGCGATAGTAAAGGAAACGAGACGGCCGGCTGGAAATACGCTGCGTTGTTCGCGATGCTCGCCGATCGCTGACCAGCCCGGCGAAGTTGATCCAGAAATTCGTTTCGCTCCCGGGAACATTGCCGCTGCTGCTCGTTTGGCTCGTGCGCACCGTTGGCCTGTGACACTCGCGATCCTCCCCTTAATCTAGTTAGATGTAATTAACTGATGCAACTTCTACAACAAGCTCCTCGATGCGGCGCGGCCGCTCCGAAAACGTAGAAATCATATTAATTAACATTTTGCCGGGCAACGCGGCGCTGTCGTTCATTAATTACTCTGTTTATCGAATGCGGCGACAAGAGTTACTATAATACGCATTAGCCGCCTGGAAATCTTTGTTCGTGACTAGCGCTTCTTTCTTTTTTTTTCATTCTATCAAATTTTCTTTTTTATTATTTTCTAATAATTTTTTAATTTTTAATTTATTTCATTGTTATGCAATTTGTTGTAATTATCCTTTACTATAAGTATCCTTGTTCTTAATGGGCTTGTCCCGTGAATAAATTATTATTATTATTATTATTATTAATTTTCGCTGGCGCGTCCGTTGCCACGAGTCTCGCGAAAATAAACGGGAGTTCCCTATTCCCGATGTATCATTGCGCTGAATTATCAGAGAGTCTGGTTTAACTAAAGATACCTCAAGATTTGAAATAAAACTAAGTAGAATAAGGAATTGCGTGATCATCAATGGACGGCTGAGGTATGTAAGTTTCGCAGAGTGAGCGTGGTTGGCGAAGGCGACTAATAAAGGCTGATTGGTCAGGCAGCTGGGGCAGAATATCATCGCGGTTTCGAGGTAAGCGTGCTTGTCAGTGGCTGGAAAGGGAGCAGGGAGCGCGAAAAACATGGGGTAGAAGTGGCATCAACAGGTTCCAGGGGGAAGTTTCTAGAAGCGCGCAGAAATTGTGGTCGGACAGTGCTCCCCACGAAATGTTTTGCAGATCTTCCGAGGCGTCTGCCCTGGCTCCCATCTCCCTCGTATCTCTCTGGATTCCCCCGTGTCGATGGCAACCTCTCGGCCGCTTTTAATTAACACGTCGCGCCGACGACGTTTCGCCAGGGAGCACCGCAATTGTTGCGAAACGATGGGCTCGTTGAACACGAGCCTCAACGCCTAAGCGCCTAAGCCATGGATCGTCTTCCATGTCAGTTTCCCCTCAAGCTTTCGCTTTCTCAAGCCTACCAGCAATAGGAACTGCCGCGCACCGTATAAACCTCACGGCACGACGCGCCGCCGCGCCGCCGCGCCGTAATAAACAGTCCCATTTCCAGCGAAATTAAAAGCGAGCTACCCTCGTAAAACACACTCTTTCATAAGGACAAGTAATTTTCTACGCTCGAGGGCCACAGCGAGGGAACGTTGTAAACGAGCGTCGAGAGACCGAAGATTAGAAAGAACGCGTCTTGAATTTCATTTCGTTGTAGCCCAAAAGATTAAAGGTTCTAATTACGAGATTTGCCTACACTGTAATGAGAGCGGTGATAGTAAAACGGAATTCATCATCGGCTATTCATCAGTTCACACGTGGCTCTGCGAATTGATCGTTGCTTACCTACTACCTACCTACCTATCTACTTGCGCGTCGCTGCGTTCATCTTCATCGGCTGGCCAGCAGACTCTTAAGGCAGGATACCACCTTCGACTGCGATTTTGGAGGCGTTTTTCATGAATTTTTTTTGCATACAAAGAATGCGCAGAAACAAAATCGGTTTCAGTCATTCATTAATGTAACTTTAATCTGTAATTACACATTTTTTGAAACTGAAAAAGTAAAAAATAATCTCTTGTAGGTGGCGCCAAAATACACTCCTTTGGAGAAACATCGTTAGACGGCGTGTGAAATTCCGCTCTGTACGTGGCTCTTAGAAAAGAAACCAAAGAATGTCCCTATTAACAACAATATTGTTCAATGCTGTACGTAGGGATTTTACGAAATTTCGATTTTTAAGAAAATGGCGGCCATTTTAACGAAAAGGTCAATTTTTTAGGGTAAAAAAGTTTAAAAAAATTTATAAAATTGCGCACCAAAAGAAAAATAACAACGCTACAGCAAAAGTCCTACGTACATCGTTAGATTACACCAATCGGAAGAATTGTGCAAAGTTTCAAGTGAATCCGATGAAAATTGTAGGAGTAATCTGACACGCTGATTTGGAAAACATCGTTTCGAGAAAAACGCGTTTAAAGTTTTATATAGATTTATATATCTGCTCCAATCCGGTTTTTACACAAGAAAAAGGTTCCGGCCACCTTTCTAATGAATGAATTTCGATTCTATACACTTGAAAGAGTACTTTGAGAACAAAAAAAAATTTCAATTTTTTTTAAGTGCAAAGGTGGTATCCTGCCTTAAGGCGAATTCAGACTTTACACTTTGGATGCGCATCGCGGATGATTTAGCTGTGCTTTGTTCACGGGTCACTTTCGATGAACTACAAACGAAAGCAATCTTTGCACCTTTCACTGTGGATAAATCATCCGCGATGCAGACCCAAAGTCTAAAGTCCAAATTCGCCTGTAACGTTTCCTTCCTTGAACGATACTTGGCGCGGTTGTGCTCTCAGCCGCCAGAGAAACGAGCGTCAAGTTGCCAGATCGATTCTATTTGCCTGCAACTTCTGAGTTTACCCTCTGAAGAGTCTAAACTCTAAACTTTAGAGTCCTGTTCCTCGGCCGCCATTGGAAAAAGTTAGCGTGAAAGGGGTGCGACGATAACGGGTGCCCTTTGAATCCTCTCTCCCGCCCATTATATCGCCACGATAATCCGCGCAGGCTGCAGCGGAAAGCTGACGCGAGACGCATTCAACGTACGCTCTCCGGGCAAAGTTTCATGCAGCATGCAGCTGCGAATGTGCACGGAGATAGGTCGTGTCTGTGCGGAGGGACGCGAGGTAAATCGCGCCGTTGAAAAATTCCCCAACTATCAACGTGAGCTATCATTCTGTGGAACTCTGATTTTCGTTCGCAAGGCTCGCCTTTCAGACCCTCGCCTCGTATCAGACTTGGAAATTACACGCACGGTTTGGAGATACGCCGTCGCTGTGGGAGCTCGATAGGGCTTAGGGGGTGATGGGTGATTTCCTTGGTGGAGGATGCACATTGCACACAGCCTTCTTCGGTTTTGTCGCGCTGCGGAAGGAGATTGAGGGGTTCGAACGCGCCTGAGACATTCCGCCTCCGCCGTGGTCCCTTTTTCGACGGATGAGACAGGCTCGATAACTTGGCCAAGAGATGCTTCTGTGGCGAGGCAAAGTAGAGAGACGATGGATCCATCTGGTTGGAGATTTCCCTGACGGTGTTGTATATTTTTGGCGGGGGTTGTGGAATGGTTCGAAGGTAGGGCAAATGGAACGAAAAGGAAAGTTGCGTTTCGTCCTGGGTTAGGTCTGCCAGTGGACTGATCATACGTGTAGCAGGCCTTGCCTTAGACGCGGGCACGCGGACGTTAGGAAGTATGACGAAACTGGTATATGTATTTACGTAGGTATACGAATGAGTAGATGATGGACAACTTGCGAGAGGCTCTGTTGCGTCGGAGTCGGAGGTATCGCTAGATATTTATATACTTTAATTATAAAGAGGTGGAGTTGCTGAAGCCTTCGAAGTCGAAGGGGAAAGAGCACACCGGAACCAATTCCATCGTTCATCCCTACTCCGTAGCTCCGGCGAAGGTGCGGCGCAGCGACAGGAACGGTCCGAGTCGCGCGTGCAATTTTCCAGGGAGCAGTTTAGGTGTAAACTACCGGCTACGTAGATGCAATTGCGATCCGCAATCGCGAAAGAATCCCCGGGAAGGGATTAAAGCTGACGCGAAAAGCTCTGAAAATATGTAGATTTGCGGTCGCATCCACGCGGTCGCAAATAACCGCACACGTGCACCCTCCCCCGTAATCTGCATGAAATTACGGAATGTGCGCGCAATTAGAGCGCGGGCATTAAGGCCGTGCTCGTTGCCTAGAAGAACTAATTCTAAGTAGGTCGTAGGGCGAGGATTCGGAGGCAAAGGTCCTGGCGCTCGGCATCCCCTCGTCCTCGACAAGGGGAGTAATGAGACTCTGATTTTTATAAGATTTCGTCAAGACTCGCCGCGAGAAGCCTCGTCAAGGCCCTTTGTCCGAGCCCCTTTGCGAGCGTGATTAATTTTATTCCCCTATCGTCTGCCTGTTAGAGCAAAGTCAATATTGCGAGAATCCGTTATTTCCTCTGGGCCGCCGATTTCTAAGCTCCGCCAGTTGACGAGAATTCAAACCAAAGGGCAGGCGAGAGGGCCAACTGTTTGAGTGAAAGGTAGGTACGGCCCGTTATGATAGGGATGAATCTCGAATGATAGTCGTAATTAACGTCTCGTTTCAAGTTCCTACACTTTCTAAGTTTCTACCCAAACGCGGTATGTGATTCGTATAATTTCGCTGCTCCCCTATCCTCTATAGTCTATAGTCTATAGTCTATAGTCTACACAGTCTATTCTTTCATTCACTTTCATTTAAATCAATTGCTACGTTAACGCTGCTTTTGTACACGCGCGTTATTAACTGAGATTGGAAGGGGTTGAAACAAATGTTAATTTTATTCATGCCATCGATACTACTATGTCATCTGCAACTATGTAAATCCTGTACTCTACAATGATACATATTTCGAAATGTAATCCCGCAACAGCGTTCAGTCTTCTCCGAATTTGCACTTCTCTGTATTCTGTTGAATGTATAGTTATCAATGGATATTTAATGCTCTAAATCCCTACGCCGTTATTATTCATACCCACATTTCTATTAATTGAGAATTTATTACATTTCCGTCCTCAATTTAAGCACTTTTTTAGTTGCATTCGAAAATAGAGATCCTCGAGAAGCCTTAATTACGCCTTTTATACATGTATAAGGTAAAATGAAGTAAGTAGTTATTAAACCTTTTTCAAAGCGATAATCATTGCATCGCATTCCATATGGCCATATACATATATGGGCATTAGGGTGACTCTTATTTTCGATTTTTGAATTTTCTTCGGGGCACCCTCCAGAATAGTTCCAAATAATTAAAAAAAATCTGTGTAAAGTTTCAGCTCGATCGGATAACGGGAAAGGGTGTCCCTGGGCCGTTAAACATTTAAATCATTATTTAACAGCTCGTGAAGTCGATTTTATATAACGTCTTCCAAGTTATTGATTAAATCAAAAAATACGTCAAACAAAAGTTGTAGATCCGGACAAGGAGCATCTTTTTTGTTTTATTACTATTTTTCGTGCGACAAACGGTTTTCGAAAAAAAAAACGAAAAACTAAAAAAAAAACTTTTTGTTTTCAAATTTTGAAAATTTAAATGCTTCTAGAACGCTTTTTATTTATGAACGTGAACAAAAAAATTGAATTTTTATTTTCGAGGACTATTTTTTAAACATTTAAGGGGAGGGGGCATATACCGAAATATGCAAAAAAAAAAATTTTTTTTCTTATTTTCAGTGTTTGATATGTGATGAATGTTTCCTGAAAAGTTGGGGTCGAAATTCGCAAAAATATCGGAGATATAGACATCAGATATTTGATATATTGATCATTTTACCCGAAATCATGACGTCTATATCTCCGATATTTTTGCGAATTTCGACCCCAACTTTTCAGGAAACATTCATCACATATCAAACACTGAAAATAAGAATAAAAAATTTTTTTTTTTGCATATTTCGGTATATGCCCCCTCCCCTTAAATGTTTAAAAAATAATCCTCGAAAATAAAAATTCCATTTTGTTTTGTTCACCTTCATAAATAAAAAGCGTTCTAGAAGCATTTAAACTTTCAAAATTTGAAAAATAAATAGTTTTTTTTTTTAGTTTTTCGGTTTTTTTTTCCAAAACCGTTTGTCGCACGAAAAATAGTAATAGAACAAAAAAGATGCTCCTTGTCCGGATCTACAACTTTTGTTTGACATATTTTTTGATTTAATCAATAACTTGGAAGACGTTATATAAAATCGACTTCGCGAGCTGTTAAATAATGATTTAAATGTTTAACGGCCCAGGGGCACCCTTTCCCGTTATCCGATCCAGCTGAAACTTTACATAGATTTTTTTTTAATTATTTGGAACTATTCTGGAGGGTGCCCCGAAGAAAATCTTGAAAAAAAATTTTACCAAGAGTAAATAAGAGCCACCCTAATGGGCATATATCGTATAACGCGTCGGTAATTTCGTTCCCAACACGTCGGTAATTTGGTAGGTTGGACCAGGAAATTCTACAAAGTTAATAGGAATACATGATATTAGAAGAGGTGGCACGGCGGAGCAGTGCGAGAATGTAGATCTGCATTACCAGCGACTGCAACTTTCAGTTCCTTTACCATTTCAAGTTCGCATGCAACGTTATCGATGCAGAATAGAATAGGATTATTGCGCGACTAGCGGGTGGAATTAAAATTAAGTAGAGAAAATAGTGGAAATGCCCTCTGCTTCTCGAAACCAGCCCAAGTGAAATAGAGACAAAACCACAGACCAGTCTCTGTCCTTGTCGCACACGCTAGCCCTCTGTCCCGCACAGCTCCGCCGTGCCACCTCCGCCAGTATCATGTATTCTTATTAACTTTGCAGAATTTCCTGGTCCAAACAGACCAAATTACCGGCGCGATGCCACACATGCGTGTACATACCATGATGTGTGCAATATGTCCAATTGTACAGCAATTACCGCTGCAAACAACGCTTAATAACTACTTAATTTTACGTAAGATATGCATAAAAACCGTAGCCGAGGCTTCTTAAGGCACTCTATTTTCCAATGCGACGCAAAAAATGCATAAATTAGTGCCGAAAATGTAATAAATTAACGATTAAGGCTGGCGGCACACTAACGTAAAGCCGGGAATCCAGAGGGAAGCTAAGCTAAGCTATGCGATGCGATGCTATGCTATGCTATGCTATGCTATGCCATGCTACGTTTTAAAAAAATTAGCTTCAATACATTCTTATGGAACCGTTTCCACCAAAAGCTAAGCTAAAACATAGCATAGCATAGCATAACATAGCTTACTTGTTAGCTTAGCTTCTCGGTGGATTCCCGGCAAGTCTAATATACTGCAAGGTATTGTTCGTGAAAAAACCGCTCGTGTGCCCCAAGCCTAACATCTATACAGCAGTCATTGCTGAACGCTGTTACAGGATTACGCGTTGAACTATAACTGTTAAAGTAAAAGATGATGTATAATATTATAATTTAATATGGCGATCATATGTTGCCAGATATGGAATAACTCGTATGTTAAGTTATTCATTTGCAACCTGAAGGCCTAGGTCACTTTGTACTGTTGCTGTCAATCTTTATGCATCCGTAATTAGCGACGAAACTATTTATTTGCTGCTAAAAAGCGACATAAATAATTCGAAGAAGGGGCGTCAAAACGCGCCCACGCCAGTCTACAGTAGTTTACACTGCATTATTTAAGTACATGCTCGAGACTGGCAACTGGACGTCTTTTAACGCTCATTTTAGTTCACTTCATTCGCCGCTATCGAATAAATGTTTAATAAAACATTTTTATACGTAATAAATACGCAACTTTGTTGCTACAAATGGATATGGTTGCATGATTAGTCAGACTTAATATCTCAGGAATGAAACAAATTTATACTTGCCTGCATATATCTTTATTGCTCTGTAAGTAAGTATATAGGTGTGCAATAAGTGTTCACCAATAAATAAACAAATAGATGTTCGATATGATTATGCCGCATTCCCTACTTTTAATTGTGGAATTCTGTGGAATATTGGAATACCTAGTGAGAACCTGAGTGTGCACCACTTGTTAATAACAATTCGACAGTGACAGTGTGCGATCGAAGCTATACAAAGGTAAAACCGTTTGAAATGGCATCGGCCAACGAAGATGCAAACGATGATTATTACTTGGAATTGTCCGCGAATCCGATCAAATTTGAGTCGGTCAGTTGCCTCACTAATATCTTCTTCGACAACTCGAAGCAACAGGTTAGTAAATTGATACACACTCGTACCTCGAACTTAATCTCCGTACATTTTAATGATGTACATAAATGTTGCTTCTATCTAGGTATTTGCTGTTCGATCGGGGGGTGTCGCGGGTGTGCTAGTTAAAGGTCCCGATCAAAACATAAGCTTTCAAATGGAGGACAAGGGTCCTGTGATTTCCATCAAATTCTCTCCCGATATGAATATACTAGCGATCCAACGTACCAACACTTCTGTCGAATTTCTCAACTATTCTCCTGACACTGGATTGGATAATATCGAATACTCGCAACCATGTAAAGGAAAAAATGCCACTATATTACAGTTTGTTTGGACACATGGAAATGATATATTACTTGTTACCGATTACGGAGTCGAGCTATATCAAGTGCGAGTTTGAATCGTTACCTTCTTCAAGCCATAGCTTGCTCGAAATCTACTCGATACCTGGTTTCATTGTTTCAGGTAAATCCGGAGAAGAGAAGCGTCAGAGCTCTGAAATGTTTAAGCTTGGGTGTACATTGGTTCGTGTATTGCCCTCAAAGTCATTTGGTATTACTGTCGTCGGGGACGCTAGGGAATCAAATGCAGGCATTGCAGGTGACGCCAGGGAATCTTCACAAACTAACGAAGTTTGAAAGTAAGCCTGAAAGTTTAGCAGTTATCGCTTGGCTCGTTAATACACAGACGAATTAACGATGAAATTGCTTCAGTGGAACCTGGTCCAACGAAAACGGGCAAACTTGCTGTTTCCGAGGGAGATGTAGCTTTAGCAGTTCTGTATGGAACTCCGTGTATCATCTTGCTACGCCATCAATCAGGCGCCAGCCGTTCGACGGGAACTGCTTCCATACATGTGTATACCGTCCATAAGTATGCCTCTAGCTGTACTAGTAAATGCAATGCTTCTACAGCTGCCTGTACACGTATACGTGTCTTTTGAATAGGATGACAACGATCAAGAAAAGCCACATTCTGAAGCTGAATGTCAGTGGTAGATTTGCCATTAACGTGGTGGATAATCTGATTATCGTTCATCACCAAGCTTCGAAAGTAGGTAAAGAAAAGAGTTTGCACGCCGCGTTCTACTACTTACTTTCCTTTCCAACGTCATATTTCAGACCTCGATGATCTTTGACGTCATGCTACCGGGCGTGAGTGACGGGACAGTGATGCATCATACCAATGTGGCAACAGCAAAACCGATCAAACCGTACAGTCTGAAGGTTCCAGGTGCAAGTTTGTCGGAGCACACGTATCAGCCTTGCCAACTATGTATCCTTTGTGTTCATGGTTTATGGACAGAACGATTAATTTTACTCTTTTTCTTATACACGTATATTGACTCGACATTCCATAGATTCGCCAAATTGGGTTGTTTTTCAGCCAAACATAGTGATAGATGTAAAGTTGGGTTGCCTATGGTAGGTAGGTCCATGAAAACCTTGGAAGGCAGAAAAAGAGTTGACCAAATAAAATTTGTGGATTAGGTACGTGGAACTAAAGTTGGAAGCTTTGGTGAAACTGATGACGGATAAAGTGCTGTTGGTCGAGTTTCTAATGCAACGCTCGAACGCCAAGCACGTTCTATTAGAGGTGTTGGGAGGCTTCATGATGCAGTTGCCTGTTAGTTTAATGAACATGCCAACCATATTCGACAGACTGAATTCAGTGTACAGAAATCACCTGGAGGGCGAAATACAAAGTCAGGTGATTAATCGAGTGTACCTCTGTTCCTTTCTTATAATCTTTGCCAGTTGACTTGGACTTGAGTTCTTTCCGTCATTCAGATGGGAACCCCTTCACAGAACAACGTAAAGAACGTCGGCGCGACGACGGAGAACAATTACAAATACAAGTTGCTGCTTGACCAAAGCGAGATGTACAATTATGTGTTATCCAAATTCGCTGAGAACACCATCGAGCCGAAGATGATCGTATGGGTTCTCCTGGAATATATCAGGTATCTCTCGACTACGGCTGACAATCAGATCAATTCGTGGAACATTATTGTTGAGGAAGGTATTTCAATTATCTTAGGTCACTGGCGGAGCATGAAATACCCGTGCAACATTACTTGTACGAATTAATCATCACGACGTTGGTACAGCGCAAAGCGTATTATCAGCTTCATCAGTTGCTACAGTACCACGTGGTGACGGATTCGAAACCTCTGGCGTGTCTGTTACTTTCTTTGGAAAACCTCTATCCAGCTGGCCATCAGCTCGCCTTGGATATGTTGAAACGATTGGGAAACGCTCACGAGGAGATCATCGAGGTCCTCCTATCGAAGGGGCATATTCTGCCAGCTTTACGGTAAATGGTTGCAAACAGATATGTATGATAAATGGTGTTACATGTATCGTACGTGTACGTTTTCAGATACGTCCGTTCCGTCGGGATGATGGATCAAGTATCTGCCAGAAAATTCCTAGAAGCTGCCAAAGCAGCCGAGGATTCAACGTTGTTCCATTCGGTGTTCAGGTTCTTCGAACAGCGTAATCTACGGCTGCGCAACACAACGGCGTTCACGAAAGGGGAGCACTGCCAGCTCTACGTTCAACATTTCAAATCTTTATTCCACGGAACAGACAATGGATGCAATTCGGATACAAATTCCAACGTAACTACGATCTCGACCTGAGGCTTTTCGTCGTCTCTCGTTTACCACGCGAGAGTACAACTGGATTTAATCGTAACGCGAGACAGCAACAAACAATTGTAAATGTCGATAATATGCTTAGAATTTATAATACAGAAGAAGCATAACGAGCACCAAACGCCTTTAAACGCATTCCCTCTTTTCCCTGGTGGAGTAGCTTCTCGAGCGCCTCGGAGAAGTATGCCCGATCTTATCCGATCTTATCCATCTATTTACACTGAATTACGCACGGTGAGTACAATTCACGAAGCTCGGTGGAATTCGAGACGCAGTCTCTTTTCACTCAAACGACTCGCTACATAATACCAAACGCGATATTCTACAGGCAAATAACTGCTGGCTTAAAGCAGGAAGAAAAAAGATGTAAATTTTCAGTAATAAAAATATCTTTTTTCTTTGTTTCCGTGTTCGGTGTCGAGCAGCGAAAATACGTCCCCGGAATGGCTGAAGAACCGTACGCTATTCTTATAGGTATCGGGTATAGACGATTACTTACTTGGTGCTTATAGTTTAGACAAACAGTCACAAAATAGTCGATAAAATTGGTCTGGTAAATATAATATGTATATGTACATATATATCATTTCCTAGCGACACTTGTCGCCGATCGAATCTCGAGCGACATGGAATCAATTTGAAGAATTAAGCTCGGCACAAGGGGATTTCTTTGATTCAAATGTTGTTCGGAACCCGCGGAAACTGCGCGGTTGGGGGAGGGGGTTGGGTGGTGGTCGTTGCGCAATACGTAACAGCTCGGCTATACCAATACTCGTTTGCTCTACTACTCGTTCGTGTTGCAATTTACTTTTTGTTTTTAAATTATAGGACGCTTTGTTTCTCGCTTTCTACGCAATTCCATCGATCTCGGTAACCGTAACGCGAGACGTCGCGTCCATTGCCAAAACGAAACTATCATTCGCTCGATGGGACAGTGCTATGCGTAGAAGAGGACGGACAGACGCTTGTCGAGACGTTCGTTCTATCTTGCATCTTTATCAACAAGACTGAATGGACATTGTTGCAGACTCGTCGTATCGACGACCGGCTGCATGTTCGCATGTTCAAGGAGCAGTATCATTCGCGAAAGCTCAAGTTCGGGACACGGATAGAAAAGAGGAAGCTTGAAGAATCTTTGGTGTACCTACGTTGGGAAGCAAAGACGGGCTTTACGTTTACATAGGACGCGACTATGCACGGACAAACGCGGGAAGCTTGTTGATCCCGTCGCACAGTGGGGAAATTTTGCGATTTTATGGCCAAAACCCCAAAAATAAAAATTTGAATTCGACAAAATAAATTCAAATGTCAATTTAAGGACTAATTTGGGCATCAAATACCTCCAATGTTACTGCTAAATGTTTTAATACAAAGCTCGTATAGACTCGCAAATGTTTATGTTCATGTGAGGTTAGTCCGATCGCGAAGAATTATTCCAGATTTTCAGGTTGCTTCAAAAACTTATATTGTGTTATCTAAAGTTCAGAAAATAATTTGAAGGCATGGATTCAATTCCTGGTGGTGCGTAAGATATCTTTTTGTCCCCAAAATAATTATGTTTCGGTTCTTAATACGTAATTTATACAATTTTTAAAGTAGTGTTTTAGAAATAACCTTTTCATATAAGAATCAATTTTCAATACATAAAATAGTTATAAATCCCATAATATCCCGCAATGATTTATCATTCCTATTTTACGTTGAACTTTTTTGATTCTATAAATGCAATTATTAATTGCTAATAGTTGCTAATCTTGTAATTATATGCATTTGTTTAAACACGATCCAGTGTGTCTTGTACAACATACGACATAACTGTGACCGAGACTGTTTCACATGTTATACATTACAAACCTTTTTATTATTTTTTAAACGATTTTATTTAGCTTGGATCCTCTGTCTGATTGTTTGTATTATGTATGTTTGTTTGTTTCATTTTAGCATCTTGTCAAAATGAAATAATACTGACGAAAAAAGAATTATTTACAACAGTACACATTTATTTGAAACAGAATATTCGCGAGCAAGTGCGACAGTTAGAAAAAAAATTAAAGGCAAATAATAATCGCGACGTTTCCATTCACTCCGACGCATTTTCGAACTTATCAAAATTATTTTATAAATTCACGAAATCTGCAGCCCGATTACCTGCTGATAAAGCTCTTTCAGTAATAGTAGAAGCAAAATTATCTAGGCATCAGTACAATACGATCAGAGCCTCAATGAAGGAAACCAACTGCGATCTGTATCCAAATTATGAGACAGTTCGCGAAGCCAAAATTCGTTGTTATCCACCACGTTCACAAATAATAAGAACCGAACATAGTGCTGAAGTTTGGGCTTTTATTATCGTCAGATCCAGTAATTAGTAATTTAAGAAAACTTCGCGATAAAAAATTAAAAGGTTTGTCGTCAGAAGCGATAACCCTTCTTCGATGCCCTGATGTACCATAGGTTTAAGTGTATAAATGTAAATAATAAAAAAATCTTTATCGTTGGTAAAGTTTGTAAGTGTTGTTTTTCGGATAATTTAGTTTCTCATATATCAGAACGTAAAAGTACCAAATTTTATATATTAAAAATAAGTTTCGATGGTTTGACCACGAAAATGGATATAGTTCCTCAATTGGCATTTGCATCTATTTTGTCGAATTCAAAATTTTCATTTTTGGGGTTTTGGCCATAAAATCGCAAAATTTCCCCACTGTGCGTCGCGTCGATGGGGGCGTGACGGGGAAGACTAAAGAGGAAGGGATTATCAAAATTACGTATTCCTTCGCTACGAATAAATAGTGGATAGCAGACACATAAATATACATCGATAGATCCAAGTCGGTTTCGTTAAAGTAAAGTTTCGCCTACTGCAAGTTGCGATTATGCGTGAAACCGCGGCCGAGTAAATCCAAGTTTCTATTTGCTTGCTACGTTGAATACCCCTCCTCCTTCTTTCGACCGCTGGGGATGTATACACTATTCACTATACAGGGAATACTCGAATATTCGACACACCTACTTAGGTATTGGGAAACCAAGAATTTCGATACGCCAACTAGTGACAAAAAATTGAACTACTCAGAGTAGGCTGAAATCCGTCGAAATCCATATGATTATCAGCGTTTATATAGACATGTTGTGAAAAACGAGTGTTTTTAAATTTTTTGGAACACTAAATTTTTACTTATTCGATTAATAAATACTTATTCGGAATGTTTGGTGGGATCCAGCCTACTGTCAATAGTTTGCCAACTTACCACCGCAGCGCTGAAATCTAAGCCACGCCTCCACTTGGTTTCCCAATAGGTGATGACTGATGATCGTTGTGCGCGCGCGCGCTCTCGCACGTTTCTGACGCATGTCGTGGAAACGCGTGACACCTTCAAAGCAGCGTTACTTACACGCACGAGATTGCACAGCGCAGTATCGACAGCGGTGCTTTACTACAAAGGGCTTTGGCCCACCTATGCCGAACGAATCGAAAGGTGTGACGTGCTGTTGTGTCGGGGCTCGCGAATACCGCCAACCAACGATAAATCGCTTTATCAATAGATCGATCTGTTTGGTCCATAATAAGAAGGTGATAGAACGCACTGGATTCGATCGAAATCGTGGTCGTGTACTGGAGAGAAGGGAAACTAAAGGATTAGATAATGCCTTTTTGCATTAGCAGTTAATTAACTAACTAACTAACTGACTCGCTGTTACACTTTCCTTTCAGAGAATTTTCTAACGCGATAAATTTCAATTGTGACAGGTATCAAATTCTTTCCTCCAAAGCGTTCCTCGCGCTTCACGTTGCAGCGATTCCACGCTTTCGTTTTTGTTCTCGCTTGGTAGGTTCCCGTTGTCCCCCGAATTTCGACGCCCCCACTCCCTCGAAATGCCGCGCGCGTGCAAAATACGAGTCGAAAAATAGATTCAATTGAGTGTACGGAAATATAAAAAGTGATATGCGGTTCACCTCGACTCATTGTCAGTCGCGATTGCGTTCCGACTACCTACCATCCTCACGGTTTCTAGAGCCTCCTCTCGCGGTCCTCCAACTACCCTTGTCTAGCTCCCGGTCAGATCCAGCCAAGCGACTGTTCCCTGTTCCCCAAGAAGCAGAAAAAAAAAAAAAAATAAAAGCCAATCACTCGCTCCGACTATGATTTATATCGGACCCTTTCGTACCCTCCACAAGTAATCCCTACCGAGGGAATTGGAAAATACACGATCCCCGTTTCGATCCGATAACCAAGCACCTCGTCAATTCTTTACCACGCCACTTTCCACAGGTCTCCAGCAGTGGCACGGCAGCAGAATTACGACGCCCTTGGAATCGAAACGAAAAGCTCGCGCGAACGAAATTTCCAGGATAAGCTTCGGAAATGGAAAGATAAAGGGTATCGGAAGGGGGCTGGATTATTGAATTACGATATGTTGCAATCGTCCGTGCGAGCGTCCCTGATCTGTTGCTTGGTCTTCCGCGATGCTCGTCTGATCAGGCTGCGGCTTCGAGGCTTGCTCTTGGTCTCCTCGGGGGCGACGTTCGAGCCTTGCGCGGCCACCGTCTGCTGGGAGTTCCCTCCAGTCCCGGCCGCGCTTCCTGTCCTGCCGTGCGGGCTGCCAGACCTGTCGACACGATTCTTTACACTGTAGTCTGTACACGCGCGAATAAACTCTCGCGAGTCTCGCGCCGCGCTAAATCGTTGCCCGCCCGGGGGAACCAAGCAGTTGGCGCGCGTGGAAAAGCAATTTAATTCGCCAGAGAGCGCGGGCAAGTTATCGAGCGGCGGAATTGCGTTCGCGTTGTTACCCGCCAATTGCTTTTGGATGTCAAAAGGGATCGCGGATCCGAAGTATTAACACGCGCGCGGCGGTACAAAGTAGCGGGTCGTGTTATCGGAAATTTCTTGTTTTCAATCAAGCCGCGCCGGTGACAACGGATTGCAATTAACGAAGCGGCGCGAGGCGACGTTTCTGGTGGCGAGTAAGAGCGGCGTATGTATACCTGCGCGACCCGTAAGCGGAGCATCTTCGCCTGAGGCCTGACTCCTCCGTGTCTCCGGTGGTGTTCTTTGGCACGATCTTCGACAGTGTGACGAAGCAGCGGAACACGTCCCTGATATTGTAATCGTCCTTGGCGGAGCACTCCATCACTTTGGCGCGGAGCTTGGGCAGCTCGCAGTACAGCCATTCGCTGACGTCCTCGATCGGCACCTCCCTTCGAGTGGGCGCCAGGTCCAGCTTGTTCCCAGCGACCACTATCGGCACTTCCTGCCCGGCCGCGGCCGTGTCGAGAAAGCGCGAAGAAAGAACGATCCCGTTAAAGCCCGCTCTGGATTATCCCCGTTTCACAAATAGAAACCACATTTCCTCCCACGAGCCACGACGCATATATACCTGATAGTCTGGCCGTTGTTCCCGGACTTCCTCGAAGCACCGTTTCACGCATTCGAAGCTCGGCAACGAGGTCGTGGCATATACCAACAGGAACGCGTGGGCCGTGGCTATGCTCAGCCTCCTCATAGCTGGGAACTGCAGGTCCCCTGGAATCGTCAATGAAACTTGTAACGAACAGGCTGTGGTGGCAACAGGTACCATGCTGTGGCAGGTACATGTGTATCTCTGCTTACCAGCGGTGTCCAGGAGGTCGACCTTGAGAGTCAGAGTGCCAAGGACGCACTCCCTCGTGTAGAGGTCCTCGACGGTAGGCCTGTACCTCTCGCTGAACCCCTGGCCGAGCAGCCTGCGTATGATCGCGCTCTTCCCGACCCCTGCGCCGCCCAGCACCACCAGTCGGATCCTCTCGAGGTCGGCCATGTCGCGACGCTCGTGGCTCGATCTCCGACCGGGACTCGCGAACGGGAGCGAGCGCGAACGCGAACCAACCGGCTCTCGCTTCAGGAAGGCATTAGCCAGCTGCAGCCTGTTGGTTTGCTGCCCGCCAGCCACCCCGGCCACCCCGGCCACCCGCCTCTTCGATAAACCTAATATCCTCTTCCTTTTCTTTCCTCTCCCTGCCCGCCCCACCAGATCCTTTCCTTTCTGCTTCCGGTTCTGCGGCTACCCCCTCGCTGCTCGAACCTCCGCTACTCGAGCGCCTTTCCTCGCGCCCTGTGCTCGCCTCGGACGCTCAGTCCAGTCTCATTGGGGCTCGCTAGCTGTAAAATCGCTGCGTAAGAAATTTACCGGTCAGTTTATCGGGGTGGATCGAATTCGCGATTGCTCGACTCGACTGTGCCGGACAATGGGGACTGAAAGGAAACGATCTCCTTGTTCGAGTTTAATACGGTTGGGGGGTGTCTTCTGCACCCGCCCGTGTAATATTGCGTTCAATTATTCCTGTAACCGCTACGCTGCCAGGCTGCCACGAGGCTGAAGAGCAAACAAAAGAGGACTCGGTTGAAAGCGTGGCGAGCGGTATAATCGATCGAAAGCCTGTTTCACCTAACCCCGGGGCCCGGGGGAGTTAAAACGGACTAAGTAGGGGGAGGCGGGAATCTTGGTGAGGAAATGCCAAGTTCGGCGCGCTGCGGCAAAGGGTTCGATTCCAAGTCGCCGTGTCACTCCCTTTCGCTTCGTTTCGCCTTGCAATTCTGATTAATTGCCGGACCCCTCGATATGGGCTACACCTCCGGCCAGCTACCCCCCAGACTACCCCCTCGAGATCGGACCATCCGTCCAACAGATGTCTGGTATAAAATTCTCATTACAACGGCTTTGTTCGCGGAAGGAGCGACGGCACCAAGAAACTCGATCCCGAAACAGGAATATTTCTCGAGAAGTAATTCGCGGGTATGTAATCCCATACCTGCTCCCGCGCCGTTTATCACAGCACGCTCGCATTCCATTCTTTCTCTCCAAGCAACGCCCTAGATCGATTCCCTAGCGTCTTCTTCGCAGACGCTGGCTTGTCATTTCGTATCGAGCCGGTGTTGCCTATGGAGTGGAACGAAACACGTAACGGACGGCCAGTCGTCCCGAGGAGTCTGCTTTTCCGATTAGGTAAAACTGCGCCTCGGAAGGTGAATCAGGGGAAATCGCGTTCGAACCCCGGTGCACCTGATCAACCTCGTTATCCGCGGCAAATGTTTCCGCGGTCGGTGGCTGGCGGTTCGCGGTTCTAGTAGCTAATGGCTCCATTATTCTACGCGTAAGCCCTGATAATGCATATACACATACGCGCGACTCTCCAGTTGCTCTCTTTCGGGATACGCGGGCAACGATAATTCCCCTCCCACGCGCGATAGTCCGCGCGTCACTCCGATTTCGATTCGTTCCGACGTAACTGGTGGAACATTGGCAGTAGTAACTTACTAAGTATAATATGTATTAAACAAGGAGAAATTTTATGCATTTTGAAAATCTTCATTTTTATATTAAAACGTGCCACTGTTCCCCCACCATCCTCTCGAGGTTTCCTCGATCTTTCCGTCCTTTCTTCTTCATCCTACCTTCCCACTAGGGTTTGTCGGTTTTAAAATACCGGGTTTAAAACCCGGTTTTATTTATAAATTTGTAAAATTCGAGAACCGGTTTTAAATTTAAAAAACCGGTTTTATATAAATACTAGAATTAATATGCAGAAATGAATTAATTATTTAATTGAAAACTATGTAGTAGGTAACAGTTTACTGTAAAACTAATCATATTCTCAAAAAAAAATACTAAAAGAATAAAGATATATAATTTGGTAACACCTTTTAAAATATTTATATTTTGTACGGGCTTTAATTATTATATTTTTTTTTATTTGGTTTTTATAGATAGAGTATATTTTATTTTGTTATATTTTCGTAATTCCACAATATTAAGGAAACTGAGATTTTTTAAAATAAGTACAAATATTTACTTACTATTTTAACTATATTTTTTGTGAAAATTCGAAAACCGGTTTAACCGGTTTTTTGGAAATAGTGGAATTCGAAAACCGGTTTTTTCAAAAGTCGGTTTTTGTATAAACCCTACTTCCCACCTTCTTCGGTGTCTTAAGGGGACTAGGCAATCAGAAACTCGATTTTTTTGTTGTTGCATTTTTCGAAAGTACCACCCTTCCCGATTAAAATGCCGTTTGGTTTATGTTAAAATTCGCAAAATTGAGGATTTTACAGCCGAAAAGGTCGAGCGCGCCATAAACCGTTTCTGCGCGCACGCAGGTAGACTAGATTCCTCTTTCGAAACTATAAGCGCGTTTTTCTCGGAATCATGTTTCCTCTTCGTTTCGCAGTGATTGGGAAAAAACGGAGGTATCAGTCGATTTGAAAAAAATTCAGCATATATGAAACATGTCTAGTTACGACCTGGACCTACGCATAAGTCTGTAAAAACTCCTGGTTTGTCAAAAAAAAAATAGAATGGCTCTTTTCCCTGGCGAAAAGTGACGTTTCTTTAAAATTTGCCGTTTTGCAGCCACCATTTTTATAATTTTGATTTTTTTTCTTTTTCGATAGGTTCAGGGCAGAATAGGGGCCAGGGCAAAGTATAAATTTCAGAGGATATTTCACAATTAAATTTCTTACGGCCAAAATCACTGCAAAATTACAGCGGCTCCAAAAAAAACGCCTACATATCAGACGACTGTAGCGCTGTCATACATATGTATATAATATTCAAATCATTTCTTTTTTACTGTTTATAGTATTAATAAACATTACCCGAACGTACTAGTCGCAATTTGTGTCCATCTCCTTGTAAATAATTCGCAAAAAATACTTGATTTTCGAGCGATCTGACTGCCTAGTCCCCTTAAACGTCCAATTCGGTTAGGTAGGCACTAGAGCAGCAGTTACGCCGAACCTCGCCCATTCACCGTTGTACAATCCTTTCTAATTGAAATGGGGTAACAAAGACATAGCTATATTATTATTCCCACCCCCCGAATTCGATCGCGGTTGCTGTCTCTGTCTTCATTTCGAGGCGCCGCGGACCGAAAAACCAGCACATGCTCCTATTATTCAGCGACGCGGCCGCGTACGAAATTAATTAGCGTCGGCCCTCGCGTATTCTCGCGCCCGCGACTGCGAAAACCAGGCGATTCGCAGCGCCCTATAACTTTCGGCTCGGTTCGCGTCGGTTAATCGCAGTCCAATTAAACGACAGCCGCCGAAAATCAGGAACTCGCGGGTATTGCGCGGCGCTGCTAATTAGCATGTAACCGGACTTCCAAACTCTTCCCACGTACTCATCTGGCCGTCGATAGTCAATCGTCGATGAATTCGTGACGCTGACCACTGGGTCAGGTCGGTTACGCGAATCGGTAGGTATCTATATGTACTCGTCCCGACCTATTCTATTCCAAAGAGACGCAGCACGATCGATGAAAATTCCCTTCCGCGAAGCGACCCTTTTCGCAAATCGAGGTGAGCGTTGGCTCTTGCTTCACCTTTTCGATTCTTCCCGGGGACTGGCGAACGCGCCCCCTCGAACAAACATGGCAGAAGGGATCAGGGATCGCAATTATTTGCCATTTCCATCAGAACGGCTTCTACCTCGAATGCGTCGCTGTATCGTGGAAAACGAACAGAGATTTTTTTTTTTTCCACCGATAGCGTCTGTGTACGCTCCGAAACGGACAAACGCCCCGTGGATATTGCTTTTCTAGGCTGCCTAAACCCGCGAAAAGGGGAATCTAAGTCGCGAAACAGGATCCCGTTTATCGCTCCATCTGCTCTATCCTTCGCGCAACCACCCATTGTCAGGCTTCCGCCGCTGCGACGGAAACCTGCAATCCGGGGATCGAAAGTAGCAGCCAAATGTGGGAGATCGAGGATCGAGTCGGTACGTACGCGTGTACCTACCCGCAACGCGACCCGGCGTTCCCCGAGGATTTGTGAAAAGCAACCGATAGAGGCCGGATTTCCTTGAACGAGGACGCCTGGTACCCTACTTCGTATCGATACAGTCCCTGTTTACGAGGCATTCGCGCGAGACGAGCAAGTTCGCGATGCCAGATCCGGCCCGCTTGCGACATAACGCGCGGCTCGCGAGCAACTCTCGCGGAATCTCAATGATAAGCCGCATCACTGAGACTAATACCTCCTCCGACCTGGAACGATCGATCACGTTTCCGTCAGTTCAAACGGATCTTGGCCAACTCGCGATCCAACTCGTGTGTGCACTGTGCAGCCCCAGGCCCCGTGTCCTTCGGCCTCCCTTCTCACCTCCTTTCCGCGGCACTGCCCGATCGAAATTCTGTCTATCGCCGTCTGTTACACACGATGTTCCAAAGCTCGCGTGTCTGGATAGAACTGAAAGCCGGCGCAGCGGTGCGAACGATGCTTCTGTGCATCCTTTAGCTTCAAGTCTATTGTTTCGTGTCCGTACTCGCAATCAGTTCACTAAGGAATGTTAGTAGTGCGACAACTCAACATCTAGAAAGAAGAAGCAAAGAATGTAAATCTAGAGGGTGGTCGTGAATGAGAGGCCGCTTTTTCCCCGCTACGCGAGACCACCGTTGCCCCGCGGTCGTTAATAATTAGATAAGATAAAAAAAAAACTTTGCCCCCCCGTAATCCACCGCACTTTCCATAAAGCTCTATACATATAAAGGGAGACACGTGGGTACAGTCGCATCGAGAGAGTTGCAACTACCGTACCATCAACGCTTTCGTTCAGCTTGTCTATCATATGTCGCTACTCGAAGGCGATCTGGAATACGTCTCTAAATAACGTGGAAGCAGCCGAGGAAGCGCCCCGCCGACTTTCCCGACGCCACCCCCGACAAGGATGATCCTTGGTTTAAGCGGCATTCAAAGTCTCCGGGAGCGGTGGGAATTCGATTTAATAAGATTCCTATTTCCTATTCCCTCCGCTGCCGCCTGTTTGCGAGAGGGCATCGGGGCGCAAGTTTCAGTCCGCGCTCGCAAGCCCGCGCTTCGACTAATGGGCTTGAACCACTTGTTGAAAACGGATCTCTCCGAAAGAGACGGTAGTTTCGGTGGAATTGTCAATCCCGCTGCTCCCTGCGGAGGTCCTCCACGCTTCCCCCGCGGCCCGCGCCACCAGCACCAAGCGGAGAACCGAAGGGCCGATCGCCATGGGATAAAAATACCCCGCCCCGTTGCTTTATTTTCCGCGTTATCGGATTCCCCTTTCGCCTTCTATTTGCCGGAACACGCTGCGCGCTCGTAGATCGACCGATCGACCGGCATCCCTGGGACCCCCTCTGTTCTCCGGCGCGCGTGAAAATTCACGAACGCAATAAACTCTAAACGAGGCGCCCCGGGGGCAGGATCGTTAACAGAGGGATACGGCCGTTCCTTTCGGCCACCCGATCGGGGCTCCTAACGCTTCGGACCTGTCGCCAGAAAAAAACAGAAGAAGTAGAGCTTACTGCGGGGGAGGGATGTTAAATTTTAAGCAACATTAGCTGGGAATTATTTGCAACTTGCTAACGCGATCTTGGACTGATGGGGCATATTTCATGTGAGACGAAATACCTAACTGAATTTTATTGAATTTTCGTTAAAAATATTTTTAACCGTTCAACTCGGCAGATTCGCTGAACAAGTAGCGATCCCTACGTATTCCCAGACGTCCACGAGGATGCTCGAGGAATCCAAGCGTGCGCCAGCATCACCTGTGGAATCTTCATTCCTCGCGATTCAGCGACGTCTGTTAATCAAGCGGTTCTCGTTCCCGCCGCTTGTCGTTCGGCGTTCCCAGAACGAAGGACCATTTGAAAATAAACTGACATGCATGCCCCACGCGACCGGCAGGTATTTCGCCCGCTGTGGACTGTCGAGAGAGAGAGAGAGAGAGAGAGAGCTTTTATTCGCACGCAACGTTAGGGAAACTGAAATGCCGTGCCGGGAGCGCCGATAACGCAATCTCCCTCGAACCAGCCGCCCTCGTCGCGCCGACAAAGTATGTAATACATATATCGGTAGCGCCCAGCGAAGGGACGCGCCGCGTTGCGTCGGCCGATCGTATTCCGCAATATGTACAATACATTTAATTCCATCCGTGCCAAAAAATTCGAGTTCTCGGTTCTATTCGAGTTGCTCGAAAAAATTCAAGTTCTCGGTTCTATTCGAGTTGCTCGGAAAAATTCGAGTTGCTCGGTTCTATTCGAGTACTCGGCTGGGTCCGGTTTTTCGAGCCGAGTCTGGCTCGGCTCGCTTTTTCCGAGTACTCGAACAGCCCTAGTACGTAACAGGTGTTTGGTGCCAACTGATTGTGAGTCAGCTCATCCCTTGGCGGTCACTGGTCTATTAAATCCGGCTTTCCACGTATCTAAACATTGCAATGGGACACATAGTGGCTGCTACTAGAAAACTAGTGGCCGGACGAGACATCTGCGCGTGTGGGTGGTCGATTAGAGTCGGCACAAAACCAAATGGCCCTTGCTTTAGTGCAGCTATCCACCCCTCGAGCAGAGTGCTTCACGATCGAATTTACCTTTCGAGGAGGCCCGAAGATGCTCGCGGCTCGCCCATTCGTCCATCCACCAGAAGGGTCGTTCGAAGGGCATTGAAATTTAAACGAAGCACCCAAAACGGGGAGGGTTGATTCGACGACGAGCGAGCTTTCTATAATTAAAGTTCGGAAGGGTCGGGGTTGGGTGTGTGTGTGTGTGTGTGTGTCCTCATACACAATTTATTGGGAGTTCTGATTTCACGGATGACGGGGTGACTTGGTACCAGCTCGAAATCGAGTGCGCGTTTTGCAGGGACTTGCTTTGGTAGATACATATCGAGATGGGAATGCGATATTATTCTTCGCAGTAAAACACCAGTCTCGCAGTTAATTATCCTTCTTAATTCACGCCAACGGACCTGTGAGCGAATGTACCTATTTTCCGTTACGGCAAGACGAGAGAGGAGGCGCGCTCGCGCGAGTCCTGAGCGTTGCACCGTACCCGGATGGCCGATCTAGCGTGAAACGATCAAAGGCTGGACACGTGCTGCCGACTGATCTATTTCTACGCGAACCAGGTCGACCTCCCCTCCAACCCCTCGCCCAAGCCTGCTAGCTCTCTTTTTTTCCCCTTTGCGGCGGCCGGGAAAGATCCCAAAGCTCGTTTATCGGGAAAAGTTGTCGCCGCGTCTCGACCTTTTTGCTCGATGGATCCGATCGAGCCGCGCCGGGGCTCAACGATTCAGGTAGCGGCGGGAGAAATGGGAAACGAGCGCGATCCACCGCGGCCGCTTAAGCGATGAATTCACGGCCGGGAATTCAATTGGAGCTTCTTAGCGAGCACTCCCTTCGGAGCTGGTTAAAAATTGCGGAACTGGGCGGGCGATCGCGCGAACAAGCTCGAGTCTTGCCTGGGTCCAGCGGCAGAGGAAATGGACTCCTCTCCCCTGTGGCTTCGATATCGAGCGGGACCATCCTTCCAGGATAAAATTCTACGTAATAACGTTACAACTGCATCTTGGGTAAACAGGATCGAATTGCTGGCTTTGCGCGTGGTAATGGATCGATGCCACGAACTCCCGGACACGAGGCAATGGTGAGTAAAAAATAAGAGGCGAAGAATATTTAAGCATAAGAATGCTGCAAGTACGTAATGCGATATTCATGCCTCGTGGTCCAAGAAAGACGTACGTAGCTTATTCGAGTGAAATGTCCTGGCGCTGGCCAGGCAAAGGCTTCGCGCGGCAGTGGAATAGTCGCGCGATGGTCAGACAAGACAAGTTTTATACACGTACAAAGACCAGCGCTGGCTGCCCCGCGAATTTTGATCCGGGGAATACTGCCAGTTCTGCGCGTAGGTGGAAAGAAAGAGTGGAGAATGGGCGATGGCGGAAAATTCGTTTCGATCATTCTTTTGACGATCCTCGGCGAAGGGGAAAGGCTGGCGTCTTGGTTAGTTTCTGGTGCGCTTGGATGACGGAAATGGAAACGATTGGAGGATGAAAGTCCCGTGTATTCTAGATACCTTCTGTCTTATTCTCAGCCGCGAAATCGTCTGGGTGGGCAACCAATTAGCCGACAGGTTAATTAACTTCTCCTGCTTGACGGGGAAGGGAGGCGCGGAGATTGCCGTGAGCGATGCGAGAAAATTGCTAATTTAAGCGGCGACGTTTTTAGAGACCACGTGCGTGCGTGCTGGATTAATTTGCAACCGTGGCACGCCCAGAGGAACGGAGGGAAAAAGGAATTACCTACCACTAACGCTCGGTTCGTTCTAAATTCCCATTATGCAGGAGCAAGCGCCGCCGCTGACACCCGACATCATTATCGGAAACGAGTAATTTATTCAGTGTCTCTGATTTAAAGTCGAGCAAAGAAATCCTACAGGCCCAACACGGGCACTTCGCGTCTCACGTACAGCAGCGATGACAAATATTAAGATTTTGATTTATTTCAATGCAAGTGGCAGCACAAGATGTCCAACTAATAGGTAATATCTATCCTTGGCAAAAATATTCCATTGCAAAATTTAAACGCAGTAATATCTAGTTCAAGCCTGGTACATTAATTCAATTTCTACTTATAAACGAACATATCAGGCCGAGACAAAGTTATCGGCGATGTCGCGGGTATATATCGAATAAAGATGCAAATGCGTGTGACCGTGCGGGCGATTCGCGAGAAAACGTTCCGTGACCCAGAAGGGAGGGCGCAAATGAAGCATGAATTGAGGAGAAAGAAGCTGGGGCATCGCGGGCGAATGCTTGATCAACGCGAGAGCTCAGAGCACGGATCAGAGGGAAAGTCGTGGGCAACTGGGATCCAAGAAGAAGAGGGCGGCGACGATGATGAGGACCTGAGGAGGAGGGAGTGATTTCGTTCGAGTTGGTACTCGGGGAGGGATGGAAGGTGCAATATCTCGGTTCTCTAGCTCTACCAAGGAAAAGGAGCGTCTCCTTGGGAGAACCTTTTCGACCTTCTGCGAGAACCCTTAAGGCACCGACCGCGATAAACCTCCGAGATTAAGGTCGACCATTCCGAACGAACCCGTCCTGGAGGATGTTTTGTCTCCTGATTTCGTCCCCCCGTAGGACGACGTCACCGCGGAGAGAAAAAAAATGATGACTACACCTTCCACTACCTTCGCCCCTCGAATAGAAACGGCTTTTAAGATGCGCGGGTCCCTTGTCTAGGCTCGTCATCGCTCCTTTTCTATTTTTATGGGAGCTTTCCTCTAACCTTTCGTCCTGCTAAATATGTCGACCCTGGACGGCTCTAGGTTCGGCTCATCCGACCGTGGCCCGTGGTCCATGGGGTGTCGTCGATAGAATTATGGGGAATAAATTTAGTGTTGTAGGTATCATCGATTCGGCTCTAATCCAGACTGTGTCTTAGAACGCAGCGGGACGATATTATTTTCGCGTCGTCAAGATCGGAGGATCCTGGTGTTCGATATCGTTGGTAAATTCATTGGAGTTTCATTTTGATATATGCTGATTCCGAGGAAGCCGCATGGGACCGGCACTGTTTCCCGTGAGAAAGAGGGTGCCTGATTGAACCATTTAGGAGCGAGGTTTCGAGGAGTGCTTCAATAGCGTTTATAACTGTGTAAGGGTGAGATCTTAGAGGTGAAATAACGTCGTACCGTAGGCAGGGTTCGGAGAGTCTTTATCGAGTTGTACAGAGCTCTTGTTCGAGCTATTCAACTTCCTATAAACGCCATATGTACAATATATCTTGTAATTTGGGAAGAATACAAAATTTCCTACCCTATTCACCGGGACCAGACTATCGATTCTCAGCCAAGGATCAACAGCAGTTAAATGGATATCGAAGCGTATTATAAGCCCCCATGTCCGACGCAGTTACAACTTCGGTCACAGAAACCGGTGCTTTCTGTGCATTAACAGCCGTAGGCGATTTCACTGGAACACGCATTTCCTCGCGCTTTCAGGCGAATTACAACGTTGCTTGCTCAACAGAGAGCAAACTTCGTGATTGAGATGTGGACCATGTGCGAGTGAAATTGGATTCCAAGCGAAGACACCCAACAACGAAGATAAACTAATTCTCAATTGATCAAAGAAATAGGACGAGGGAGAAGGATATTTTTGCAAGAACCTTCGCGGTACGAGCTCGCGGTAATAGATAAGTTGAGCAGACCGATAATTATACGAAGTTTAAGTAGAATTGTAACATGACGGTGGAGTACGACTTACCAAGCGCGACTGCTGACAGATATCAGGCAGCGCAGAGTAACAGGGGCGATTGTTTTGACAGCATGTAACGCCAGTACACGAGGAGAACAGGCACAGCTCTTATCACGTTGGCCGCTGATACGCTACTGTACGCTACTGAACCACCTACTCGACCCGTGGCTCGGCTAGCCGCGTTACCCACCACCGACTACTGCGATGATCAACCTACCCTCGAGGAGCGCGCGCAACGTTGTTTATTTCCCGATAATACGGTCGATCGTGGCGCGGCGCGGCACGGCACGGAACGGAACGGAACGGAACAGACATTAACTTCCTTTTCTACGCCCTCGTCGGGCTTCTCGGCTGGTCCGCGAAAAGATCCAGCACGGTCTGGATCCCATCGATCTGAGGATCGAGGTTGAGACCGCCGATAATGGCGATAGTACAAAGGAACTTCCGCGATGGTCGGCATATACCTACGCGCAACGGTGTGATTCTGCGTACAGAAACGTAGCATAAACGAGATATCAGCTGCACTATCGAGAAACTTCCTATGCAGACTCTGTGACTTCTCGATCAAATAAAACGAAAGGGGGAAGTTTCAATTACCCTTTCGAGACGCAGCCTTCGATCCATGGAGTTTCCTCTGATTTCCAGTCAATTACATTATCGAGATGAATCTCAGGAACTTTATCGCTAGCTGGAGAGCTGTTAAGGTAATGTTTGGCGCTGGGTAGAAGGGTTGAAAGTTGCTTGGCAGCCGTCTCGGGGGCTTGGCTTGGCCTGCCTATACGACGACAAATAATTATATCCTTCGGCAATTATTAGCACTTCTCGGCGAGCTTCTCCTATCCTGGACCCTCCAGGAAATTCGAAACTTATTCAACGTCAAACTTCCTGGTAGACGCAAGTTCGTAAAGGTACACTGACGAGGTGCAATCGAGTTAGCTTCTATCTTCCGATGTATCCAGTATTAACCGTTGAAATCCAACCCTTCCCTGGGGGAGAAAATCCGAAGAAAAGGCTATCGATTATTTGCACACGCCGCAACGAATTTCATTCGATTCGTTCCTCGAAAGATCAGACGTGGAAGTGAATTATCTGGGCGCAGAGATTGAAGCAACTTCGCACGACGATTTTTTTTTTGTAAACTATCGTTTATTGTATAAATATATCACCAAATAATGTTGTGAAAAGGATCGTATCTGCGCGACAAAGGGAAAGTGGGCGAAAGAGATCGAACGGAAAAGCGTGACGGGAAGAAAGAAGAGGGAACGAAACGAAAAGTGGAGGAGGCGAACTTAATTCTTTGCCGATCATTCGAATAGATTTATACTATCGAGAGGCGAACAATTTAAAGATACCCAACAAGAACGATCGAACGACATGGTGCAACTCCGCGTACAGTAGAACCGTCGTTATCTAAACTAACAAGGAGACTTGACTTTTCGGATCACAGATCGTTCCGATAGTAGAGTACTCAGATAACGAGAGATGCTACTGTCTTATAGATCTTGCAGACCTTCTACATCGGGCGATTTCGATTCGATCGGTCGGCAAAGCGTGGAGATTTAAAGTAGATCTATTAAATAGCATCGCCACTGGAATCTTGACGACGTAAGCAGAAGCAGCGAACCTGTCGGTAGAAATATTACAGAAAGTGGCGATCGGTCGTTACGATTCTCCTCTTCGAGCTTGACGAAGCTTCCTCCATCTCGTCAACGTTGACGACAATTAACGACAGTATAGTATCGTTACCGCTGCGCATCGCTGTCATCGCGATCGTCGCAAACGCTTTTCGCTATTTCCATAACATATAGTAAAAATATATATATATATATCTCTTCGATTTCTAGGAAATATAGTTAACGTTAAAACCTCGGTTAGTTAGCTCGCACCGTCGCTAGAACAACAATTGAAATAATGGTGATAACGTCTCCCTTCGTGTAAAAATCGACCGCGCCTCTTGGTCTTTTTGCTCGCCGCGAACGTCGCGAACGTCGCGAATAAGCAATATCGTGATTCTCGATCGTTCGCTTCTTTTCTTGGACGTTTCTCCGCGCACGCACAGTGGAGCGTCGACACCTCGATTCTTTCGTGCTCTCGTATTATCGAGGCTCCATTGTACTTCTGTTGGAACCGTTGTATCACTTACAACTTACAACTTAGAACTTACAACTTACATCAGAATCACGGAGAGGCCGTAGGAAGCTCGGGCGTACTCGTTTCAGGCATACCTGTTCTGAGCTTTAACGAGAGATACGGAAACAACGATTCATCTTTTCTACAAAGAACTTCCGATCCTCGCCGCGAAGCTGTCGCTGCAACGTGGACCGAAAGTTATTATTTACATCGTTCCTTTCTTTTATGGCAAGAACCGGAATGCTCGTTGGGCGAACTTTCCCTGATCCATCGGGGGAAAACGAACGAAGCAGATGGATGCAGTCTGACTGGAGAAGAAATGTACTTGGAAAAACAGGAACATTGTTGGGCACTATTCGGTGGAAGTAGCGATGGGTTCGAGTGTCTCGTGAGTTTCTTTTATTTGAACGAGAACCGAACGAGTTTGACGCAATGAAATTTTGCCATACAATTCGTTGATGTTCGTGGAATGAAAGGGGCTTCTGTAGAATTTCTACCGTCACTCAAGTTCATTTCTTCTTCAGCCAGACTATAACACGTCACGTAACATACCGTTACGGACGACATTTTTGATCTCGACGGGAACACATCGAGGATCAATAACGATTCACGTGTAACATAATAATGATAATTCTACATTAATCCATTCACTCAATTTTCCTTTTTCTCTATTATTCTTGCCAGCTCCGCAATTCTGCAATGTCTCGAGACAATCGGACGCTCGGAAAAGTGGTAATATAAATTCTAATAAATCTGCAAGCCTCCGTCTTAGACCCGCCATTTCACGAACTCGAAGAATGGAATTCGACGGAATTTCAGATTTGAACGACTTCCCTACGTCCATGTCCGTTAGCATGTATCAGTTTTATTACGAGCGATCTCCCCGCTGGTGTAACCGCGAGAAAGTGACAGCGCTATTGTCAAGTCAATCAAACGAACACCACAGCAATCATCTTGAGCCATAGAAAGAAACTGTATCGCAGCTCGTGCACGTATCGGCACGGATAGGTATCCTGAAAGTGGGATGGAGAATAAGGTGGAGGAGAAAACAGGATGAATCTCAACAACCGCCGATTACTAGCCCATAAAACTACCGCTCCTAATGACGATCGTACGAAATTATCATAACTACCCTAAGACGATGATCGCTCGGACGCCGCGCCGTTCCTCTCGTCCATTCTACGTAGCGAATGGCGAATCGACAAAGCCGTACCATATACCTCATCGTTGTTCTCTCACTGTATATACACATTACATCGAACGTAACCGAAAAACGAAAGAGACAGCTGGATTGAAGCAGCAACCCTTTCCGTATCGATGAAACAGCCGTGGAGATTGTCGGGTACATAATTGCTCGCAACAAGCAAATCGCGTGCGCGCGAGCGATATCCATACGTTATCCAAGCACGCTTCTCGGCAATAACAAATACATCCGAGAAAAGACGTCTCGCGAGAGAAAAGATCGAAGTGAAAGGCAAGAGAATCGGCGCGTCGATGAGGCGCGTGCACCGATCGGGGTACGTCCGATTGTTCGAGTTGTTCGTCGGCTCGCGATTTCTATTTTTGGATTTGATATCACCCACGGGCAAGTTCTGTCTCGCAACGCTGCCGCCCGCGTTCCGCGGATGTCGGGAACGGCAGGGCCTGACAGATAGGCGGACGCGTTTTATTAGTATCTTATGGGGTGCCAAACGCCGGTGGTCTCGTCCCGACGATAGTAATGAGGTCTGTTGTCCCGGAAGACAGTGACGGCCGGAAATTGATTGTCCTGTATGTACTTGAGCGTTGCTCGTATCTGAAACAGGCGAATCGTTCCGTCTTGCTCCATCGATCTAGCACCATGGGGGGAGGGAGGATTAATCGTCGAAGGGGGATCGGCGCGGCGTGGCGAAAGAATCGACTCGGTGGAGAGGGCATACCTGCGACACGAAATGCGGAAGCTCCACTTCTGGCGCGGTGGAGAGATGCTGGAGGATAAACTGATCGGACTGGGCTAGCCAGAGGTCGACCCCTCGGAGGGGTTCGTAGTTGAAGGGGCCGATTCGGAGCAGTCCGAGGGTGCAGTCGTAAACGTCCAGGACCTGCGCAACCACCAACAAACACGATCGGTTCTGTGCTGACGGCCGAGTGATCGCGAAGCAAATTAGAAGGCTGCTCAAGGCCACTGACAATAACACACCGCTCCGCGTTATTCCAATGGTAGACGAAGCGATTCGAAAATCGAAACAGCACCCCTATTCTCGGTGGCATTGAGCGATCTTCCATTTGTGTATTTGTTATGTTAATTGTTACCAGAGCGAACGAAGGGAAAAGCCAGCCTATAGTCTGGCAGCCTTGATTACACCCGAAATATTCACCTGTTGACCTCCGGTTAAGTATCTGGCGTGCCTGAGCGCCTGATCAGGCCCCTTATCGGGGAAGGTCGCGGGGAAGATCTCCCCCGTCTTCACGTTCAAACCGATACCGTAGATCACCGGCCAATGAATGCCGCCTCTCACGGTGGTGTTCAACTCGCCCACGCAACAGAGGGTCAGATCGATCTCCACCGGTTGCTTGTGGAACGCGGCTGGAAACAAAAGAGCCCGGTCTGTTCCCCTTTCCTCTCCAACGATTTCGACATTTCGAACCCAGTCGCACGAAGCAGGGCTTACAGAGAATATTGCAGAACACCTCTTCCGAGTAGTTCCTCGGGTCGGAGTAGCCGCCGACCAGTTGCAGCTCCAGGCGACCCTCCGGGAAGCCGATCGCCAGCTCCGTTACCCTCTGCACCATCGCGGCCGCCGCGTCCTCGGTACCGACCCCGTCTAAGTGCGCCAAGGCTGCAGCCCCCGAACCTACGTCAACACCAACCGTTCACGTACCCCTGTGCCAAGCCGTCTCATCCCTCTCCTTCGTTCAAATGCTTACCAGAATGCCTCACGACGACGATCATGCACGTGGTCATGTCGTCCGAGCCGATGATGCTCACGTTTTCTGCAGAGAACAGAGAACAGAGAAGCGATGGGAAGCTTAGTGATATCTCAACTCGGAGGACTGGGGATCGGAATCGGACACGGCGGGAGCAAGGAAGATGATCGAGGAGAGTTTTTTCCTGCACACTGCACTGCGACTGCAGGTAACGCGTCGCGATTAGTCGCAAGCAGATGCTAATACCGTTCGATATTTCTCCCAACAATGAAACAAGATCCGAGGATTCGCGTGAACCTCGCGGTACAGTTACAACCGACACTATCTTAGGCGTTTACATGACAAAGCCGACAATATGTAAAGTACGTGCTTCATTCACTCCGTTGCAAGCCATTTTCCAAGAAGCCATTCAAGATACGTGTACAGCGAGTCTATTCTGAACTTTCAATGCTATCGCCTAAAGAACATCTCCATTTCCAATGACACGACGAAATAACCGAGCACGACGATAGGTAGGTAAGTAGGGACGTGCGTAGTTGCAACGGAATCTGCACCGAAATTCCAGTAATGGTAACATCCAGAATTTTCCTTCCTCTTTTCTATGATAATCCCATTGTTGCGATTAATCGCGTTTAAGATGCTGTACCCGGTCTCCGAACGGTTGCGCGTAACCTACTTAAGGGGGAAGCCTGGTGTAGCGGGTCGAAGAAATCGATTTTTTTTTTTGCATAAATCAATAGTTAAACATCACGATAATATGCTCCCAAAGCAGCAAAACGAAATTCGAAAAATTAAAGCGGATATAGCCGGTTTTGCTACGGAGCGCCAGGTTACCACAAAACTTTAAATGCGTTTTTCTCGAAACGACAGTCTTACAATTTGCGGGCAATGTAACTCCAAAAATATTCAACCAATCGACTTGGCCTTGTGCACGGATATTTGTGATCATTTTCTTCATAGAGCTAAGTTATTGATATAATGATATTGTTTAAATAAATAACTTTTTTTGCACATTTAAGGCAAAATTTCGTTGGAAAAAGTGAACTTTTTTTCAAGAGGCCGCCATTTGTTGAATATTGCATCTTTTAAGATATGAATTTATACGTTTTGTGCGTACACTCATAAACTAAACGAAAATTGTTCGATTTTTGGTTTTAGATGAAACCAAAAGACGCTACGTTGCCCGCAGTGCAACAATTGCGTCGCCAAACGGACTGGGCATAAGCCCTTATAATCTTGTTATTTGCCGCTCATTTTTAATAAATTTTTATTTTTTAGCTTCCTTAACCTGATAATACAATATCCTGAAAGTTTCAGAAAGATCGATTAAATACTTTCTTTAAAAAAAATTCCCGAAAAATGCCTCGATTTCCAGCTAGTTACACCAGGCTCCCCCCTTAAGTAAGTAGATAGGTACGACACAGGCGCACAACGAGTGTGTAGGTACTTACTGTCGTGGGGCAATGTCGCGGCCATTTCTCGCTGCCTGATGTAAAGGAGGCCCATGGGACCGACCAGCTTCGCCGGCATCGAGTGAAGCTGGGCCGCCGTCTCCCGGTACATCGGGTAGGCAGCGTACAAGGACCTGCTGTCCGTCGGGATGTCCTCCTGCAGGACCCCGTTCACCACCAGCACCATCCTGGCTGCAAAAGTGCAAAGCAACGAGTCGAGCGTCGATCAGCCGTTCGAATTTCTCGTCGGTATTCGATCTGTTTCGAGGCCGCAATAACACGAGACGCTCTATCGCGGAAAGCAAAAAACCGCGATAAACCGGCTTCGCGATAAAGCCGATATTACGCCAGCTCATCATCCAGGCGACGCTGCTGCGAGCTTTCGCGAAACGGGACGTAACGATCCACGCGGTGTACCGAAAGTAACGATCGCGATGAAGCTGCACCATTGATTAAACAAAAAGAAACTGCGCAGCTTTCGTTTGTTTTACATAGGGTCGGTGAATTCCTCAGAATCAACTATCAATGCTAATGTGACGATATTATCATCTGACCACCACTCTGGCCAGTCTGTATCTTTTAAAGGTATCTTGAAACTCGGGGTCAACGTTGTCCTTTATTTCTGAGGATCGCTAGCGAACGAGTGGAGAGGATTAAGTGTAGTTTAAGTTAGAGGAAGCTCGCCGGAACCGGAGCCGGAGCCGGAGCCGAAGCCGGAGCCGGAGCCGGAGCCGTTCACGAAACAAGGGACACCAGCGTGCGTTTCTGCGTTCGCAGAAGGCAGACGGGTATCTATTTTAAACCTCGCGATCAGCCGCGCCGCGGAGCGCCCGAGACTTTTTCCTCGCCTCGTTCCTCGACTAGACTTGAGTAGCCGGTTGCATATGTATTCAGTCGCGGAAAGTCGGCACGAAGAATGACGGCTATATTACGGCTGTCGCTTGAAAGGGATCTCGATCGGAGGAAGAAGCGGGCGACGCGGCGGAATTAAACTATCTGTTACGAAGAGCGGCGCGATACAGAGAAGGAAGCACGTCCCAGTTTCTTTCCTCCGTTTGCCGGCAATCTCGTTAAACAAACGAAAGGTTAAACGCGACGCGGACTGTCGTTGGAGGCGAATGACCTTAACCTTTGAGGGGTAGGCCGGAGGAGAGAGGCCTAGCTCGGCTGGCACGGTTGTCCCGAGGTTGTATTGTTAACGCGATTAACGCAACGCGATGCGGCCGTAGCCCGAGTGCCCGAGTGCCAACAATGCCCCGTGTCGCTGATCTTCGATCCCTCGCTCCTGTAACAGGCTTTGTCATAAACGCCTCTCTAAGATCGTGCGCCCAGATAAATCGGCGAGCACTTTATCGCCAAGGTGTGGGATCAACGTCACAGGCAACAACTGCGTTTCCTTCCTCCTTTTTAACCTTCAACGATCCAAACTGATCCCTTCGTACCGAGGTTTCTGTCGCAATCGATCCCTTCCGAGGAGCACGTAATCGTTGCGATAACTGGAGGACGCGCGACGGTAAGTACGTTCGTAGCGAACGTTGGTCGATCCGTCAACGACCACGACTAAACGGTCACGCGTCGTTCCATTCAAACATCGTCGCGGCCGAGCGACTCATTAACGAACCGCGCTAATTACGACTTGTGTTATCGGTGAAAATGCCGATTGGTCGATCGGCGCGATCCGCGGCTGGCCAGTGGGACGGGTCGAAACCCAGCCGGGACCAATCGAAGCGGGTGATGCCGATCAGATCGCCACCACCGCCGCCATGCATGAGAAAATAACATGTTTGCCTCGCGGCGGACGATCCCCGCGGCCAGTCTTTTCGAATCCAAATCTCTGCTCGGTCTGGCGATCTTGGACCGTTTATCGCGTTTATCCGCAAACATCGTCTAATTCTAATGCGACCTGCAAATATATATCGACGTGCGTTACGAAAAGTAGCACGTTTCAATTTTCTTACGAAAAGTAGCACGTTTTGGTTTGCCACGAAAAGAAGCACGATCCATCGTTTCTGACGAATATTAGCACGTTTGGTCTTCTGCCGCGAAGACTAACACATTTAACTGCCTCGCCACGAAGAATAGCACATTTCGTACTGTTGCGACGAAAACTAGCACGTTGTACTGTTTCGCCAGGAATAATAGCACGTTTTGGGAATTTATGGCGAAAACTAACATATTATCCGGTTTGGCCACGAAGAATAGCTCGTTTTGGATTATACTGCAGACTACTATCTACTACAGAAACTATCGCGTTTCAGCGCGTGGGCAGTTTAAAAGAATTCAACTGTTGAAAATATTGTTTAATAAATAATAATTCCATCTAATCTCCAAAAGACAACACATATGAAAATTTTAATCTACATAATTTAAGTAAGGGAGGGTGCGGGAATTGCGAACGCGGGGTAAACGCGAACATGCTACTTTTCGTGGCAAACCGCTCTAACGTGCTAGTTTTCGCAGCGAAAGACGAAACATGTTATTCTTCGTGGCAAACCGCTCAAACGTGCTAGTTTTCGTAGCGAAAACCGAAACGTGATAGTTTTCGTGGCAAACCCCTCAAACGTGCTAGTTTTCGCAGCGAAAGACGAAACATGCTATTTTTCGTGGCAAACCGCTCAAATGTGCTAGTTTTCGTAGCGAAAACCGAAACGTGATAGTTTTCGTGAGAACGAAGGCAAACGTGCTACTTTTCGTAAGAAAATTGAAACGTGCTACTTTTCGTAACGCACGTCGATATCTACTTACTTAGGTACTTCTCCCTTTCACATTCGCGGCACTCGAATCGGTGGTGTTCGTACATAAGTACGCTGGATTTCTGGCTTCTTCCAAGCCCCAGAGACGTAATTAATTATCTGGGTCTTGAAATTTGGAAGAAGGGAAGGGTGGAAGGGACGCGAGGGTCGGCGATAATATCTTCCCCAGAAGATCTCGAAAATCCCGTGAGATTAAGCGCGCCCACGTAAACGATCTACAATCTACGCTAAGGATCCTCCGTGAAAAACGAAAGCAACGATCCGCCACCCGTCCCCCATAGATATTAACCTGGAAATTCTTGCTGGAAATTTCGAGCAGGGGAGCCGGGTCGCCGTGTTCGAAGCCTCCGACTGGCTCCGACGATGCTCCCTCGGAGAGGACGGCTCCGCTAGAAATTCCCATGACGCGCGGAAAATTAGAACCACGCCGACGCGACGGTAAGATTATACGTCAGGGGTTCGTGTGGCCATTGTTACCAACGAAAATTACACTCTTCAAAATCCATTGTAGCAGATTGCCGGTCGCGGTACATTTTCTCCATCCCCCACCCATTTCTCGTCCTTCGTTACCCAACAGGTAGGTGGTACACGTCTCCGTAAGTACTCGTCTGCTTCAAAAACTATTTCTGTTGCTGCCCCGCGAGCGTTCAACTCGAAAGGATTTCAGCGACAGCGAGGTGCTTGGGGGCTCGTGAAATCCAAGGTGCTCCCCTCGTCGCGCAGTTTTTCTGCGCGAAGCCGCGCCGGTATCGGGAAACGACTGGAACGACGCGACGGCACGGTGGAAGGGAAATTTATAAGCCGTCACGATTGCGCGAATCGCAACGCGGCCGACGCAAGGATGGTATTTTTAGCGTTCCACGCGATTTCAACGTCCGCGTTTCGCGAGGCCCGAGGCGCGAGGCGGCCGATAAACGTACGTATCGTTACATGCGTGCAGCGCGAAGAGGATTGATACCGGATCGAAAAAGCTGCCGTCGAGATAGCGGCCGAGCATAAACATATCGTCGTAAGAGCCGACGGTGGTATCTGGAGCAGCGATAACGGGCGACCCGCGATGCTGAAATCGGGAAATCGTCGGGGATTTCGAAAGTCCACCGGTGGGGGAGGCTGCATTTCCTTGGAAGAATTCCCTCGCGCGTCCATCGGGGCCCGGGGGTCTCGGGGGGTCTCGGCAGATAAGAAGAGAGCGTTCGATTGATGGATCGACGCGACGGGCAAGAATCGATCATATCGACGGGAAGAAAAAGGGCTCGTGCTAGCGACTCTTCGCCGTTGGAATTATCCAGATAGCGATCGACGGGTCGACTTGAGCTATATACAATTATCGAGGCGGGGGCACGGGAAGAGGCGGAGGTTGAATCGAAACGGAAGAGAGTGAGAGAGAGAGAGAGGGGGGGGGGCACAACCGGAGAGTAAAAGGGCCAGCAGGAACGAGCAAAACGACGAGGGCCCTTCGTGACCATAATCGGCGGAGAAGGCTGGCTGGATCGAGCCACACGGAAATCCACTTGAAAAGTAGCCATTACCTTAATTATCGGCCTTTCTAAGAGGCTATGTGCACGCTGCTCGAGACTTGCAACTCCGTGTGTCCGTCAGACCGCCTGTTTCAGTGACATTTTCCTAGCAGCGTGTCCCGTCTCTGCGGGCCACGAAACACACGAACACTGCTGAACGCGGACAAGTATAATATAACGATGTGTTAAGGGAACTTTTGTTCCGTCGGTGCGTCGAGATGGCCAGATACGACTGGACTCGGCACTGGCTTGGAGCTTGCCTTGGATTCCGATTGATACTGAATTTAATTCAGGAGTAGCACTGCGCTGAATCACGGTGCAGATTCTTTTTACCGTGTTTCAAGTAGTAACGAGGATAATAGCTGGAGCAAAGGTGCCACGAAATTTCCCCAGTTGTAGGGTAGACCGTGGGCGGTAGTAACAAGGGGGCGAATGTAACACGCTAAATATCTCAAAACATATAATAGATATTAACACCAATTTTGGATATATGATGAAGAATGACATTTGGAATATACACGTCTATGCCCTAAGAGTACAGATACGCAATAGACATGGATAGTGAAGAAAATAACTTTTCGATACCCTAAAGTAACTTTTCCTTACTGACTTAAAATTGTAGGGGAGAGTCGTGCAATACCGACCGCTCTAAGTTTTTTGGATATATCTTGGGGTAGAGTCGATAAAAATCAGAAATTCAAAAACGTGTTTGTAGTATAGATAAAACTTGGTAAGAGGAGGGAAATTATTTTTGTGAAATTGAATAATAGAATTGATAATTCCCAAAAGTAAAAAAGTTGTAATTTCTAGGAAACTAAAAATTGTCCTCCAGTACCGACCAACTATTAAATTAGCAGATTTTTAGGTCCAAATGATTAACAATGTTAATAAACACATTCAACTAGTACAATACAAGATTCTTTTCAAATATTATTTGTACAAACTCGCAAGTCAGATGATTAATATTCTCCTGATCTGTGCATTCGACATGTGCCCAACCGTCACATACGGTACACTGCACCCAATCTTTGTCAAATGATTCCTTGCAAACAGAGTTGGGCAAAATTTTTATTTAAATAAAATTTCTAATAACGAATAAAAAAATTACCTTTATTCGTCGAATACAAAAATGAACTATGTTCGTCGAATAAATTCTCATCGAATAAAAAAATTAACTTTATTCGTCGAATAATCAAAAGTTAATGTAACTTTTATTTGATCCTTATTTACATAATTTTTTATTTAGTTAATGCCCAACTCTACTTGCAAATAACACACTGGATAACTTCTTCATTAAATCCTAGCTTCCTGTTTGTTAAATTATCATACCTATCCTTATTTACTTTATTTTTAGAAGGAGGGCTAAATGAGCATCTGCTAACAGATTGAACTGAAAGATAAGAAAAATTTGTCCTCTACTGGTTGTCAGAGTCTGTTGGTCGGTACTACACGGCAGTTGGATGGTCGGTACTGTACGACAAACACGGGGAAACATTTTAGATCATGGTGTATTATGTACAAAAAAATATTGCAAAACTGGGACGTTTTATTAAACTTAATAGACTAGAGATAGTATCCATAATAGAACAAAATCATCTACTTACACGAGAAACAAAATATTAGCATTAAAAAATAACTTTTAACCCACTGAATATCAACGTATACGTTTAATGCCTCAGAACATCGAGAGCAATGGAGTAAACAATATGGCCCCGAAATAGGTAATAGAGAATTGTGATTTCCCTTGGTTAATTCAAATAAAGTGTTAATATCTGGTCGAAGAAGCGAGAACTAGCTTTGGTCGGTACTGTACGCTGGTCGGTACTGCACGACTCTCCCCTAATATAAACACTCCCTTTGCAAATATGTGCTTGTTCGATTTTTTAATCTGTAATTCGACCTTTTTTAAACTAATATTGATCGTTACTTGGCACTTTTAAGCGTCTCGTTAGTCAAAATTTATAATTTAAGTTCAAAAGCATGGTCGGGGGCGATTGTAACATTGGCAGTCGGGGTCGGTTTTACCGCAACAGAACCGAATAGGGACAAAGAAGGCGAATAATATTGTCTTATTTGCATGAAATCATATACCGTTAAGGAACTAGTTTTTGATCAGTTTAGAGGGCATCCCGCTTTAATATTTATTTTTAACCAAATACAACTTTAAACCATAGACTTTTTTATTCCAAAAGATGAATTAATGTTTAAAATATAAGGAAAAATTTTAAAAAGTTGAAAATAAGTATAATTTAATTATTTATAAGGTATGGAATAATAAGGTGACTAGGAACTAGTTTTTGATCATGTAAAATACATGGGAACTAATTTTTGATCAGGTCAGGAACTAGTTTTTGATCATCTAAAATACATGGGAACTAATTTCTTATTAGGTAAGGAACTATTCAATGTAAATAATCGGATACTAATTAAAAAGAAAGTACCAAATAAACTTATTTTTAGTATTATACCATCTAAATTTAATTTTTTTTATAATTTTATAATGTCCTAACCTATTTTTTATTCAGGTGATCAAAAATTAGTTCCACAAGAAAAAATTGGAACTAAATAATGATCAGTGACTTTTAAAGCAAAATGATACATATAATACTAAAATTCTTGCTCTACATTGTAAAGTAAACTATTGTAAGCAAAATGTATGAAAATAACCTTTAATACCGCAACAACCAGCAAAGAAATCGACTGTGGCGTCGATGGTGATCTATTACTTCGAACAGTAAGAGATGGCGTTCAACAGGGGCTTCCGTCAAGTGGGCCACCTTACACATTTATTTTCACGAAAACTAACAATACTAACTGCTTTCTCGGACAACACATATATTATCAATTTTTATGTTAGTAATTATTTCAAACAATTATTTATTGACACAAACTTAAAAGAACGATTTATTTCATGAACTGATCAAAAATTAGTGCCTGATCAAGAACTAGTTCCTTAACGGTAGCATAGCACAATCGAACCAAATGAAAAATGGGTGCAATATACTGAATGTAAGGATGAGCAGATGAAGAATGCACCAGCCAAAACGCCTTTTATTTCTGCCACAATTGCGATACCACATAATTTATTATACATAGATTTTACTTTTTTCATTTATTATTATAATTTAAATCAATAAATATTTTAATTTTGTAAAGTTATATTTGTGCTACTATCGACTCTATGCAGTGTTACAACCGACCCGGGGTCAGGGACGGTTGTAACAGTTTCTCCGCTTCTCATTTTTTATTAATAACCGGAATATTACTTGACATACAGTGAAACTGTTGTGGCTCAAATATAGTCAGATAAATAAGTAACATTTTCGTTAAAAAACTTTTGTTGTAACTGTAATAGTTTTTGCGTAATCGTATTCCAAAGTCAAAGTGTTACTACCGCCCCCGGTCTACCCTATATCCGAATCGTTTAAGAAACGGGCGATCCAAATATTCCAAACCGCGTGATGATTGCTCTCTCTTCTTCTCTTCGATCACAGCACGCGAGCCCAACGTTTCTATCCACCGATCGAGGCGAATTCGTGGTTGAAAAGAAGGCGGGGAAGAGACTTTGGAGTTAGAATGGACTGTCAGAGGCTTGGCTAGATCGAACGGCGCGGCGCGACCGATCGAAGCCTTTCTTATCCGCGATCCTCGGTCTTTTTGAGGCTGTAATTTAGAAACGGCATACCCAAGACCTCTTATCCGCTCCTCCTCCGCCTCCCTGCTGCCCCTTTCGGTACCGATTACTCGCAGAATGCACGCCAGCCACGCATACACACGCCCCGTGCAGGTACGCCGGCCTGTACACGCGTGTGCGCGCGTAATTACACAGGCCGGGACGCGGCGCGGCGCGGTTATTTATTTAAGCGTGCAAAAGGGCCGTAGCCATTAACGGGTGCCTTTCCTCGAATCACCCTCTTCCTCGCGGACGGTATTCTAATGGCTGGCGATCCTCCCAGAGTATCGAAGGCCGAGCGAGCCTCGAACGTCCAGGCGTCCACCGGCGAAAAAAAATTTCATCCCTGCATTTTTCCTTTCCACCTATCACGCCTACAATTATCAATCGATGGGACGATTCGTGGAGGGCGATTAAACGCTCGGGATCCGTGGATCGGTACTTGGGCGTGCATGCAGGGTGCTGCAGAATCGTCGGGCTCTGGGAGAGGAATCGAAAAGGAATCGGAAAGGAATCCAAGAGGAATCGTAAGGAATGTAATAAAGGGAGGATCAGAAGGCAGAAGATGAGCGGTGTGCATCGCGTACGATGAGCGAGGAAAGTGGGTAGCTGTTTTAGTGCGATAGGGTAATTTTCAGATCAAGTGACGAAGCTTCGTACGGAGGGACGACGTCGACCTCTTTCTCTGCGCGCTTGTTATCAGGAAACGACTCGATTCCGTTCGACGATTCCTCGTTTTGCTTCCTCCTTGGTTCGTGTAAACATCCCTCCCCGCTCTCCTAATGACGATTTATCTCATTTCCCTCCTCGTAATAACCGCGAACCGCGGACGGTCGCCGTGAAATTTTCCACTGCGCTCGGCTCGGCTCGGCTCGGCTCGGCTCGGCTCGGATACACACGCGTTCTCTCGCATCTCTCCTTTCCGTTTTTTATCATCCCCAGACTCTCCTTTCGAATGGCGATCAGCGGGGGAGAGTGGAGATGCAGTCGATGATCGTTTCGCTGGACTTTCCGCTTTCTTCGACAGAAGCTTGTGTAATTAGGTACTTCTCCTATCGGTGCGAGCGCCTTGGAGATGACAACCCACCCGTCCAGGTATCAAGGGCCACGTACGGATCGTGTGTTGGTCCTCGAGGACCGATTATCCCCTGGAGATCCGTATCCAATGACGTAGCCGGTGATTAGGCATTTAATTAAGACGCTTGATTAATCGCTGTACGTGCGTACGAATCTCGACATGTCCAGGGTTATTATACGGAGAACGACCATCGAGACTTGGAGGCTCCTCTTCTTATTCGCCTCTGGAGATGGCGAAACGATTGTACGCCGATAAGTTGTAGATAATTGCGGTGAATTAATGAAACTGGTCCGCCAAGATGAGACGGAGGTTTCCGTTCCACGGGTTGCTCGAGAAGAAGCTCATTGCTCGCGAATGCCTCGATCACGGGAATCATCGATATGAAAGAACAATCGACAATAATGCCTTTATCCGTTCGACCTGCCTTCGCCCAGACACTTTTTTTCCTCTCCTGCGCGCATATTCCGGAACCTTCAATGGGCCCCTGTCTCCCTTATGTACCTACTTCATTCTTCATTCGTCGACCTTCCGCGCGATCGATGCAGTGACGGTGCAAAGATTATCCGATGCCCAACGTTATTTCTTAGTAGGAACTTAGTCGAGTAACAATGCAAAGTGGCCACGTATTCGTGGATTCTCAGCCACGACAATGGGCACGAGTGGACGCGTTTTATTATCCCATCGATGCGTCCCAAATGGGTTTAAATTCTCGTTCAGCGTCTAATCCCAGATAGAGAGGATTTATCGTAGAGGTTATCGGCGGAAAGCCAAGCAATGGAACGTCCCATCGTAACGATCTGTGGCCGTTTTTTATCGGGCCCAAGCGCGTCGCGCGTGAATAATTATTTACGATCCGGAGAGATTCCACGGCCCGTTCTTTTTTCCTTTTTTCTTCATTCGGGACCGTAACGATCTTCCACGGATAAGCGTTCGCGCCGCACCAAGCTGGCACAGCGCGGCGCACAGTGTTACGCGTATATGGGCGTTCGGGACAAAACTTATAACTTCTGAACTAATCAGTTTTCGTCCTAAGTACCCTAATACTTTTTTAAAGAGAATATAAAAATGCATCGATTGGTGTATAAAAAAATATACAGTTCCATTAAAAAAATTAAGGCGATCTTGATTTTTCAGTGAATAAAAAGTTTTTTATTGATATTTCCTTTTGCAATTTGTTGTCAACTGAATACTGACTAACTTTTGCTGGAAACATTTTTTTATCAAATTATTTTTATCACGTGTGTCGCGTTTGGACTGCTATTTTGAAACTGAAGACAGCATCCAGGATGGAAAAGTCATGGTAGATATCGTATGAACAATTGGAAAAAGCATATCGGATGTGTAGATTAACATAAGTGTTAATTGTTAAAAAAAGTACATTATTGTTCTCTTAAAATATAAAAAGAATGCATATTTTTTATTGTACTAATTCTGCATCAGATTCGGAACAGGTATCTGTATTTGTGTCGGATGAATTATTTGTTTGGACTGTGTTTTTTTTTTAATTTTGTTGCATTTCTGTCTGTACTTTGACACTGCTGGATCGGAGTTTATAATAAAAAAATTCAACATTATGCACGAGGAGCCCCAGCGACTACGCTAAGGGCCGGAGCGGTGAACGTCTTAATAATGATTTTGGCTATTATCTGTTTCGTGCAAATTCGTGCAGTTGAAATTGACGTTAATATAAAGTTTAATGATCCCTAAATTTAATATACAAAAAATCAGGGAGGTATTTTTTTGGTGTCCCATCGAAGTTGATAAACATTTAACATAAAGAATTAGTAAAAATTGTTAGTATTGTAAAAAACTGACTCGGCAGTTTTGAAGGTATGACAGTATTAAACACAACTTATAAAAAGCAAATGAAAAGCATAAACATTCTGCCAATGGCACGTGTTTGAAAAAATGCACCGAAATTTGTAATGAATTTCTAGTATCACTTTTGACAACAAATTAGTAAATTCAGCAGAAGTTATGGGTAACATTGCAACCTACGTTCCTTTATTAACATTATAAGATACAAGAATTTGTGGATCAAACACTTCGGATTCTTGACTTTTGTCCATTACGCGTAACACTGTGCGGCGGCGTGAAAACGTGTACAGTGAGATCCTCGATTCCACGAAGATATACTTTAAAGAGTATCGAGATTTTCTGTGGTCGTTGCATACCGGGGCAGATAATCTCTTTCCCTAAAAATTCCCCTCGAGAAGATACGAGAGAGAGAGAGAGAGAGAGAGCATCGCGATCATCGTAGACTATAGAGCATCGAGTTGCAGGAATGCACCGGAGATATCGGTGATCGATCGCCTCGTTATCAGCGAAGAGAATTTCGCCACGATCGGTGGAAACGCGATCGACGAAAGTGGACTCTTGGCAGCAAACAGAGGCGGCTGACGCAAACGTTGTTTGCCATGGGAAAGTTTCACGACAGTCGAGACGTGTGCATCGCGCGTAATCAACGCGTGAACCGACTAATCCGCGAGCGCGGCGATCCAAGCGATCGCTATATGCAGAATATAGAGTACTTATAGGTGAACTGCCCACAACCGTGGTAACGCAGGACACGGTAACAGTAAAGAATGGGAGTAGGAGAAAAAACCCACACCTAAATCTGCCCGCCATTCCATTACTGGGAATGGAATGGTTCTACGAAAAGGCAGAAGCTCGCTAGGAAAACTCTACGCTCGGTGACGTTACCGGGTGTTTTTCAAAGGGAACGCGTTATTGCCACTGGAATTAACATTTACCGATTACAATTTCAAATGACACGGTCGACCATTCGGCGCGCCGCGCCGTTCGCAGGGGAGAGGGAAAAATGCGGAGGGCGGGCGTTTAAGAACTCTATCTGCCCGGAGGATCGATTTGGATTTTCATGCCCAAGGAGACCCAGCATCCTCCTCTGCTCTCCACGAGGCCGGGACTATTAAATTTATGGCTTTCCCTCGTCCAAGCGAGAGACGATAACGCGCATAATAAGCGCGGTCAGATAACGGGTGACGCGTAAGTTACTGCGGCCTGATAATCGCTCCTCGTGCGCGCATAGCTAAGGGCTCGGCGAAGGGTGCACCCGCCACCCATAGCGCGAGTGGACGGTGCCCCGGTCACCGATTTTCTTCAAATAAGTCGGCGTCCATTCTGATCTATCTGAAGCTGATGCTGCTCGTTACTTATTATTATATTAAATCTTAAGAAAAAAAGTTGAAACTCGTGGCGAGCTTTCAGGGACGTGGGGATTGAAAAATGTTTCGTGAGCGACGAACACGAGCCGCGCGTTGCTATTCTGCTTATTTCTTAGGTAGGAGAATATCGTATGGGGTGGAACTCACGTTACGTCGCTTCGAATGTCTCTTCAGGCCAATTGACACGTGCCCGCCGCCATTTTGGAAGAATTCCTCCTCTCGATGCTCTGGCTTATCCTCCCTCGCTCAACTTTCCGTTCTGCAACAAGAAATCGGTTGATACGTGTTAGAGGAGCGGCCGAGTCCATTAAACGCGTCCTGTATGGAAAGAAGGACCTAAGCGGCGCTTCGAGTTGGAAATGTGAAAGCGCGGCACGGGACGTATTAAATTTGCAAAATTCAGTTGGCCACGGGAAACACGCGCGCAGCTGCCGTTTACGAGGGCAGGTGTACGAAAATCTCCATACGCGATGAATCCTTTGCCGCGATTATTTCAAAGTAATTCAAACAGTGGAGCTGAAGCGAGCTTCCATTTGCCTCGTCCTGGCTGCTACGCTACCTTCCCAGCTAGGTTCTATAAGCTCTTGGGATGATTCGGATCGCGGGTAACGGTAAATCGCAGCGCGTTTGTTCGTCCTAACGTTATTACCAAGCGACTTAAAAGCGATTCCGCGGATGCCAATTCCACCGGCTCCAAGTAACTTTATATAGGGTAAAAGACCCAATTACTGTCAGGTTAAGGGTTGATTCTGACAGTATCGCATAGTTTTTGTATTTATTGATCACAGGCATAAGTTTATCTATTTATTTATTATTATTTAATATGTTTAGTTGAAGAAAAAAATTTGTATGACTCTTAAAATCTCTATTTTTATTAATAAATTTATTGATTTAAAAAATATATGACGGGAGCTAATACTGTCACCTGTGATATGTGTTCAATCGAATTACTGACATCCCAATTATTGTCAGTTTTAAATTCTAGTTCAGCAAGGAGTAAACGAGAATAAATATAGGAATTTTGTTATTTTAATAAAAGATGTCAAAGTACATTCTGTTATAAATATTAACAGTAGTACTTACAAAACGTGTACGGTTACGTTGTCAAAAATTTCGAAATTGGACAAGGTTATGTCAATACGCGCACGCACGTGAAATGGTAGGAATGACAAGTGACAATAACAGCGTAACCAACTTAAAACTTTTTACCATCTTATCAAAATTAAAGAAGAAAAAATTAATTCCTGCCTTTCCTCGCATAAATTACAATTTTAAATGTATGTTAAAATTTTTTCGTGTATGAATCCACATGGTTTAAGGCTTATTTTAAGTAAAACAGCATAGGGCGACAGTAATTGGGTAGGTGACAGTAATTGGGTCTTTTACCCTACACAAGTTAAAAAGAATCCCCGCAACGTTATCAGTGGAAAGCTAGCATCCATCAAGATTCAAGGAGACCAGCCCGCAATTCCGAGCCTATACTTTTCCGATCCTCGGTTGTTCCTCCTTGACTCTTCATCCTTGCTCCTACGGGACAACGCAGAAAAAGGAAGGAAAGCGACGAAAAAAAAATACAGCGCGCACGGGCTCATGTAAAGTAACTACACAATCGGTAAACTGGATTTGCATACAGTGGTCCTACGAGCCTGCAACCGGCCGGCTCTCTACATATTTATGCGCTACCTACAACTTCCTTCGATTGTTTATAAATCCGACGATCCGTGCTGACTTTTTAACGACTCCGTCGTACACTGCCGCCCGTGGACTTTGATGCGACCGTTAATTATCGATATTCCCTAGCGGTGCGCGAAAAACGCGTCGCACCGTTTACGATCGTTTACGGGGCTTCTTCCTCGCATCCCAGCGAGATGCATCTTCCTTCGATTAGAATTCAAGAGGCAGAGAAAAAGAAACAGGTACTCCGGCTGGTTCGCGGCCTGCGCAGTGCGCATAGGGAGTACCTAGTATCTTCTAAATATCCCGGATGAAGCAAAAGTTCCAGGCAGAAGCGATCCGTACCCCAGATGCAGCTAACTGTAAACGCGACCCAGCGTTTCCATGGAAGACAAGGTAAAGTTGACCGTCGTCGCGTCGTACGGGGGTGCGCACTGCGCGAAGAATAAAGGGGACCGGTAGTTGGCGAACGGCTTCGATTCTCCCGTGACCAGGGCAATGGCAATAATCGCGGGATCCTGCCGAGGGGTAGCGCGCGGTTTCGCGATTTCGCTATTTCGCGACTAGCCGCCGCGCACACGTACAAGGGAGCAAAGGGACGGGCGTATGGGTGGAAGGAATACGGGCAGGACCAGGTACACGTACACACAAGAGGAGCTAGTCCGCATTCCACGAGTGGAACAACCGGTACACGGGTCCAGTGGCTCTCAAGCGGCGTGCCACGAGGATGCGCCCGATCGAGATGGAATCGTTATGCAACGGGAGACGAGTCAGTGGCCCGGTCGATTCGCGGAAGATGAGCTGCCCTTCCGGGTCCCCTTTCCTTGCCCCTCTTTTTCTTCTTTCCCTGGGCTGCACGCTGTCTCTTTCGCCTGGCTACTTTCGCGGCGCGAGCGCGAGCAGCGACGCGCCGCGCCGCGCCGCGATCGAAATCGAAAGTCGTTGGCCAAGGCTGAGGAAAAAAAGCGAGCAAGTTTTTGGACGGCAGCGGTGGCTCCTAAGAGGAACCGGGAAGCACAGTGGAATTTAGCTGAATCGGAAGTGAATCGAAGCGGAACTCGGTGTTCTCGTTAGCCTAATTCGTAATCTGCGAGGCTTATTCGACACGCGATAAGGGACAGGGTTTGAGGTAACTTTGTCCCAATTCCTCACTCCATAAACATCGAGGGGAAACTACTTTGGCGGAACACCGAGTGCATCTAAATTTCTGGCATCGTGGCTCGAGCTAAGCTTGAACCCGAGTTTCTGATTTATGTGGGCCCGGAGGGGAGTCCAGTTGCCAGTTGCCAGTTGCCAGTTGCCAGTTGCCAGTTGCCTCCGCGCACCTTCTTCGGCCAATGCAACACTGCCCATATACATACATACATGCATACACACACGCCGCGCGCGTCTATCCACGTTTACATCCACTTGGATGCACTAAATGCAATGCTGCACGCTGCATGCAGGATGCATCGCTATCATTAGGTGTCCGGGGTACATTATACTACGAGAATTATAATCAAAGTTTCATTCAGCATTGGCGTGGCCAGAGAAGCTTGGAAACGTGTGATACGCGGCGAGCTCCACAGGGAAGTGGAACTCTGGCAAAGCTGGATGCACAAAGCTGCATTTAATCTCTACCGCGATCGTCCTAATCTCGGTGAAAGCTACGATGGCTTCGTAACTCCCAAAACACTTTAATCATCCATAAAAGCTGCAATTGCTCGATCGACGTTTGTGAAACAGAGGGAATCGAGGGAAACCAAACCCATTACGGTCCGTTTACAACGCTGAATGTCACCGGTACGATAATATTTCTCTCGATAATCGTAAAGCCGCTACCCAGCGTCGCAGTCCCAACATCCGCGACGTTCTCCGCGCAGCGAATAAATAATATTCATCCCGACGTTTAATGCGGTCGTTAAGGCGTCATCGCCGAGTCCATCATTGCACAATAAAATAATAATCGGCCAGGTTGCACGCTTGCGAACCTGTTAAACGCGAGGCTCACAATTCGATCTCTAAATCAATGAGGAAGCGCGCGAGTTTCCGGGATTTCGATATATGGTGGAAATATCGAAAACACTCAGGACGCATTTTTCAAAATCTCCTCTCAAAGCTCAGTGCTTGCCCGTAGGGGTGCTGGGAAGAAGAGGAGGAAAAGGAGGAAGAGACTGCGGAGACAGAAAGCGAATTACAGGGATGGAGAGGAGGGAGGGAGCCAGCTCGGGTATAAAATTGAAACGTTACGGAAAATAATGGCGTATCGCTGGCTGGCAAGTAGCTATCGCAGGTGAGCTAGCGGGAGTGCAAAAGGTTAACACCCTCTACTAGCCTTAAGAGCGTCTTAACTCAGTCAAGTCCGTGAGCTGAGAGAGTCTCAAGCGCCAAGAGAACCATACGTCGACCCTCCTTTTCCTCCACCTTCCCTCCGACCGGGACCGTTCGTTAAGGAACCCTTTCGAGCAATCCAGGGCCCTCGATCGAATCGCCACGTAAGAATGGAAATTCATCCACTCGCAATATCGGAATGCGAAATCGAGGTGAAAGCCAGCTAATTACGAGACCCAGGGACGCTAAAGACCCTGAAATTTATTTCCAATGCCTACAGTTCGCCTTCCACTCATTCCTGTAGTCGATTTGTTCCAATACCTCGAGTATAGACAGAGAAATCCTTGCAAACTGCTCAAGTGTTTCGTGCGTCTGCGGATCCACGTAACTTCGTGACCGAACAGGCGTAGGGTAGAAGAAAGCCGACGAAAAGTACCACGAATTCTTGCATTCGCCTTATTACACGCGGCTGGAGGGACTTGCTGAAAATCGATGCACCGACACGCCGATTTCTGCGCCGTCGTGACTCGCGAGATTCAGTTGTTGGCCAGCTCGAGGCGCAATTACTGCTTACGGGGCGAGCGACTTTACCGTCGATTAACTGTAACGATAGTGGCCCGTGCAATGATTCACGATGCAACACGCTGCTACAATTTCCAGCCCGTTTCCGCGAGGTCGTAGCCCCGGACCCGTGGACGGTACCAGCGCGTATATTTCGATATTTCGACTGTGACGCAGCGACAGGTAGCAGGTCGAAGGAACAGGGACGGATTTGGAGATTCGGCGATTTGGCGCCCTTTCCATGAAATATCATCAAATCTTTTGATTGAAAGAGTCGAGACAATTTTGAAATTAATTCGATAGGACAACTCATATGTATATGAATTATTGCTAATTTTGCTACATGAAAAGAAAGTGAATTGGTTTTTAAAGCAGTCTCGAACCTTTTGTTTAAAGATTTTTCAATTTCTTTGGCCGAAAATTTTCTGCCTCAAGTTACGGCCTACTTACAAGGGAAGTTTGGCAACCCGGAAATTCAAAAAATTATGAAACTCGGTGTGCAAGTAGAGTAGTTCATCCGTAACGCAACTCTATTTTTTGTTGGTGCCATAATGCAATTTTTGGGGGTGAAATCACCCTTTGAAAAAAATGCAGAATTTTCTTTTCCGTGGAATATCTGGAGAGCGGTGAGAGATGTCGAAAAATAGTATAAACAAATGTTGCATCTTACTTTTGTATCTACAAAATTGCATAAAGATAATTTTCGAAAAATCCATATTTTTCAAGTTACCCCCACCACCAATCCTTAATTCCATAATTACTTTTACGCGGTTTTGTAGATATAAAAAAAGGATGCAATTTTTGTTTAAACTTCTTTTCGATATCTCTCACCCTTCCCGAGATATTCCACGGAAAATAAACTTCTGCATTTTTTTCAAGGGGTGATTTCATCCCCAAAAATTGCATTGTGGCACCAACAAAAAATAGAGTTGCGTTACGGATGAACTACTCTACTTGCACACCGAGTTTCATAATTTTCTGAATTTCCGGGTTGCCAAACTTCCCTTGTTAGTCTACCGCCACTAATCGCGAGTATGAATCGCGGTTGAGGGTAGCGGAAGAGCGGAGGGAGGAAGCTCGACTCGTGACGGGAAAAACTTAGGAAGAGGATCGCTGGATCGAGGGATCGAGCGCGTGAGAAATACACGGTCCATGGCTAGCAGGCATGGGAATATTGGGAATACTAGCTATCGGTTATAATTCCATATCGCGGGTCGCTTAAGTAGCTTCTGATTGGAGTAGCGGCCAGTGGCCACGTGAAAGTGTGCGCTCGCGGTATCACTGGTTTCTTCGCATTCGTGCTGATAATTAGGGTGACCCAGTGATGGATTCCAGGTACTACGCAGAGTAAAAGTTAATCCACTGCGTTCTCAGGGTGAAGATATCGTTTGCGCGTATGCTGTGCAGAGACTAGAGAGAGGGCAGAAGGGAAACGAGAGGAAATAAAAGGCGCGAGCGGAGTAAAAGATCTCGCGCGCAAAACAGAGGAGGATCCAAATACACGTACCTATACAGTACCTGACTACCTACACGTGGTGTCTCGGTGTGGCAACAAAACGCGCGATACCGTGCGCACATAGAGACGAGATACAAGACGGGGCTTCAGGCGCGGTCAGATTAATGAAAGTCATGCGAACAGTGGTTCTCAGATACGACGGGGCATCCCGGAAAGTCTGCGCGCATCGTGCGTGCGGAAATCGGTCGCCACGGCCGGGAGAGGAGATCTCTTCTGTTACCACGCTTTTTTCGAGACAGATACAAGTGGCGAGAGTAGAGCGCGCGAATAAGCTCGAAGGAGAAAGAAGTGCATCGCCCGGAGAAATGCACACCCTCTTCTAACGGGGATTCAATTGCCCGTGAGTAGGCGACGATGGCCGGCAATTAGCAAGGTAAACGGATACGGTCGTCAAGTTTCCGCGAGTAAGGGAGAAGAAAAAAGCCAGGCAATTACGCAAGTGCCTGGGAGAGAGGAATAGAATCGATCCGATGGGCCGCTAATTAACTGTCAAATTAACACGAGTTATCGCCCTCCAGCCAAGAGCTATGTAACGGCTGAAAGAAGCCAAAGGTTCCGTTAACTTCCCTTCGGTACCTGTATAAAACGTCATCGAGTCACGGGCACACTTGCTTCTTTCCATACTCCGTTTCTCTGCACATAATATTGGGAAAGCAAGTGGAGGCGTGGCTTAGGTTTCAGCGCTGCGGTGGTAAGTTGGCAAACTATTGACAGTAGGCTGGATCCCACCAAACATTCCGAATAAGTATTTATTAATCGAATAAGTAAAAATTTAGTGTTCCAAAAAATTTAAAAACACTCGTTTTTCACATGTCTATATAAACACTGATAATCATATGGACTTCGACGGATTTCAGCCTACTCTGAGTAGTTCAATTTTTTGTCACTAGTTGGCGTATCGAAATTCTTGGTTTCCCAATAGACACGCTATCATTGATACCCCACCTGAAAACCCTGAATGGGCAAACCATGTTTCTTCAAACTGTACACCACGCGAGTCGATCCCATTTCATATTTAACGACAGCAGCAGATGTTAGGAACAGAGAGAAGGGGATTAAGGACCCTTCCTTTAATGACTCTTCCTTTCGAAGGTTAAGCGATGCCCTCGCTTCCGGTCTCGAGGGATATGCAGATATCGACGAGAGGTGAAGCTTAAGATCCAGCCGATTTTCAGCGGTATTATGAACGGTGCGTCGAGATAAGGTGGTCGAAAGTCGAAAGCGATGTAGAAACGACGGGACGGGACGGAGAAATGGAGAGACGAGAAAAGGAAGGACGGCTGACCGGTCGATGAATAATTTCGTGTCGATGAAGGAACGAACACGTTGCATATTCAAGAAGCGTTACACAGTCACGATGCCCGCCGCACGCCGCGGGACGAGGCGGGGACATGATAAAGAAGAGGAGGAAGTGGGGATCGACTGTGAAGGGAGGGGCGGGAGGAGCCGCGACGCAACACGACGCGACGGTTCTCTTCACTACTCTGCATTGAATCGTACACGTTTGCCTGTCCACTAAATTATGCAAGTTCGATTACGATGCACCTTTGCCCTTCTTCCATGCGTACGTGTCTACGTATACAGGCGACTTTTTCCTTAGCGTCCGTCACGTGTCATCCGCTTTGCATACTTGTCATAAATATGGAATGGAATCGCGCGACGCGAAACGAGAGCGCAGCCTTCGCGCGCGCGCGCGCCTCTCTTAATTTCGAATTCCTCAGTCCGCTTTAATTCCCGTGTACACGCTACACAGGCGCGTCCGATCTTAATGCAACTTCTAAGCTTTCTAACCTAGAAACGCGCAACGTTGTGTACCGAGTACGCGATCTGGTCCGCGGGAATGCGTCTCGTTTCAATCCCCAACCGTCAACGAACCCGGAGATTCTCAAGTAAACATGATCGACCGTAGACGTGAGCGCGCGGTGTATCAACGAAATCTAACCGTCGTCGAGACGACCGATTGCAAACATATCTTCGACTCTCATAAATAAACACTATCTTCTATGAAATCTGTCTACAGAATAATAAGGTACGGCACTCGAGGATCGCGGTATCGTTTGCACCAGAAAACCGTAGCTCTCGTAAACTGCAAAAGCCAAATAGACAAACTCACCGAACTCGAGTGGAATCGGCAGAATCGGCGAGGGGATGCTGCGCGGTGTGTTGAACTCGACTACCGAGTACCGGCGCCCAGTGGAGGTGGCTGTCGTAAAATCGTTGTTACGCAACACGCAACTGGTGGCACACACGGCGACGTACTCTGTCGATCGGAAACAAAACGTCAGCGGTCACCGTCGGTCGTCAGCGTTGTTGTCAACGTAAGGAAGCACACGGTATTATTGAGCGCGCGATCCAATGAAAACGAACGAATCCGAGGGAGCGGGACGACGAAAGAGAGAGGAGAAGACGGGTACGGGCAGAAAAATAGCATAGAGACGGAGGAGACGTGATCCCGGTAGGCGCGTCACTCACGAACCACGAACCACGCTTTCACAGCCTCTCGGGCAGAATGAGAGCGAGTGAGAGAGGGGGATAGAGAGCGAGCGAGCGAGCGAGAGAGAGCTAGAGAGAGAGAGAGGGGGGAGGAGAGCAGGGCGCTCCGAATGACAGCTGAGCAAAAATTCAGCAAGATCGGATACGTCGCGGTGGTCACGCTCCCTCGTTACACACGTTCGCACTGTCCGTAACGTTCGCACTGCCGCTCGCGTCTGCAACTCAACCTCCGCCGCGTCTCGGATCCACCTTCGTGCGTTTCCGTCGCCGTTCGACTCGCCTCGACTCGCCTCGCCTCGATAGCACGGTACCGCCTCGCGTTTCGGACGCCCCTCGCGTTCGATCCGTTCTCGAGGGAAACCTGTTTACGGCTAAAGGCCCGATTAGATTAATACCGTCGATAGATTCGCCAACGGGGCGCTGGAATTTTTTGTTACGCCGGTCTCGTTAACGCTAATAATAAAACCAGAATTCGAATAGATAATGATTATCGATGCTTTTTCTTTGGAAGCGTCGCGATCGTTGGATTTTATCGCGAACAGCAACTGCTGTTTTCGATTCTGCTGGTACATATGTATGTACGTTTGGCCGGGTCGGGAAAATGAATTGAACGGTTGTTTATGAATCGTACGAGATTAATTGTAATACCTAGTGTTCTTCGTTGAAAAATATACGGAATTCTAAACGCGACGGGTTTTTTAAATTTTCAAAGGGGAACGATACAGTGGTACCATCTTGAGAGGATCGGCGCAAGCTTTGACTTATATGATTTGTATGAAGGTGATGTGTTGTATTTGAAATATTAAATTATCGTATTTTGATAAGAAGATAAATAAATGTATACGTGCGAAAGCAGAGAACACCTTTTTCTTATTTTATGTAATGTCCCGCCCGAGGTCACCCCTTAATAAGGTATGGGCGTTTCAACACATTTTACTTCGTTCATTGTTAATCCATTTATGGAAGCCGTCATTCCCACAGCATTGAAGTCACTGACTTCTAACAGGGAATGGCATGTATTCGCGGTTTATTTTTTCGGCATTAAAATCTCTTTGTTGGCTATTAGCACAGACTAGGTATAGAATCCTCCTATGTGCTATTACGAATTGATAACACCAGAAGTATAAGCATACCTTTACTTAACAAACAGCTTCCAATCTTAGAAACACCTAATCTATAATCGTCTTTCATCGCATGATACCATGCGTCGCAAAATTAGGGCGTACAAGAGGTCCAGGAAGACCTACCATATCGACTGTCGACTCCGCAAACTTCTATAAAAAAATTCAAACACGAACCCATCAAAATTTACATCCAACAATCTAAAATAAAACTTAAAAAAAAAAAACATAAACTGCTACAGAATTTCCAGAGCAAAACGCGTGGACTTACAAACGAAAGGGATAAGGTTTAACTGCCTCGAGTCTGTTTAACGCGCCAATTATCATTGCAAAGACTCGTCAAACTTTCTGAACCAACAGAAACAACATTGAAGTTAAATTTTCAAAACAATGAAATACATTACACGTGCGTGTCCCTGCCTGCCTTATCGCCTGCCATCTGTCGGTAAGACGCAGTACGACATTTCATTTTGCCCCTCTACTCGGTCCCATCAATTTCATCGACGGAGCTGAACGTGGGTTCGAAGATGGCGATACGAGGGTAGGGTTGAGCGGACGCCTCGCAGGGAAGCCACTTCCTCGTCGTGACAGCCAAAATTCCGTGCCATCTCCAGCTCGGTGAGTAAAAATCCCGTTGCCGCGACACGCTGCGCGAAGCTACGGGCACGTACGGTCAGCCGGTCGCCCTAGGGGCCTCGGAATGGCGGGAAATTCAGAATGGGTCGAGCCGACGGTAGCTCGCGACACGTACCGAGCCGTCTCTACTCTCTTTCGAGACTGGGAAGTTCAATGCGCACAAACGTGTGTCACGTCGCGACGTGAAACGGGAGCACGAGGTCTATAGCGAGCGTGAGCGCGCGTGTATGCGTGACACGCGAGGGAACACTCGCGTGCAGACGGGCAGAGACGGGCAGCCGTGCAGCCGTGCGTCGGTGTATATACGTGGGAGACGTTTTAATTTCCTAATGATAAAATAGACGAGCAGGGAATTCGACGTATTTGAAAAGTGGATGTTCTTAAAACACGAAGGCTCGTGCAGAGAAACCTCACGTTTCAGATTAATGTTATCTTTTGTAGAGCAAAGATCCACCGGACTTCGTACGACGCGAAATATTCCTTGACGTCGAAATATCGACGTTCAGCCCTCCCGTGGCCGGGTACGGCAGAAATTGATCGAGGCGGTTAAAGATCGGGTCACGTAATGCGTACGAGCTTTCAATCGCGCGCGATGCAAATGCTCGGGGAACGATCAATGCCTGCGCTGACTCGTAAAATACGAGCCCCTGGTAACGGGCCGGCTCACGTTCCTAAAGTACAAGTTACCTATTGCCGCGCGCCGATTCCGCGGGGTTAATAGCGACCACGGGGATCGGTTAATTAATCGACGAGAGATGGTAAATGTTTGCGTCCAGCCGACATCGTGGCCAACGCGGGTCCCTCCCGAGGCGCGATTATCGAATGCTTCTATCGATATAATAATAGGAATGACGATAAGCGTCGCGGGTGATATCTCGCATGCTTTTCCAATTTCCCTCGATTAAGTAATTGCCATTCAGCATTGTCTATCGCTTAACCGCTTCAACTGTACATCACGTATCACAGGGTGTACAGTTCCAGGGGTTAAAAACTCCCCGACTGGCTAGTCCAATCCAAGTAGTTGTAAGTAACAGAAGAGGTAGAATAGGGTAGCTTAAAAACAGCAAAGAAATGCCTTCGGTACTTCTCTGGTTTCTTTCCAGATGGTGGTGGGTTGTCCGCTTTTCACTAATCAAGAGAGCGATACGCGGATGGGCGAAGGCTACTAACACAGCTTAATTTAATCGAGGGGCAAGATTATATGTATAAAGTACGTGAAACGTGTGCCTCGTGCACAGAAGTCGTTGGACGGGGCCACGCGCACTCTAGTCAGGAAGGAAAGAGGCTCCTTAAAGAGGAAATTATGACGTGGCTGAGATAAGGGAGCCGGAGAGAGAAAGAGAGATTATACGATGAACTGGAAACGTCGAAGCGTGTAAATATAGAAGCGGCGCGATAACGTCGGTGAAATTGAATCACAAATCGCGCGGCCCGCGCTCGGGGCCATTCTGACCTCCAAGTCCCCCGTGAAGATCGTAGCTGGGCGACGATTAAAAGCGTCGAAGTCACCAAAGCGATTGCCCGACCAAAGAGTTACCTTAACTGGAATCATAGCTTTAAACAAATCCCATCGTACATGCGTAACCAAAGGTTCGAGAGATATTTATCCGGCGACTGACTACGCTAATTCAGAAGCCTTAGAGAAGACGGAAGTTAAGAGCGGCTGATCGGAAACGGAACGCGTAACTGGAACATTCCAAGGAAGCTCGGCGAGCCTGCGCCCGGATTTCAAGGTGAACATCGAGGAACGCGAGGCAGGGTTATCGACTCGCCGGGTAACATCGATGCGTTGCAGGGCCGCGTCAGCGTCTCCATATCGCTCCAGTTGGACCATCGCCACGCGTGTTCTTCGGCAGGTAGGTGCCGAGATCCTCTAATTTCCTCCCTGAGGGTCGAAAGCTCATCGTATGCAATTACCGGCGCAATGTTGCTAGGGATAAGCGGCAACTAAGCTACCGTTCCCACGCGACGGGAGCAGGCGAGTGTACGCGCGACGGAGGTACTTGCGGCTGGAAAATTTCCGAGGGAACAGGGTACTCTTTCTGGATCGCGAGTATTATCGAGTTATATCGAGGGGCTATTAGGAAAGCTGGGGGGTGATGAGGATCGGTAGGGGCGGAAAGTTGGGAGTAGCGACAGCAACGAGCGATAGAGTCGCAGGGGAAGAAGGTGAGAGAGGTCGCAGACACGGGGACGTGTCAGGCAAGAGGGTTGGAAGAACGAAAGGGGTATAGAAGGAGCGTGAGGGGCGGCAGGGGCGCGGGTAGGGATAGAATCAGACCGATATCGACCGCGAATTGCGCTTGCGTGGAAAAGGGCGCGCAATCGCCGTCGACGGACGCAGCCCGTCGTCGCTGGCAAGAGGAAGAGGAAGCTTCTCGCAGTCACCAGTCGATCGTCGACGGAACACCGGCTGACATTAAGACTGTCGTGCCCCCCGTAATCCTATCGACGTCCGTCGTCCCGTCGACGACCCTCCCGTAGCTCGTTACACGCGTGGCTCGAACGTATCGTCGTGACGAGGGGCCGGGACGACTCCACGGGCCTCGAGTTCCCCTCGGCTCCGCGTCCGTGGACTGGCCGAGCCGACGCTTCTCCTCAACTTCCGGTATCCTTATAACCTGTCGCGGTGATTCCAATGCGCGCACCAACTGGCCGCGCATTTCCGTGAAGCCTGCACGCGAAACGAGGACTCGTCGTTGGTTGTTGGTCGACAGGAGGGTGTAGAAGCTTGCGGAAAGCGGGCACGCTTGGGAAGGCAGGAGAAGGTGGAATGAACGCGTGGTGCTCGCGTCCTTGGACCTTTCGCGGCGGCTCGTTTGACCATTCGTTGAGTTTTCTACTGGCGAGACTCGGCGCCTCGGCTGGGAGGGTTGCCTCGGGAACACACGGGCGATGTGGAGGAACGAGGCGGGTGGGAAGCTGTAACGAATACTGATTGCGGATTACAGTCCTTCCAGTCGAAATGAAGGAAGAAATTCCTACGGTCTCCTTTTGTGAAAGGATAAACGTGAGGATCGGGAGAAGCGTGCAATAGGAGCGTTAACGGGGGTTAGATCGTTCGACCGTTCGTTCCGTCGACTCTTCTACCCTCGATCCCACCCTCAATGAAGAGTAAATTCAGATCACGCCGAGGGGCCTGCAAGAAGACTGGAAAATAGAATCGATAGTGAATTAGGATCCTCCAAGTCTAAGCAAAAATAAACGAGCAAGTTCTCTCGGTTTCTTCTCCGTGAAAAATAAACGTAACGATTCGGAGCACGAGCAGTCGTGTCTTGGAACCGTAGAATCGTGTGTTGGAATCGTATCAAAGGAGAGGAAGAGATGGCTGAGTGAGAAGAAGAGAGGGAGAGAGAGACTATCGGAAAGATAAGAGCCCGATAACCGACTGCAGTCGCTCTACAAACTCTCGCGTATGCGTCCTCGCGTTTCATTCCTCTTCATCGCCGCAGTTACCGATCCCTTTCCGTGCGAAACTCGTCGCAGCCATCGAGGTCTGGAATATCTAAAGTGTCCGCGTGATACACATCCGAAATATCAAAATACCAGATCGATTCAGCGAGTGGAGCGTTGGAGCGTTCGATCGTTCGATGAACGGGCAATCCAACTTTCCGCCGCGATATCGACCCAACGATCACACACAACTCACGATTAATGGCGCTGGGCGTCGAAATCTCTCGAGGCTGAGTGTGTTCCCGCGGAAGTCCCGTGGCTGAAATAGGAACCGAAGGCAAATGGCCACGCTCGACATGCAGCAGACCGTTTTGAATCAGCCGCCCGGAAGCGAGCAGCCGCAGGAGGAGGTGCAGCTGACGGAGCTGTTGCCCGTCAAGCAGTCGCGGATGAGGGAGAACGGGATCTTCAAGAATGTCGACGTGGACGTGGACGCGGACGTGGACGACGCTGGCGGCACGGACGCACTCAAGGTCCTCAGAAGCTTCACCACAGAGGAGGAACAGTTCCAGCTGCGGAACTTCGCCTTCTGTGGGAAGATCGAGCAGGGCAGAAAACAGTCGCGAGTGGGAAATCCGCAAAAGAAGAGCCACGGGTGTAGAAGCGTCGTCAGCAACGTCGCTGGCGACAGAATCGACGGTAGGTTGTTCGAAGGTAGGGCGATTAAAAGGAAACTGAAATGCGTCGTTAGGAAGAGCGTGATTCGCGCGAAATCGTTGCTGAAGAAGAACTCGATGGGTGTGAAGGAAGGTGGGAAAGGGGCAGACGCCGACGCCGACGCCGGTGAGGAACTCAGCAAACGAAGAACGATCGAAGGGAGCGTTTTTGGGAAAGGCCTGAAAGATGCGTTCTCGGGGTACAACGAGGAGGACACGTACCTGGACCTTGACAAGGGCAAGGACTTGAACGACGAGATCTATGTGTTTCGTCGGGAACCTCTGGATCCAAGTACGACATTGGACGCAGCGCAGGAACAGAACGCCAGCTCGAGGAGTTTGGATGGGTCGTACGAGGACGATTGCTCGAGCGCCGATGGCGCGATGTTTGACCCGGCGATCTCTTCCCAGGGAACTAGCGAGGATGGATCGATGGACGGCGACGAGTCCGATCCAGGGGAGAAGCCGAAGCTCGAGGATCCAGTGAACGAGGCGAGCTTGAACGTCGGCGCGATCATCGAGGCCAACTACCTCTTCGAGAGCGAGAACAATAACGTGCTGCTACGATCCGGGCCCAAGGTCCAAGGGGTTCGCTCCGGCTCGCCGAGGAGCGACGACGCCTCAAAGAAGGACGAGACCGTGGACAAGGAGGACAGCTGTGATCTCGAAGGGTTGTCGGCGAACAGCAACGACAGCCAGCAGAAGAAGTACTGCTGCGTGGTGTGCGAGGCGCGGTTCAAAGGCAGCGGCGGCCTACGAAACCACTATAAGATCGTGCACGGAGCGGGGCCGGTGTTCAAGTGCGACGAGTGCGGCAAGGAGTTCCCGCTGAAGGAGAGGCTGAAGCTGCACGTGAGGACGCACACGGGCTTCAAGCCGTACAAGTGCCCGGAGTGCGACAAGAGCTTCGCCAGGGGTGGGCAGCTGGTACAGCATCGGCGCACTCACAGCCAAGTCAAGCCCTATCGTTGTGCTCTCTGCTCGGGCACGTTCACCTGCGCGGCGAACCTAGCGCTGCACGTGAAACGTCACAACGGCCAGAAGGATCACAAGTGCGAGATCTGCGGGCGCGCGTTCGTGCGTCGGGACGCGCTCAAGAAGCACCTCGAGTGCCTCCACCGGGACGTCAAGTCCTTTCTCTGCGTGATCTGTAATAAAACGTTCAAGGGTCACCTGCCGCAGCACATGAGGACGCACGCGCGCGATCGACCACACGGATGCGCCACGTGCGGCCAGAGGTTCGCGCAGAAGTCACAGCTGACCGTACACCAGCGCACGCACTCCGGCCAGAGGCCGTTCAGGTGTCTGGTCTGCTGGCAGGCGTTCGCCCACTCCACGGCACTCAAGCTCCACACCAGAAGGCACACCGGCGAGAGACCGTTCAAATGCGCGGAATGCAACGCTGGCTTCACTCAGCTGCCCCACTGGAAGAAACACATGAAGTGCATACACGGCAGGAACGAGCCGTACGATTGCAAGAAGTGCAAGAGCTTCTTCAGGATCAAGAACGACCTCGAGTGCCACGAGAAGACTTGCCATCCGGAGCTGAGACCGAGCAGCGCCGATGGTTCCAGCAATTCGGATAGCGCCGCCAACGAAGTCGCTATCTCGGAGAAGCCCTTGCCGTCTCCCTCCAAGTACAAAGTGATGACCGTGGAGAGGATGAGGCTGTTGCTCGCCGTGCTGTTAAAGAGGATCAGCAAGCAGGAGCGGCTGGACGAGCTCGGCTTTGGGAAACGACTGATCGACGAGGTCCTCCACGATTCACTGATATCCGCTGGCAAGGATCCTGTCCCCAACGACGGTCTCACCGAGTTGGAGAGCTTGACCAAGAATCTGGAGGTGTTCCTCAAGTGGACCGTGCCCAAGGAACACTGGCAGAACTTCCGTAAGCTGAACAAGAGCCCGGAGGATATCCTGGAAACGCTCACCGCCACTTAAGACCAGAGTGGACACCAAAGGGAACGATGATGATGCACACCTAGATGGTCGCAAGTTACTTTACCAAAGATTAGAGCCAGCGAATTCACTGGAGAGTCCTACTGCTGAAACGATAACCACCAGAGGCTACTCGAAACCGAGATTGTCATCAAGGGGGGATGGTTTGTATGAGTTTGTATAATTATTTTTAACAGGGAAATCGAGTTTCCGCAGCCACTTCTTACGTGGACGAGGAACATCGGTAACGCTGTAGGGGAGTCGCCACGCGTATGCGTAATTTCCTCAACGTTGCTAATTAGCTAGTCCAGAATGCAAACGCGATAGCCACAACGGGATCCGATCAAATACTTTCTCCCCTGCGACTCTTCCGTTCTTTTAAGATATACTATATTAATTTAAGGGATCGACTGATTGACCGTTTAACGGGGATTCGGATTATAGGTACGTAGTAAAATTCACGTTGATTTCGGGGATCTCCTCCAGCTGGAAAATCGCGCGAATTTTCCATGTGATAGGCAGCTAACGCGTTGACAATCCTAACGAACACATAAGAATTCTACACGCCGCAGAAATATGTGGGAATTAAGAAAAGTGTCTCTGATTTTTTTTAACAGTATCCAACCATCTGTATATTCGTTTGAACGCGCAGAAATTTCAACAGTCAACGCGTTAGCGATGCCAAGCTGTTTTTTTCCTTCACGGTGCCATGTGCTATGTGCCATGTGTCGTTGTACTTGCCCCATTGCAATATCAAAAAAAGGAAAGCGTTCGCTGCATGCATTGTCATTTAGAGTACAATTTGCCCGCAATACGCGAGAAAGATGCCACCGATACTATTTTCTAACGGCGAACTCGTCGTCGTTAATGGACCGCAAGTCGAAACGATTCGCGGTAGATAGAAGGGGAAGGGAGCGCCTCGATTCAATCAAACCGAATCGTCACGCGCTCCTCGACTTCTTGCCCATTACAGACTAAAAAAGAGATATATTTTCAACGAGGAAGCTTCAACTTCTTGCCATATTCGTTAACGTATATGTATGTAGTTGGCGTGCGACGCATTAATTGCAATCGTGTGTATATTTTTAGTATGATTCTTAGGCAATCTTTCACTCGTAATCGAAGAGGCTAAACGATCGTTGCTGATCGTGTATCGTTTTGTCGCGTTGGACGTTATCGTTTCATATTCATGTATGTGCAGGTATACCAAGCAATAGCGAAATTCGTAGGCGGAATTCGTAGACGAAAGAGGTTCGGGCATACTTAGATTACTAGATTCTATTGAACGATACGCCTGCACGCTTCAACCTCCTATACATATAGCGTACGCGCAGAGTGTATACTAACGAATAAGATCCGCTTCCTGGCTGGATGCAATGGTCAAGAGCAAATAGAAACAAGCAAACTTTCGCTTTGTTTTCTCCGAATTGCAGCGATTTCCGTGCTAGAGCAATGTCTGTCTTACCTCCGTATCGAGCGTCGATTCTTAAAGCAGCTACGTGCATCTGATGCGAGTTCGCGAGCATCTCGTATGCGGATCTTACAGTGCTCCAAGTGAGCTGACTACGTTGACGAAGTACTGCCGTTTATCGAGATCCGCTATAAACGATACTGCATTTCAGAGATCAGAGAATTCTTGGAATAATATCGCTGTAAAGCTGTAATAGGAGTGTCGAAGCTTACGGAACTTAAGCACTATAATTTTCCAATTATCTATATCCATCCTTGAAGCGGATACCCCGCGTTAGAAGACGCTCTGTACATACTGCACGCTGAGCTTCTTAGAAGTTTAACTGCGTTAAGTTCCCTTAAGTTTCCCTTTCTCGTTGGAGAACGAAACTTGAGCGCGTCGCCCGCGTTCTTGAGCGCGTTCTCGTTGTCGCCAATCGCCGCCGAGGTTCAAAGTTCGTTAAACGGCCGAGCTTCTAGTGCGCTAAATGTAAAGCACAGTTTTGTGAGGCTTCGACGAGCGAGAGGCGCTGCGTCGCGTTCACGAGCATCTCAAGAGCGGAGAGTTCGATGCCTCGATCGTCTTACCGCCTCCTCTATTAAAATTCGCATTCTTTCGATTCAGCAGCACGTTAGTTTGATTGCTCGTAAGCGCGACATCCTTTAGATAGGCGTAAGTAAATGTGAGCAGACAATAATGAACAAGATTGCAAGATTAATATATATATATATATATATATATATATATACATATATATATATACATACATGCATACACATATATATTAGTCATTAAAGAAAAGATATATATATATATATGTATACACACATATTGTACGTGTATATCCATATTCACACGTGATGATTACACTATATGTTATGATTACTTATGCAATACCGTCGGAGAAAGAAGAGAAATGATTACGACGATTATAATATGTTATTGCGTTTCCAATAGATACGTTATCATTGTAGCGCGTGAAATAATTTTAATTCGTTGATAGAAGAAGAACAGAAACACGCTTTTATTCTGCGGAATGTTCAGCAGGGTGCTAATTCCTTGTTCTTGGATAAGTTTCTCTATATTTTATTCGATGCGATCACGTGTCTTCGTTAAGGAAATACAAATTTGCCCGGTGCTCGGGTGCAGGGATACGTCGACGCGAGCACCGACGTATTGTCTCGAAATTTATTCGAAAGATCGAAATCTGCTCTCCGATCTGCCTGTCTGCGGGAATGCAAAGCAGGGGTGACCGGGACATGGAATACAGATCGAGGTCAAAGGAGACCATATTTCAAGCCAGAGGAGCTGGAGATTTCGATGTTTCGAGGACGGTGTTCAAACACTCTCGAGAGTTTGCTTTAACATTCACGGTGCCAAAGTAGAAGAAAATTCTCGGCCAAACGGTTCCCATCGCGGGACTAGCGGCCGAATATGTTTGTTGTTACCTTTTATTAACGCGCGACCACGAACAAGCGTTATTTAGACGTTTCCTTCATGCGTTTTTCCCTCGTGTCTTTCCGTTAAACGTGTGCGTTGCCGAAGGATCTATCGTCGAACTTCTATTTATTGTTTCCCATTAGTGCCATAAATATTACGCGAGTCACGGTGTACTGTACTGTACTGTACTGTACTGTACGATGAGTCGAATAAAATGTTTTTTTTTTCTTTCTGTAGGTATGGAAAACATTTATTTTTAAAATATAGGAACGTAGTTATGTACGTATGTATACACGTGTATGTGGTATTATAGAAAACTGGTACTCGAAATAGGATTATAGTCTATACCATGCTGATAGAGAACAGTCGACTCTCCCATGCGTGCGCGTAAAAATATCAGAGGAGAGCGAGTAGCGGTAAGGTTAATGATCGCTGTGGATCGGTTTAATTCGATCGGGCGTAGTTCCAATGGAGGGTGAACCGTTTCCTTAGATCCGTTTGCAAACCATTCACAATCAAACACTGAAAAATATCGTGACAGCTAATATTTCGAAAACGGACTGACAAAGAACGTTCACTTACGTGCTCCTTATCGGCGTATTGGAACTGTATCTCGCGATCGTTTAAGGAAACCCGCGAGACTTTCGACGCCACTCCCCATATTTGGATTTGATCGAGAGTAACCTCCTCGTCGAAAGACCCTTCTTCCTCGGCTTCGATATTCGACAATGTATCATTCTCAACGACGAACAACGACCGCAAATACTGTTTCTTTTCAATCGAATCTGAAAATGATTACGTAGCAACGAGATGAAGATAGCGGCTTATTTGGTGACGTCGCAATGGCCACCAGTATTGAAAAAATGCGATACCTAAACTGTCGCCGTCGTCCCAGTACAATTCCCCTTTCGCTTCCTTCTTATCATCCAACGTGATTAATAATTCGAAGGGGTTTCTCCTACTAGCCGTTGTAGTGTCAGCTGGCTTCTGCGCTGGCAGAATAGATCCTCCGCGAATCATTAGCGGTATCGTATCGAGCGGTGCGTTGAGCGTATAACGTTTACCAATCCCGAACAGAGCTTCCTTCGTATAATAATCGTACCACAGTCCCCGTGGCAAATAAGCCGACACATTTACATCGTTCTAACGAACCAGAGAAAAATGTGGGTTCGAAGCTAATTTTTCAATTCTCGAAACTTGAATCTGAAAGATTTCACTTTTCTCGTGATTCGAAACTCTCGAAACTTGCTGTTGATTCTGTTTTGTAAGTGGAATATCTTGCTTTAACCGGTAAACTGGCACGGTCCTATTCACTATTCGGGCCCAAACTGGTACCATCGAATAATTAAGTGAATCACACCAAATTTGGTATACAGGGGTTTTTTGAGTCGCTGAACCGATTGCGGGGGTAATTTTTTTCATCTGACACCCCCAACCCCTAAAAAAATAGAATTTAGGGGTGAGTTTGTCAATTCTTTACTAAACCTTTTTTTATTTGTGAAGTTTTCTTGTCTATAATTCGATTGCAGCAGTTACTTTTTTCAATGCCACCCCCAACCCCTGAAAAATAAGGGTTTAGGGGTTTAATTTTTAGTTTTTTTATTTTCTACGAAAAAGTTTCGAATAATTTTATACCTGAATTCTTCATCCATAAATTCCACCGTAAGTGCTTTCTTTTAATCCGCGATCCCAAAAACCCCTATATACAATTTTTCTATATCCCGATAGTATTTCAATATTTGGCGGCCATTTTGGTTCGCCATTTTGAGTCTGCTATATTGAAATTTAAAATTCCAATGCTAAATTCAGATTCAGCGACCCCAAAAACCCCTATATACAATTTTTCTATATCCCGATAGTATTTTAATATTTGTCAGCCAATTTGGTTCGGCCATTTTGAGTCTGCCATATTGAATTTTACAATTCCGATGCGAAATTCAGATTCAGCGACCCCAAAAACCATTACATACCAAGTTTCATTCAAATCGATTGAAAAACAAAAAAGTTATTCCATTTGATCATATATAATACATTGCCAGAATTGGCCAGATTTTTGTTTGATCATATATGATACATTGCCAGTTAACCGGTTAACAACTCAAGTGAATAAAATACCTACATAAGAACAAAAATATAACAATATACAAATTCTCGAGGCACTTTTTCTTATCTGACTTTCGAGAGTTTCGAATCACGAGAAAAGTGCAAACCTTCGACTTCTCGAAACTTTCAAAGTTTCTTGGGTTTCGAGGTTTAAGAGTATTTATTCAAGTCCCGCCATGGCCCATAGGATATGATAGCGACTTACTTCATGCAAGACTGGAACGATCATCAGAGACTTCCCCCATAGAAACTGTGTATCGATATCGTACGTCGCTGAATCATTGGGGAATCTGAAAGAGAGCTATATTTTTAAGGATACTCCTGAGCACTAGATCTAATTATAACACCTACTCAAAGAATAGTGGGCGCACCACGGTTTCGCCAAACGTATGCGCTCGGTAGAATAGGGTGTATAAATAGGGTAGAAGCCAGTAACGTATAGTAAGAGCGCTTTTCGATGATTTCACGACTAGATCCCCCATAGCGACAGGATCTTGTTCCTGCACACATACATAGATGTCGATTAGAGTGCCTGGATCGATTAATCGTTCAGTAGGTTTTTCTGTGCAAAATACGAACGATCGTGTCATCTGAATTATGATTACGTGAGAACGGATAGAAAGCGCCAAGCTGCATCCAACGATTGCATAACGCAACTGTTGTGTTCCCGTTGAATCCACAAATGTCTGCGCCGACCATTGGTATTTGATAAAAGTTCAACGACAGAATTGCGGGAATACTCATTCTTAAATCGTCCCTAACGAATCAGAAACGATTAACAGAACGCCCTAACGAGTGTTCGCGTAATATAGGTGTATTAATTACCATGTGGAATAGACATCTCCCGTCCAATGACCAGCATAATGCCCATGCCCCACCCACGTTGATCGTGATATTATAAACGGTCTCTTGTTTCGGATCGTGGTGAGTGCACTGTATCAATTAAAATTACATATCTTATTCTAATTCTAATTCGAGCGCTCGCGATAAAGTATACTTACTAATTCGTAATTATCGCCTGACTCGTGCCGTAGGTGTTATGAAGATCGTAGTGAGTTCCCAGATAGTGTTTAGCATCCATGCACAAAGTTTTCGTAGCAAGTAAACCTCCAACCGCATTGGGTACATACTTCGGGTAATCCAAATTATTATTCGAGCATCCATTTTTAAGGCCATTATAAAAATTGGACGGCTCGTTCATATCCTGGTAAACGCAACACGGGATTGAAATAATAATTTAAATGCCACCCTTGGCTGAGAACGGGTACATACGATCCAAGCACCGTCGTACGCTAAGCTGTCGTGCATGTTGCTCATCATACGGAGATAATAGTTTTTCGTCTTAGGATTCGTGAAGTCGGGCCACGCGGTAGAGACGTAATTCCAAACTTTCCCAATAAATGGCTGATTAGTAGCCGCGTCTCTAACGAATATATCTTCTTTCACACCTTCGTCGAATGGCAAATAAGTTCCGTTAACCTCGGACGCGGATACCCCAGCGTCGATCAATGGAATATAATGCATTCCACTCTATAATGAATAGGTGCATATGCTACATTATTCAATGCATCGGCTAAGTTTCGAGAAGAACAGGTTTAAACATGCAATGGCAGAAGATAAAAATGTGATTTTCAACAACTATTTGTTATGGTCAGATAATCATACCGAATGGATCTCGTTTATAAATTGTGGTAGGTCCCGGAAATTGACCATATCGTACGTGAAATCGTTGTTCTTGTCCATGTAATCTAAATCGTTCCATTGGGTATCCTGAAAGTAATAGAAACAGATCAGTAGAATCGAAGCTGTTACGTTTACTTTCTGTAATTATACAGATGTAACATTACAAATGGTATTCCCATTGCTCTGGTCCTGTTCCATACTTGTTTCGTATTCTCCAAGGTCTCGTATCCATACCTGTAAACGTAGGATACATTGAAGAATATACTCTCCGTGCGTCTGGGCTAATGTTGTATTCGTACCTGCACAGATGAAAGCCAAGGGACCAATAGGGAGGGAGGAAAGGCTTTCCCACTATTTCGGAATATTGCTTTATAACGTCCGCAGGAGTTGGGCCCAGGAAGAAGTATACGTCAAAGATACCTCCGATTGTTCGAAATGTTATTGCAGGCGTCGGTTGTAATATTATATCTGAAAGTACCAGGCATTATGAAATATGTTTATAGACACATAAGTAGGTACGGAAAGAGACCGATCTGTAAAACTCTTACCCATAGCGTTACTGTTGAGGAACAAAACCCCATGAGATTTCCCAGAATCTTCCATTACCAAATAAAAAGGATGAGATCCGTAGAGATTCATCTAAATTGAAAGAAGCGATTTTCTTATACAAAGAAAAGGGGCTCGAAATGATTACATTAATTTTCGTGTCACGTACATTATCTGTCGGTGGCTGGTCTCTGTTAAAGACAGAGAAAGATTGCCACATGGTATTCAATTTTAAATTCGTTCTATGCTCACCAATGCCATAAATATTGTGGCTAGGTAAAAGACTGCTCAGTTGCAGAAATTGATCGGCATATATAAAACCTCCGACGCTGATGGAATCAAATCTGGTTGTGAAAGGGAAGCATTATTGTAATTGATGTACTTGAAAATTTAAATATAATCGAAATGTTACTTACAGCGACGCACCATCCGATGCCCTGGACACTTTGAAACCAGCCTTCGTATTATCCACTTCTAAGTAGTATTTTGCATTGGGGTTTCTTTGCGAAAATGGTTTAGGATCGGATCTAACAGGCCATGGTGGCTCGTATCTTTTCTTAAGGGGATCGTACATTTTTAGGCGCAATATCGAATCGTCTACGCCGTTAGCTTCTACTTTAATAAACGGTAGATCGTTCCCGTAAAAGGACTCTCCTGTTTGTTTAAGAAATCCAGAGAAGTTATTCTCCACTTGGGTAAAATTATCGTACTTATATAAGGTCCAATTTTTGGGATAATAGCAATATGGAACATTCAGAGGAGCTAGCCGTTTATTTGGAATTCCTTTGCCAAGTGGATCCCAGCAACAGCCTCTCCTTATACAGGACAATTCCGACATATCATTTTCGGGATGGCAATCGAAACGTAATGCTTTGGGAACTTTGTAGCACTGTAATAGACAAAGGTTTTTATAAATAATAAATGACCGCCATGCAAGTTAAATTAACTCCGCATTCTTAAAATAACATCCTTCGGAACTCACTTGCAACATTTCCGACCTTCGAATTATGGTGTAATTAAACAATAGTTCGTACAGGTATTTTTGATTGTTATTTGATTCGTTAAGAGTACCGATCAATTGGTATCTCAGATTCTGTTTTTCGCTGTAGCTACTAGGAATATTGTATCGATCGAAGATCATATACTTGGCCTGTATTGTGAACAGGAGTATGACACAGAACAAGATACCGTGCCAGACAAATCTTAACATATACTTCAGATACATGCTTAAGGGTGTACTTCTTGCTGGACACTGTTCCGTATACTTCTCATCAATTTTCACCGATGTAGTTATGTCTGAGAACTCTGTCAGGCAATCGTTCAGCAAAACATCCGACTTGCCCGGAGATTTTTCGGCAGCCGGCCGGTTTAATCCTTTGATTATCATTTCGATAATCTTATTTCCTGAGCGTAAACAACGTATTCTGTATGTTAGCCAAATATTCTGTCAACCGGGCAAATTCATTGCTGCTTGTACGTTAAGGATACAGAAATAATGAAAAACAATGCAATTATAATGGCACTTTTAATTTAACACTTATGTTAAACACAGAAACGTAATAAAATTTCTCATTCCTTTGTTTGTGGTGACGGAGTGAGCCTTGGTATAACCTTAAAGTTGCGCACAGGATGGAAACAAAGGATTCACAGATCGAGCAAACGAATTATTTTAATTCAATACCTTAAGAATGTTTGTTTAAAGATAACCGCATCCCGCAGAATGTCGCGTCCTACTCTCTTCAGAACACACACTGGAATGCTTTGTTAAAGAGCACTCGGACTTATCAACGCATTTTATTTTTAGTACAATGATCAGCATGCAGGAGCGGCGCTTCAAAGCAGAGAGTGCGATTGCATTAACAATGCCGCTCGTATCAGTTTCCTTCCTACAATCTTTTAAACGTACAACGCGCTTCTGAATCAGACTTTTTAATTACTCTAAAGCCGCATTATTATATAGAGAATACCTATCTGTAATTCAAAGGGCAATTAAAATGAAGCCCCTTTATTAAATTTACAAAATACATACTTATACTCCTCCGAAGTAAAGAAACATAAACTCTTACACTTTCTTTCGTACAGAATCTCAATTGGAACAAACCAATCACACGTATCTAAAGACAATTGTCGCTTTTCCCCTCACATTTCTCCGCGATTTCTGCGAACAAATATTGAATGCCAAACATGCGTCACGCGAAACAAAAGTAAAGGAATAAAACTTGCGTGAGAAAAGCGACTCACTTTGGACGATCTTCTGCAGTGCAAGGACGGTCGGCGATTCTGGAACTTGCGTTAAAAAATTTTCACCCTCGTCGCAGCATCTGGCCAAACGCGGGTCTAATGGTAGGGAGCCTAGAAAGTCTACATCCATGTCTTTGGCCATTCCGCGACCGCCGCCGCCAGTTGACGCGGGGAATATCTCAACAGAGTCCTGTTTCAAAATATTTCTGCGTGAACAGGTGTTCGGAAAACACCATGTGACACACGACTCGATAGAGTTGCCGATACTTGCCTTGCAGTTTGGGCAAACAAAAATACTCATATTTTCAATAACACCTAAAATCGGGACGTTGACTTTCCTACAGAAATCTATCTCCTTCCTCACGTCCAGCAGAGCGACTTGCTGCGGCGTTGTCACAATAATTGCCCCTGTAATTACAGCATCTTTAAGATAAGACGTTGCTGATAAGTGCTCGTCGGATGTGCCCGGGGGTGTGTCCATTATAAGATAATCCAGATTGCCCCAATCGACATCGGAGAGGAATTGTCTTATCATACCTGGACATAATAGAGCGATGTAATGAGCTGTATAGAAAATTTAAATATATAAACGAGAAGTGTTAGCAAAGATATACCATTCTTCTTGGGTCCTCTCCATATCACCGCGTCGCTTGGGCTACTCAGTAAAAATCCAATAGACATTAGCGACAAGTTGTCCTCTATGTACTAAAAGAACCAATCTATTTACTTCGAGTATCGCACGAATTATATAAAACGGCTTGTATTTACAAAATAAGACGCTTACTACTGGAGACCATCCCGATCCGCTCTGATGGACTTGTTCTCCTAGCGCACCTAACACTCTTGGCTGAGATGGCCCACAAATATCGATGTCCAGTACAGCAACCTGTAAAATTCATGAGAAACTTCAACTTTTAAATTCAGATTAACAAAGTACAACGTTAACGTCCGCTATATCAGAAAATATTCTCTCCCTTTGTGTCTAACAAGGAGAGTATTTTAGGTGTCCGCCTCCGATCATTTTGATTTTTGGATATGTTATAGAGGACCGAAAAATAAGAAATACGTGTTTCTTAATTTTCCCCGTTTTCATATTTGGTGGGTGAAAACTGCGTTCAAAGTTAGGGTTAAAAACTCATTTTTGTGGAATATCTCGAGAACTATTCGAGGTAGGGGAATAGTGTCAATGGACGAATTTTGTGTCTTTGAATGCGAAATATGACTGACTCGCCAGATTTTCAAAAAGTCCACAAAAATGATTTTTCACCCCTAACTTTGAACGCAGTTTTCACCCCCCAAATATGAAAACGGGGAAAAATACAAAAACACGTATTTCTTATTTTTCGGTCCTCTATAATTCGGTCCGCAGTTTTTCCAAAAATCAAAACGATCCGAGGCGGACACCTAAAATACTCTCCTTGTAAGAATGTATATAGCGGAGCACCGGAGGCCTGAGTTAATCAATAATGAGCTGGTACAGGCTGATACGACACACATAGGTTTCTAACTGTATAAGTATTTCCGTCTGGAAGCTACGTTCTCAGCCGCGAGCAGGTATCAGCGGTGACTGGACTGTTATGTACATAGAAAACAATATGGATGTTCTGGGCATGGGCAAGAGGGTAAGTCTTTATAACGTCGATTAACCGATGCCCAATTGGTAACGTGCAATCTGCTTTATGCGAATGCGCGTTAGACACTAAAGTATTAAGAGGAGACAAATTATATTATATATATATATATACTTGTTATAAATTAAGTTTGAAGAACAGTTTTACGAGAACGATACGTACATTTACATCAGGATCCTTTGCCGCTAAACATCGCGACACCAAAGCTGTAACGGTACTCTTTCCAACTCCTCCTTTGCCGGATAATACCAATATCTTATTCTTGACCGTAGAAAGCCTTTCTTTTACACGAGCTATACCAGGGTCTGGCTCCTTCGTAGCACCGGACGCGCATAGCGTTTGATTTGGACATCCGGCGCACATAGATGCTTTACCCGCATCTTCGCTCGTAGTACCGGGACAATCTAGAAAAACATTTCAATTCCTTTACTTTCGAGGCACAGATTTTCTGACGCTTCACGCTTGCACCAAGCGTGACCGGTGTGCAGAAGCTTACAAACATAAAAAAAAAAATAAAGCTGACAACCCCCGATTTAACAATAATAAGTCCAGACGCTATTTATTCTTTAAGTTCGCGATGTTTAATTCCTGCAACAATAGCTGACAACGAGTAGGAAAGTTGCACTGTGTATGACAGTATAACCTTACACCCGACAAGTAAATGTTAAATATATTCATGAGTTCGAAATGATTCTCTGCGGATTTCATTTTATAAGTACACGCGATTCTTAGAGTAAAAAAGCCGCGAATGCTTGGTGCAATATATCGTAAAATGACATGGACATTTGGTTGCACGTGTACTTACGTTCTGGCGCATCATTGGGTACATCTGCCATGTTGGAATATGACCGACAACTCTCTCAGCTCCGTACTCGATAGGAAGATAATTATTGAAAAGAATACCTATTTCTTGTCCTTCTATCGATACCGGAGCAACAGTAAATGAAAGAGAAACATTTGTATATTTAAGTTACTTTGGAATAAAGATGACATCTCAGATTTTCCCTCACGTTCTTTCCTTTACTGATTAATGATCATGAGCATTGCATCATTTCGTGTTATGTATATAGGGGTTCTATCAAGTACCAGTAACACGTTTTAAAAAAATGATTATTATAATGCAAGCGTTACACATTTCGAAATGGGCTCGGCATATTGAAAGCACAAAATGCGTTGTTTCTCTTGTACCAAATGTTGCTACTCCACGCGTATGTATATGTATGAAATCTATAGCAATTACAACCATGGAGTACGAGTAACGTGTCTTGCATCGAACCGATAACAAGGTATACGAGCGACCATAATCGCACGCACGACTTAATACCTTGGCGTCCTAACGTGGGGTACGAAAACATTCAAGTTACTCCTCTGTGAGTTCCCATCGGATCTGTAGCATTTCGTTCGGTTAGCCTTTTAACGCTCGCTGAATTCTGAATCATCGTTCCAGAGCTACAAAGCCAACGTCCAACTATGCGTTTAGTACTGCGAATCCTGTAAATTCATTAAAGTTCCCGAATCTGATAACTGGATACGAATGCAATCCTGCGCATGCTTCGAAAACCGCTCTTTACACGCGATATACGCCTAGCGAATGGTTTCAGAAGCAAGTAAAATATTACAACGAAGCTGATTCGTGTAGAAACTTTTCAGAAAGAACAAGAAACGATGCCTTGCGGATTATTAGGTAAGCGCCGTGTGTTGAAAAGCGAATCGTGCTCGTGCGTAAGGTAATAATATTAAACAATAATTCTATTAGAGATGCGGAGGAGAAAGTGCAGCACGGGCAATACGATACTGGCAGAAGACTTGGCGAACGGATAAACGATGTCAGTTTCTGGCGAAACGAAGTGGCGTCGGAATTAGACAGATTGTTTCAAGAGATTGAGAGACTCCAGGACTGTCGTTCCGTTTTAGAGAAAGCCATTAGGGATATCGAAGGACCACTGCATATCGCGGAAGAGTGTCTTTACCACAGAGAAGCTAGAAAAGGTGGTACTTTAATTTAGAACAAAATATAAACTGCTAGCATCGTGTTACATGGTCTGCCGCACAGGTACAGAACTTGTGCACGACGACTCGGAGAAATGTCTGCTTAAGGAGATAGAGAACCTACGTCAGAACAGAAAGAAACTAGAAGTCTGCCTGGACAGATGCAAAGATCAGGTAAGACGCTTTAACTAGAAAGGACTGGGATTTGGCTATTAGAATTTACTGCATTTCACTTGCAGCTACGAGATTGCAGAGCCTCTCAAAATCAGCTGGAATTAGATTTGAAGAATAAGGAAAATGCACTCGGAATAGACGCAATGTGCCACCAGCTAAATAATTACAGTCACGGGTTGCAATATTATTCTGGAATTGAAAAATACGATCCATGGTACACGAGAACCGTCCCGACGTACACTGTGCACGCTAATTATTCGAAGAGATAATAGTTATTCGTTATTTCAGTGTTTCCGAGCAGGAAACATGGATGGAGGCGGCGAACAGAATAATTCAGAAATCTCAGACAGAACGGAACAGATCCTGCCAGCTGCGAACAGACGCGGAAGTTCTTGTGAGCAAAGTCGCGCAAGAAATATGGGATGCATGGAGCAACACGAACAACGCCTTAGCGTACAGATCTTCAGAATTACTCGAGGCCAAGAATAAGCTTCTACAGCATTTGCAAAAGGTAGAAACAATTGTACTCTATGTTTCGACGCGTTAAAACGACTATCGTCTAAATATATGTATACTAGGGTGGCTCTTATTTTCGATTTTTGAATTTTCTTCGGGGCACCCTCCACCATAGTTCCAAATAATTAAAAAAAAATCTGTGTAAAGTTTCAGCTCGATCGGATAACGGGAAAGGGTGCCCCTGGGCCGTTAAACATTTAAATCATTATTTAACAGCTCGCGAAGTCGATTTTACATAACGTCTTCCAAGTTATTGATTAAATAAAAAAATATGCCAAACAAAAGTTGTAGTTCCGGACAAGGAGCATCTTTTTTGGTGTATTACTATTTTTCGTGCGACAAACGGTTTTCGAAAAAAATCCGAAAAACTAAAAAAAAAAAAACCTTTTTTTTTCAAATTTTGAAAGTTTAAATGCTTCTAGCACGCTTTTTATTTATGAAGGTGAACGAAAAAAATGGAATTTTTATTTTCGAGGACTATTTTTTAAACATTTAAGGGGGGGCATATACCGAAATATGCAAACAAGATAAAAAAAAAATTTCTTCTTATTTTCAGTGTTTGATATGTGATGAATGTTTCCTGAAAAGTTGGGGTCGAAATTCGCAAAAGTATCGGAGATATACGCATTAGAAGTCAAGTACGCTCAAGGGTGGCAGAGACGTAACAGCATTAACCTTTAGGGTTGAAAATGAAAAATACACATTTCTTTTAGTCTTCATAAATAAGAAATGTTCGATATACATGTAAATTTTCAAAATTTGAAAAAAAGTCGGACATGAAATCTTGCACTTTTTAGGCAATAAAAAAGAAACTATGAATCAAATAAAATATCCACGCCATCACAAAACTGAGTAACAGTGTTTCATATAGCCATGCAAAATTTGAAGTAAATCGGTTGAATAGTATTCGAGTAATCGTGGGTAACATGCTAGAAAATCATGATATCCAGAAAAATGCATTTGAATACCTCACTTCTGACGTCTATATCTCCGATATTTTTTGCGAATTTCGACCCCAACTTTTCAGGAAACATTCATCACATATCAAACACTGAAAATAAGAAGAAACCATTTTTTTATCTTGTTTGCATATTTCGGTATATGCCCCCCCCCCCCTTAAATGTTTAAAAAATAGTCCTCGAAAATAAAAATTCCATTTTTTTGGTTCACCTTCATAAATAAGAAGCGTTCTAGAAGCATTTAAACTTTCAAATTTTGAAAAAAAAAAATTTTTTTTTTTAGTTTTTCGGATTTTTTTCGAAAACCGTTTGTCGCACGAAAAATAGTAATACACCAAAAAAGATGCTCCTTGTCCGGATCTACAACTTTTGTTTGACATCTTTTTTGATTTAATCAATAACTTGGAAGACGTTATATAAAATCGACTTCGCGAGCTGTTAAATAATGATTTAAATGTTTAACGGCCCAGGGGCACCCTTTCCCGTTATCCGATCGAGCTGAAACTTTACACAGATTTTTTTTTAATTATTTGGAACTATTCTGGAGGGTGCCCCGAAGAAAATATTGAAAAAAAATTTTACCAAGAGTAAATAAGAGCCACCCTAATGTATACTTCAGGTGCAGCAGGAAATATTCGATGTCGAGAAGAACTTGGAGTTGATGCGTAAAGCTATCGCAGATAAGAGTCACGTGCTCAGAGTGGCGCATACTAGACTAGAAGCTAGAATGCGTCGTCCAGATTTAGAGCTATGCCGTGATTATGCTCACATAAGGTTCGTGTCGAAAATTTGTAAAACCTTTAACTTTAATCGAAGACAATGGCATAGATCGTGTTTAACTCGTCCTATTCTTACAGCCTCCAAATGGAGATCGACGAAATAAATCACCAGGTGGAGAGAATGCACAGAGCATTAAAAGAGTTAGAGAACCAGCACCAGAAATTGTTAAGGACACGAACAGCATTGGAACACGATTTCGCGCTCAAGATCGACGCGATGTATATCGATCGGGAGAAAGTCTCTGGTCTTAGACGCGCGTACCCGATTAATGCTCTCTTCAGGTTTTAATGCTTACTTGTAGATAAGTATTCTATACCGCCGAAATCCACTTCTAAAGACGCTTGGGCAAAACTAAGGCGATAGTTCGAGGTATCCGTCGATTAAACGCTAACAAACTCTTTATTCTTACAATCACTGATTTTTCATGAAATTTGGTAAAGGAAGCTTTAGCCCTGGTTTGGCTTCGAAAAACGTGTAGGAAAGTATAATTTCGTCCACATTTTCCATTTTGGGATCTTCGGTAAATTGCGGATCAATGTAGAAGAACACTGGCATGTCAACCTTTAAAAAAAACATCGAACGATATTATGGTATTCCGTGTAATCATTTTTCTATAGATCCCGTAACGCTTTCTTCCGCCAATAAAGCTTTACGATAACTATACATATTTATTACCAACTTATTAAACATACTTCTTCGAGTGGATTCAGCTGTTGTTCTTCGAAACAGAAGCATTGAATTTTATTAAAATACTGCCCTGCCTCGTAAGGTACCACGTTATAAGTCGACACGCCGATAACTGGTACGTCCAATGGATTCTTCGCAGTGTAAAACGCCAACGCCGTTTCCCCGGGCATAAGTTTTATGTAACTCTGCTGAGGCTTGAAGTTCCAGCGCATGGCTGCTGCGGTATCAGCATTGAACGATACTTTTATTATTTTATTTTTATTCGGTTGCATGGTCTTCACTTTCTCGCTGTCGTGGCCCACAGACACTGTTCCGCCATAACTGTACGACTGTCGAATAAGTACTTGGTTAGAGTCGATCGCGCGAGGCTGGATGCTTTATAAAAGAGGAACTGCCTCGCTTCCGAGGCGATTCTATTACCTGGCAAAATACTCTGTACAATGGCACCGCTGCATAGCTCAATCCGACGATTAGTACGCCAAATCCAGTCCAATATAAACGCGACGAGCGTATATTCTTGTTATGAGCAGAATCGTAATATCGGTTAAACAGAATTCGAGACAGATCGGCGTGTCCCCGTTTCGCGTGGTTGTTAAACAACTTTTGGTAGATTTTAAAATACATTTTGCCCTACTTCTGTCAATCTAACCTAACGGCGATTGACATACAATGTCAATGAGTTTTATCAGTTTTAACCTAAACAGATTAGTTGGACGTAGAAAGTATCGATTAGAACTAGTTCAACGATGCATCATATTAATTGTTATTTAAGAAAATTGATTGAAGGGTGCCAGAGACGGCACCAAGGAGGCGGCCATTTAGATATCAGATTTCCCCAGCGTTCACGGGAAATTCCCTGCGTAGTAGGATACTCTCGTCGCAGGGAGGAAGAACGCATGCGCGCGATGACAGTTAAACCAATCAACGCCAAGACGGGACACGCCGTTTCGTTTCCCATCTTGGCGTTGATTGGTTTAACTGTCACCGCGTCATCGCGCGCATGCGTTCTCCCTCCCTGCGACGAGAGTATCCTACTACGCAGGGAATTTCCCGTGAACACTGGATTTCCCGTGATTTCTCGCGAGTGCTGCCGTCTCCCGCGGTATCGTAGAGCCGAAGTTGATTTGAATTTCAAATACCATTTGGCGTCCACTCTGTTTTTACTTGCGCGAATATTTATTAACCGTTGCACGTTACATACATAACCTGCACGCCCTATCGCGTTAATTAAACTTTCATATTTAACGGACTACGTAAACGTACCGCTCGATACGTAATCATCATTAGCGCGCTCGGCTCGCTAAGCAAAGCAGAAACAACGATACAAACGCTTAATCGGAGATGATCTGAAAGCATCGTTCATTGCTAAATTGCTCGCGCCGCAATAATCTATTCTGTATCATTGGCGTTTTGCAGATTCTCGCGGCCAGTGGCACGGTACAAGCCGCGACGAGGTTCTGAACGGGTTTGGTCATGCGTCTGCTTAATAATACGATACACGCGAGATTTCTTAAAGACCGACCGGTCGTGGTGCATTCACCCCCTCCTCCATTTCTCCCTCCCCCGACCGATATCGATTTTCCCAAAGGTAACGGAGTCGAGTTACTCCTAGGAGACCGCTGCCTCCAAGTAAATCGTATCCAGTTACCGATGCAACGCCAAACAAGCAGCAAGGTGCAGCGCGCTTCGTTCGCGGCTGTAAAATAGAAAAAGAAAGAGAGGAAGAACGGGAGGAGTCTAAAGTGAGACCAGACAGACGGACGATACATCGCTGCTTTACTTTAGTTGCGGCTGCTATTAGGGTAGATGTACCAGTAAATGAACACGTACCAGTGAATGGACAGTTTTTATTAAAACGAGTGAAATAAGTTATTAAAATAAGCAACTAATTAATTAAAGACTTCTTTCAATTTCTTGCTTCATATCCAAACAATTTTTGCAGCACGTGGAATCAATCGCGCTGCAAACATAATTTTATAAAAGTGTTCATTCATTAGCCTTAAGTGTTCATTTATTGGTGCGTTTACCCTACTAAGTGATCAGTGACTCGTGATTCGTATAAAACGTGAAATCGATCACTTCGAACGTGCCTACACGTTTCGCCAAGAGCCGCGCTAACAGTTTCTCATGTGTAATCGTGAAATCGTGCTTCGTTCGAATTGGCGGCAAGTTGCGAGGATGATTATAGATTCTGTTCAGAAATAGATCGCCGGCAAACGCGTTCGACCAGTGGCTTCCGGTTCGGAGCATCGAGTTCGTATTCCCTTCCTTCAGCCGTTGGGTAACGGTCCCTCGACACACTCGCTCGGTTGTGAAACCGATTTTTCTTCTGTCGAAAACGACTATTCGTATTCGATGAAATAATGGACTTTGCGCGGTGGTTTCGGCGGGGAGTACTGTCCTCCGCTTATTTCTACGGTTAACCGCTCGGACAGCCATTATATGTATGTAGTTGGGCGTTATGTGGCGAAAGTAGTGATGGGTTCGAGCGTGTTTCTCTGAAGTGATCAGCGATGCCCCGAGTACTCGATGACCGCTATAGACTCGCACGTGCCCTTAGCCCGTCCTCCTCAATTAACAAGTTAAAGGAGGAGAGGCAGGTGTAATAGGCCGCAACACTGGCGTTACGTGCCTCTGGTCCGACTATATACGGTTTTATTCCACTGGCACGCTGGCCGGCCGCGCGTAACGCTTCCTTCGACAGCCTCGCTCGCGCTCCGAGTCGCTCTTATTCTTCCTCCTGGTGAACGAAAGTCTTTTCGTAACAGTCGCCGAACCAGACTCGGGGGGGGGGGGCTCTCCAAAAGCCGCGCGAGAATGAAGGGGCCGTCTAAAAGCGAACTTGTGCAATAAGATGGTGTTCGATCCAGTTAGCGAGGAGCAGAGGAAATGCTTCTTTCGAGAGAGCTATGGGGCGCATTTGCCTGGGTAAGCATTCGATTCCTTGGAGCGATATAACCGTTCCGTATATTCCAGAGTAGACTTTTCATTTCCATTTAACTTATGTACATAGTCACGCGGTCAGATCGAGAGGACCCGCCTGATCTCGTTAGGTAGTAAGTAAAGGCGCGCGCGCGCGCCTTCGATTTAATTCGCGCGGCAAAAATCTCCCGCGCCATTGGATTCTCTTAAACGGGTTAATTAGATTCGCGACGTTTGTATAGTTGCTGCTAAACAGTCTTAGCGGAGTGCTTCTTAGCGGATTAGACGTTGGAACACTCTTTTAAAAGAACACGCGATACCCGATCCATGAAAGTCTCGAATATTTCTAGCCAGACGAAAGCTCTCGCTCTCTCTCTCTCTCTCTCTCTCTGTTCGTCGAATTAAGCGACCAACAGTGGTACCGGACCTGGTACCGAAACACTTTACCCACCGTGTGATTCCATCACGCGAGGAGATCACGCAGAAAACCCACCAATTGCGTTTAAACGCTTATCGCGCCGGTAGATTCATCCTTAAGCCCGCGTGTCGATCGATTCGAACGAGGCGAAACTTTCCTGTACCAACATATACCATGGTATAAACACTTTCAGATAACTCTGCCGAGGTGTAGTTTGAATGAGCGACCCTGATTAAGGGTTCGCACACGTCCTTCGCTATTTTTACAAGATATGCTATTAATTCCTTGCCACTTGGCAAGAGCAATCGCGTCCACGTCCCAGAGAGCGATCGATCCCGACACCTTGACACTGATCTTGTAATCCCGCGAGAACAGGACTCGTAACGCGACGATATTCCGTGGTCGTAGGTATACATGCCGCACGGTTGATAGGAGGCGACGCGCGGCGATCGAACGGGTTCAACGACGCGTGTTAGTCAGTAGGCCAGCACCCATTCGCGGCGGCGTGACCGTCACAGGACAATGTTCCGATTCACTGGGTCACCGGTACCTAGCCTGTCGTTGTTACGGCTCCGCGGTTGCATTGTTTTAGAAAGCGGCTGCTGCTCCTTTCGATCGGCTTCCACCGTTCCGACCATCCGCGACCAGACCGGAAATCCGCGAAGCGCTCGCGTATGAAAAACGATCGCGCGATTACGCAACCGCATAGAGAAAAAAAATAAGCTGCCCGTATAGAATAACACAAAGCGCGACAATCAACTTCCAAGATAGGATCCGGAAACACTTTGTCTCTACACGGTTTACATGTAATAAACACAACGTCCTTCGTGTACTTGAGCTTTTACGCCCGCATTGGGATCAGTCCCGGGATTTAATTGTCGACCATTGTGGAGGTGATAGTAAAATATCCCGTTCGTGTTTAGCTACACTGGACACTGTCCCACCCTCAAGTTCCGCGTCGGAAAACGATTCGGAGCTAGTACCGGGGAGATTATGAAGGTAAGAGCGAGAGTGTTCTGTAACCCCAATCGTGTGGGGGACGATGGGAAAGAGAGAAAGGGGGAAAAAACAGGGACTACCTTGCTGGGAAAATCGATGCTCCATCGAGTTCTCGTTTCCCGCAGGAGCTATTGGAGAAGAAGATTCTGAAGACGGGGCCCTACAGGCCGAACTCTGGACGTGATACGCACGAGAGCGCGTCGATCCCTTACGAGAAGGACATCAGGAGGGACTGGAAGAACGAAGCACACTTATTCAAAGCGCCTCCATATATCTTGGGGTACACTGGTAAGGAGATCTAATTGGATTGTTGTTACGCGAGCGAAGGCAGGTCGACCGGCGTAAACCGAAGTGAAGATCGATAAAACGCATTCACGCAATCGTTCAATTATAGGATATATACCTGGATTTAATAGCAGGTACGGTCTATCGTTCATGCGAGCCGTGGAAGAGGGTGCCAGGGAGTGGCGCGAGAATCAGAGCAAACTCAGAGCCCGTAGAGAAGCTATGAGAGCTCAGGCCGAGAGAACCGATCCTAGAAATCTATTGCCCCGATCGAGGACGGATCATTTGGCCGCTGAAATCGATCATGGCCAGGATCAGCATCGAACCACATACCGTACGTGTTCCTATTTCTCTCTCCCACGTTGGTAGATCTATCTTGAGGAGCGGTAAGGCACGCGTTAACCGAGGAAAATCGTTTTCCAGACTACGAACTATCCCCTGAAAGGCCACCGATCGTCGGCTACACGGGTCACATTCCAGGGGCGAAAGGGGAGGTGGCTCTTTCAAAGGGGTACGCCCAAGCCGCGAAGAAGGGCCTCGAGCTGATCCGGAAAGAACGCGAGGAAAGGCACGGGAGATTGAAAGACGTGAGCGAGAGAATTTTGGACGTTGAACGAATGCGCGATTTAAGTTAACGGGAGCATCTCTTTAAATAAGTACTCCAAAGAGTATTTAGACACCTGTAAACCCGACGTGAAGAGCGTTAAAAACATGGATCCAATCGTTCGTGATTCGGATACCAACAACCTTTGATTGTGTTGCGCAATATGATCAACGCTGTCCTCAATTTCGTTTCCATTCCATATACCTCGAGATTAGATGAATAAGAATGAAAAGTGCACATTCTAATTCTTTCTACAGCGAAGGATTTTATAATTTTTATACCAATGTACGAGATTCGCTTTTCTTTCAACTTGAACGGTTTCATGAAACCGCGCGTAATTGCAATTAGAAGCTGATTCATATACCTCCGTTCCACGTGTAATTAATTAGTGTATTATATTTAAGTGGACGATTTCTTGAGAATGTTTCTGATTGGAAATGTTTGCCAAGAACGAGCGAGGGAGAGAAAAAAAAAGATAATGGCCTGCTATTTCCATTTCTAAACCGTTAATAACTTTAACCGAGCATTGCTGCGAACTTGTGAAATGGAACTTAGCGAATGTGTACATTAATGTATGTATTTTAATAGAAATGGTAATTAATACTCTTGTAACGAGTTAGTTCGGCATAGTAACGCTTTTTGGTAGTTTCAGCCTGTTCGCACTTTCATAAATTGACAAATTACTTCGTAAATTGACTAACGCGTCCCTTTTGATTTGGGATCTATTTATAGAGATGTACAAAGTAACAACAAACTTCCATGTAAATGTATAAAAATATAATAAAATAAAAATACCATTTAAATTTACTTCTTCCTCGGCAATCTTCCTAATCTTTCCATTTCCATTTGAACAGCTCTTTTCCAATACTCTGTGGTCAACGTGTTCGATCCATGCGATAGGGACAACAACCTAGCGAATATCATCAACGAGTGTAGATGATCGGCATTTATATTCTGATTCGTTTGCCTCATTTTTACGAAATCATCTTGAATCTCCTTAAAACGTAAAAATGATATGGAAGCGATGGTACTCTACTACTACATACAGTACACCGAGTCACCGAGTCGATATTCCTTTTCATTTACCTGGACGATATCGTCGTTGAACTCAAACTTCATTTTCCTTATAACTTCTATGTACTGCCGAATATTTGTTAGCCGAATTTCATCTTTCAAATACTGTTCCGTAATTTCTATTACTTGAGGATAATGATTTTCCGACTCCGGATCGATCTCCAGAGCAACGTGGATCTGACACTGAAATAAACGCGCGTTACTCAAATTTCTTACTCAATCAATTTCATTAGATGTTTATTCTCCCAAAAGTTTCCACGTACGGGGATAAACGATTTAGTTTCTGACAGAATGAGAACCGGGATATCCGTGTCGTACTCCATTTTGTAATATTTAAAGTCGTACGTTACTTTCTGGAAATTAATTAGGTCGCAGATCGTGCTGTAATTCTCTCGCCCTGCTGGTGTTAATTGACCAGTTGTTAATCCTGTTTCGTCTACGACGAGGTGAGTATTATCGCTAAGTTGGAGAATGCCGCTGGTCAGCCTGTTGCAATCGTAATCCTTCCTGCGACAAATGTAACCAGACATTGTTATACCCTCGCAATATCTTAAAGAGCTGCGTGTAGCGCACTTACTTTGGCGATAACATGAAATCATTCAAATTCTCCAAAGTCACTTCGAATAAATGACTCTTCTCAACGAAAAGCGTTAAAAATTTATACAAATCCTTCGCAAATGCTTTATACTTGGCGACAGGGAAATGTGTTATATTTAGTGGAAACGTGCCGAGGCACAGGAAATCTTTCCTCGTGTAACTGAAATAACACAATATCCCTGTGAATCTATTTCTTACTTTCGCTGTGGTAGACAGACCGTAAGTTATATGCTTACATCGATGAGAGTAAATGACAAATGAGATATTCGGCAGCCAGGCCATCTCCAAAGAGAAGTTGACTCAAAACCAAGCGAAGATCGCTTCTTATCAATTGAGCTTTCGACATTATTTCAGGAGCATTCTGTATTTTCTGTTTAGACGAATCAATTATCTTTACGGCATGTATCCGAGGAACGAGAGACGCAGGAGGATGGTGAACGTTCATCTCAGCTTCGGTCATGGTCTCGTCTGTATCGTGAATAGCACTTAAAAGGGGATCCAAGGATATGAAACCAATTATTTCAATAATCTGATTCAACTTTAAAGCCGCATCTTCGTATATCTGCAAATTAACGTGAAAGATATGTCAAGGAATTTCCATTACATCGTTCACAAATCGTTGAAAATAAAAATCAAAAATTACTTAATAACCTTCACGATGCAAGCTTTACCATCATCCGTAGGAAGTGGAAAATTTAATATGTGTTCCTTCGAGAATACGTTTGGTCGCTCCGTACTTGGTTCGGTAGTGTCCATCTGCTGGCAACCCTCGCGCGACGAAATCTTTTCTTTCTTCCGAATCGGCTCGGAACAGTCCATGACTTCGATTCCACATTCGTCTAGATTTCTTTTACAATTGCTGGCGGACTTTGCGCCCGTACAAAGCGATTGTTCATATTTCTCCTTCGCCCAGTTATTTAAACCAGGAATTGATATAACTACGTAAGTCTGTCGTTCCGAACTCTGATTCTTTTCAGAGTCTAGCGCTATCTCCTCGTGTGGCTAAAGTAGCGGTATGAAAAATGTTAGAAATCGAGACAAACCCGGGGATTAATTAGAAGGTATTGTAGGCAGTTTTATACATGAGATAAGCTGTTCTTCTAGCATCTCACACCTGTAACTACCGTAATTATTTACTATAGGCCCACACATCAGTCTGGAATGCTCATAAAAGTTGAACATAGATAAAGCGATGTACCAAAAGGCCGTAGGAAGTAACGATCGAATCGTATAATTACCAAGCATCGAGCGGTGTCCGTATACATTCCGCATCTGACTTCGGAAGTTTCTGTTTGAGTATTCTTCACTTCGTACTGCTGGAAGTAGTATTCAGGATCGTGCATGTCTTGGACCATCCCTCTGAATCTGACCAACTGTCTGTCTGTGAAATTATGCAGAGGGGCATTGTTCAGCAGCGGGATTTCCCTCAGGGAGTCCGAATCTTCCAAAATCGTGGTAGAATTCGAGAGGTTTGCAATAAAGTGTTCAGGAGTCCAATCCTTTATTTTCAGTAGTGCTGAAAGAAGGCAAGTGTTATTCCCTCTGTTCGTGTACACGCGTTGCTTTTATACACCTTTCGAATAAAATGCAATTTACTTACAACTCATTGTGCCTAAATACAACAACACTTTAAAAGACAATTACTGCAGTCGATTTATGTCCAAAGACTCCAAAGACCACAAAGGACTCCAAACAGAAATATGTACGAATGCACGTAAATGAGACGCGTGGAGATGCATAGTACCTACTGGGACCTACAGTAAATACCTATCGATGCGTGTGCAGAAACAGGCGCGAAAGCGCGGGAAAACCATGATCCGATTATTTATTCGTTCATTGATAATTTGCAGGTACTGTGTCCCTTATATAGGCTCTACCAGTTACTCCGGAACCATTTCCAGCGACAAAATTGTTTATTTATTGCTTAAAAAAGCCTTGTGAAAATTTGTTCGGGTCACGGGCACAGAAATATGCAGAAATAGTAGCGGCGAAAGGGGTGAACTAAAATGGACGTTAAAACACGCCCAGTTGCCAGGCTTAAGGATATGGGTACTTCAGTATAGCCTGGCGTCGGCGCGTTTTTAACCGACTTCAAGAAAATAAAAATGCACTAAAGAGTAAAAGATAATTTTTTTCCCGTATTTAATCTACGACTCTCATATTTGTTTAAGTCAGCGCCAGTTCAACACGGTCCAAATGACGAGGCGCCGACTTAAAAAATATGAGTCGTAGATTAAATACGGGAAAACATTATTTTTTACTTTTTGTTGTTGTATTTTTATTTCTTTGAAGCCGGTTTTAATTTTGTTTTCTGCATGTACTTATTACGTAAAATTAAAAGCGTTCTTCGAAGCACATGATGTGTGTATGATGTGTATGTATTGTATACGCACTACCACAGACCAGGTATAGGATAGACCTATCACGCAGCGGTCGAGCAGGTAAAGGGTGAGTGCGGCGGTCAATTGACCATATGACCAAGTGCCGCCTCCCCGCCCGGCCGCGACCCTTCGGGCCGCGTCCGGGTCACTGCTCGACCGCGGGTGGGGGTGCCGGGGGGCACGCTCACCCCTCCACAACATCATGCGACCCCCCCCCCCGGAAGTGGCGACGCGGACGCAGTGTTCACGGGAAAAGGCCTGATAGCTCTCGGCTACCCTCTGTTGCGCATGCCCGCGACGAGCTGTGACGTCAAACCAATCAACGCCAAGCTGGTAAACGAACCGAATCGACGCCAGTGGCTGGCTTCGTTTCCCAGCTTGGCGTTGATTGGTTTGACGTCACAGCTCGTCGCGGGCATGCGCAACAGAGGGTAGCCGAGAGCTATCAGGCCTTTTCCCGTGAACACTGCGCGGACGCGTGGTCCGTCTCGCGTCGCCGGAGTTTTGGGAAGACCCCGCGCGTTGCCGTGCGGGGCTGTTGAGCGCGGAGTTTGCACTGCGCTGAGGGGGAGGTAGCGGATGAATCGCTAGTTTGCTCCCGCAAAAAGTCCTCCCCCTCGAGCGCGCGACTCCGCGCCCGAGGATGACCACCGTGGAGTTTTAGTGGGTGCAAGTCCCACATAATCCCGTCCCTCGCCCGGGGATTCCGTTAGGAATTTCTCCACGTCAAAAAAAAAAAAAAAAAAAGAAAAAAAAAGACCTATCACGCAATGTAATTTTGTGTCACACGCTCGGGGGGCTCGCGAGCCCCCTTACCATTTTCGTGTCACACCCAACATTATCGATTCAGAGTGGAATTCGAACGCAATCCTAAAAGCGGTTAGAATTGAAACTAAATATGATGAAAACTGCTACGAAAAATGCAAACGTCCGAACTTAGTTACGAATTTGTTTAAAAAATACAGTATGTTATAACTAAGTAGGAATACCTGAGCAAGGAATTGTAACTTGGTATATCTCAATAAGGTGCTGAAGCAGAGAGTACTTTAAAAATTGTGAAAAACCCATCAGTTCTAGTATCTTGCTGAAATATTCCAACATGCACTTATCCTTCTCTATTAAGGGGTTATGCCTACCTGCAAGGTCTGAAAACGCAAGTATTTTCGGGATTTCTGGGTGGGGAAAACTTGAAGACTTTTTTAAGCAAACCTTTATGTATTAGAAAGTGTATATATTATATTACTTGTAGTAATTATTCCAATGGAAAATATAAATAAATAAAAGAAATATCAGTGATCTCCCGGCAGCGATTTTTTTTTCAGTAGTTTGCGGTGATCACTCTAACTTTGAGCAGATTCGTCTGAAATGAAAAATTCGAAGGAATTTAGTTAGTATATTAAATTATCTTGTCCTTAATCGTGGCTTTTTCATTTCCGTTGCGTAGTTTTTATTTTACAGATGAAAAATGATCGATTTTGGCGACGAAAATCGATATTTTAATTTGAACAGCCGCCATTTTGTAGCAAATTAATTTTTCGGGATAATGAACGATTAAGGACAAGATAATTTAATATACTAACTAAATTCCTTCGAATTTTTCATTTCAGACGAATCTGGTCAAAGTTAGAGTGATCACCGCAAACTACTGAAAAAAAAATCGCTGCCGGGAGATCACTGATATTTCTTTTATTTATTTATATTTTCCATTGGAATAATTACTACAAGTAATATAAGATGTACACTTTCTAATACATAAAGGTTTGCTTAAAAAAGTCTTCAAGTTTTCCCCACCCAAAAATCCCGAAAATACTTGCGTTTTCAGACCTTGCAGGTAGGCCCTTAACACTATACGAGTCTGATTCCGCGAGTCGAATATCTGATTCCGCGAGTCGAATATCTGATTCCGCGAGTCGAATATCGGATTCCGCGAATCGAATATCTGATCCCGCGAGTCGAATATCGGATTCCGCGAGTCGAATATCTGATTCCGCGAGTCGAATATCGGATTCCGCGAGTCGAATATCTGATCCCGCGAGTCGAATATCTGATTTCGCGAGTCGAATATCACTCTAAACAAGTCACACGTGTAGTTCATGAACAGAGGCCGCTGAATTCAGTCCTGAAATTATGGGTCGGTAATACAGTTTGGACGGTGACACGAAGTCCCATCCCAGATAGCACTCGACGTCTATGAGCCGTCTTTAAGACGTCTGTTTCAGACATTCAAGACGTCTTAAAGACGTCTGCTATTTTCTGAAAGAGAGAGAGAGTCTATCTCTGTCCCTTTCGCACGCGCTTGCCCTCTCTCGCACAGCCTTCGCCGTGCCACCTCCACTAGCATCATGTGTTTCTATTAGCTTTGCAGAATTTCCTGGCCCAATCGGACCGAATTACCGACACTACGATGCATGGGAGCCGAGTTACCGACTCGGTGTACGATTGTGCAGGTGGTATTACGCGATGGATCTGTATTATCGAATGCAACTTAAAACGTGCATGAATTGCAGAGGGAAATATAAGAAATGATGAATTATTAATAGCGTGGATGAGCGTGGATATGAATATTCCTAATAACGACACAGAGAAGTGGAGTATCGAAGACTTATTAATAACTAATTATTTGTAAACAGAAACAGGGTTGTAATAGGTATGCATATCGAAATGAACTGTAGAAGTTCATAAACGATACACGGAAAATGTATAATTCATTGAAAGACGGTAAGCACTTAGCGTTTACCAAAGACAGCTTCGCGTCTGTTTCATCTGTGCTGGAGTTAATTATAATCGGGGATAGGGAATAATTCGTAGGAAACTACTGGAGAAGTCAACGAAATCGTATTCCTTGTCAACGTACCGATATAAGTAGCTCTGCAAAGCCGTTGCCATTAGCAAAGGCAATTAATTAAAATCCCCTAGGTACATACACCATGCACGTATACCGAAGCGAAAGCAAATTATTCTCCTAAACACGGCCCAAAAGTTCTTAGATTCTGAACTTCAATGCCCTGCGCGTTCCTTAACGTGTTCGATAGATTCCGTGATTGTCAGTCGAATTTTGCGGCAAAACGGCCCAAGTGGGGGAGGCGGATGTGCGCGCAGAAATCAATGTCGCAATTCTCAAAGCATGCGCGCGGCCGCGTTTCAATCATGTCCGTATTAGGTAGGCGAGAGGAAATAAATAAGGCAGTGATCGGTTGCGATTAATTGATCGGTTAAAAGTGCGCGGTCCGTTGCTCGATCGTGTCCGTCGCGTCGGGTCGTCCAGAGGCTGGCAATCCGGTACTCTCCGTAAACAATGGAGTAGCCATAGGGCGCAACCAGGCGGCTCCGTTCTTTCTCTACTGGTCCCATCGAAACGTCGCGGCAAACATGGATGAGAACCTGAGCCGGGGCTACGTGCAATTAGGCAAAGCGAGGGGCATGAATGAATTCAAATTCTCCAATGGCTTCACTCATCTGTCGCCGCCGGTGGACAAGTGCAACTTCATCTACTTCGCCCTGATCCTCGGCGGCATAGGATTCCTCTTGCCGTACAACAGGTCACGCAGCGATCAATTGCCGCGCTATCTCACCTCGCCTCTCTAGACCTAGCGATCCAATTTCAAATCTCCTACGATTCCTGCGTAATCATCCCGAAAGGCAGCCAAGCGAAAGAATCACGTTGCGAATACCTACGTACCTACATATACGTAGATCCACGTACGCTTTACGCTTCGTAGTTGTTTTTTTTTCCTTAATATTATGCCGACTCCGTTGTCCTTGAAGCGCGTCGATTACTACCCGCAATTATCCCGCGCTCGGAATCCTAGAAAGCAACTCGCTATAAGGAAGATAATTTTGCAGCTTCATGATAGCGGTGGATTACTTCCAAGCGAGATACCCCGGGACAACGGTGATATTCGACATGTCGCTTGTTTACATCATCATGGCCTTTTTCGCGGTGATCGTCAACAACATTTTGGTGGAGATTCTGTCTTTGAACACGCGGATAACATTCGGTGAGGATAACGAATGAGAAGAGCGGCTTACAGACTTCACCGTCGACTAACGCGTTGATGCGACTCCCTGTTTTCAGGATACCTCGTGTCCTTCGTCACCTTGAACTTCGTTGTGATCTGCGAGATTTGGTGGACGTTTTTCGGAGTGACCACTTCGTACACGATTAATCTGGTGGCCGTCGCGACGGTGTCGCTTGGATGCACTGGTAAGATCGAATTGCGGGAATTAATCGCTGCCGAGAGACAGGCATTAGACTTAAACGTGTTGGAAATTGCAGTTCAGCAGTCGAGCTTTTACGGATACACCTCTATGCTGCCCAGCCGGTACACGCAGGCGGTGATGACTGGAGAAAGTGAGTTTAGCAGAAGATTTTTGCAGGTGACTTTGCCTGGATTATTCAACGAATATTTACCTATAAAGACACTGTGGCCATTGCACCAGGTATTGCTGGCCTTTGGGTGTCCACCAATCGGATATTAACGAAGTCGTTGCTGGACGACGAGCGCGGCAACACGTCGATATTCTTCATCTTGTCAATCACCACGATCCTGATGTGCTTCGTGCTGCACCAAGTGGTCCGCAAGACCGACTTTGTGCAATTCTACATAACGCTGTGCCAGGAAAGGAATCGAATTACATTGGAGCCCACGGAAGACGTCGGCCTGGTACGCTTGGAATTAGAACAATATTAGAGCGGCGCGGCGTCTATTAAATATCCTTTGTTAAACAGATGGATCCTCTGGATCAAGTCGGGGACCCCTCCAAGGTCCAGTACGGAGTTCTAAAGATCCAGACCAGCCCCTTGGGAACCGACTCGGCCAGTGGCAACGCCGAGTTGAACGGTGAATTATTCATAGTCCTTCTATCTTTACTTACAAGTACCTAGGTACGTCTTATTTATTTCTCGAATTTTCATGCTCGTTTTTTCAGGAACGAATCAGTACTCGGCATTCTCGTTCAGTAACCCCGTGTACGAGCCCAGCGCGCCTTCGGGAAATCCGCCCGGAAGTGCTGGCCCTACGTACAAAGTCGAGGACGTGGTTGTCATTAGAGGAACGTATGGCACGCAGACGAGTAAACCATGGCCCGAAATTAAGAGTTAGCGTCCCTTTCCCACTCAAGCTTCTTTATGTAGTTTACAGCACGGGCAATCTTTAGTAGAAGAATTTATTCCTCAGGGGGCTTGTTCGCGAGGATCGAGGTGGCCAAGATAATATTTCCATACATGGCCAGTATCGGTATAGCGTATTTCGTGACGCTCTGCTTATATCCCGGTATCATGTCAGAAGTGATCTCTTGCAAGGTTGGATCGTGGATGCCAGTGATATTGATGGCTGCGTTTAATGCGTCCGACGTGCTGGGCAAGGTATGCTACCGCAGCCGCTCTTGACAATTTCGCTGTACTTGAGTAGAAACGATTGGCCTCCGAGTTTAGAAGATTCAGAACATTCTATCTATGGTATTGGATATTTCAGCTGCTCGCCTTGATACCGTACGATTGGAAACGGTCGCAGTTATTATATTTCTCGAGCGCTCGAGTCATACTGATCCCCTTGTTCTTACTCTGCGCCCTGCCGAGGGGTGCTCCGATCCTCTCCGGCGAAGGATACCCGTTACTATTCTCCTGCTTACTTGGCGTCACGAATGGTATCGTTGGTTCAGTGCCGATGATGCAGGCACCCACTAAAGTTCCAGAAGGGCAACGCGAGCTGGCAGGTACATTATTTACCTATACCTACATATCGCAGTCTACCCTTGTGCGGAAAATGGGTCATTTTACTAAGTAACGTATTATTTCGACTGAAACTTCACCATATCTTTAAATAACTAATAACCGCAAAAAATAAATAATAATAATAATAATAATAAATTTTTTTTTCGTAAGTTCGAAATTTCGTAGTTTCAATTACATGAATTGAGTTTTATTTTTAATTGTTTTTCATTGTATAAATTTAATCAGTTCTTAAAATATTAAGGGGACCTTCCGGTCTAAAAGTCGATTTTTTTTTATTTCATTTTTCGAATGTTCAACCTTTTAGGAATACGTGTTTAAAAGGATTTGTTGAAATTTGTAAAATTCCCGAAGTTATAGGCATTTGAGTAGCGGGAAATGCATGGGCAACAACCAGCCACTCGGCGCTCACGTAAAACTTTAAACGCGTTTTTCTCGAAACAGTGTTCTCAAAACGGTGGGACCTGTATCTCCAAAAGTTATTATCGGATTCGACTGAAACTTTTTTTATTTTGAAGAATATACTTCTGGCTAGGGGGGGGGGACTAGAAAAATTACAAAAAATTGAAAATTTATAATTTTCAAAGGCGTTGAAAGGACGAAAAGTACAGGGAAAAGTGATTTCAAACTTCAAGTGTCGTTATTTTCTAAAAAAAAATGTCATTTTTTAATTTTTTTTCTAGTCCCCCCCCCCCCTAGCCAGAAGTATAATCTTCAAAATAAAATAAGTTTCAGTCGAATCGGATAATAACTTTTGGAGATACAGGTCCCACCGATTTGGATCCATTTTTTGACGCCTTGACTTTAACGCCTCCCCAGGGCCGTCTGCAATGATTAATTATAAAACAAAAAATATATTTCTAGAACATAAGACATCCTTAATACAATGCAAAAAGTCCCATTAAATTATATATAGTAGTTTTCCTTTTATTAATTCCTAAAAATCACCTATTTTTTGGGGCTCTAGACCGGAAGGTCCCCTTAAGAGTTTTATTTTTGTATGCTCGTTTCTTGTAAATATATGTACCTTTCGTGACACTTGTTAATGATATTAATATGCTTTTAGGTAATATTATGACTCTATCGTACACCACTGGTCTGACAGTCGGCTCGTTGTTGGCGTACATGACGGATACTTGCTTCGGGCTACCGGTCCAAGCCAAAGACGTATGTTTCAAGGCATTGAAACCGTCAGTGGCACCGTTTAATAATACGACGTCGAGTGTACTGATAAATGCCGTGTCTTCCACTTTGCCCACGTTAGAATACGTCACGCCGAAGGTAAAAACCACTGTTGCTGTTTTGTCCACTTTACTGGCGTCCACTTTAATCCCCAATACCACCGTTAGTACATTAACTACCGGCATCATGGAGGCATCCACGACTATATCTTCCAAAGCGTTAGTTAACGTTACTGCCTCGGTGAACAACGCAATCTTGCAACACTAGGACACGCATGTTTGTGTGTTGTGCTGAATCTGGCGCTTCAGACCCATAAACCTACTGCATATTGTAAAAGTTTCTTTCGAAAAGCACCCCTGCCCTGAACGCTCCGTTCAGTTCGTAGGTAGTTACGTTCGTATTAGAAGCTTTGGAAACGAATTAAAGACCATCGGGGGGGGGAATTAATAAAGTGTCGCCAGATTTAACAGACACACAAAGGCCGATGTTCTCCATCATTATGATTCCATAGATCGTAGCGATTGTTTTGCTTGAACTGTTAGTAAGGGGTGGTCCTTAAATTACGTAAGGCTTTTTTGTAATATTTTTACGTAATACTTTTTTACAGCCTAAAAAAAACAATGTTTCGTCGCACACGCGAAACCGAGTTAAAGGAATTTTAAGTAACTGAAAAAAATGCGATGTAAAGAATATTACGTTAGGAATATAAAATACGTAATTTAAGGATAGCCCCTAACATAGTATGTAGGTATATGTATATGTAATCGTCGGGCGAGCGATGTTTAAAATGATTGACGGATGGGAGTAAATGAGCGATGAGAATGGGGCGATATTGTGCCAGATTGAAGCGAGATGTTAGTTACCTTTTGAAGAGCACTTCTTTGCATTGTATAAAACTATTAATCCAACGAGACCCTTCGAAATTTCTGACTCGTTGTATGTAGACTCTAGGGTGGCTCTTATTTACTCTTGGTAAAATTTTTTTTCAAGATTTTCTTCGGGGCACCCTCCAGAATGGTTCCAAATAATTAAAAAAAAATCCCTGTAAAGTTTGAGCTCGATCGGATAACGGGAAAGGGTGCCCCTGGGCCGTTAAACATTTAAATCATTATTTAACAGCACGCGAAGTCGATTTGATATAACATCTTCCAAGTTGTTGATTAAATAAAAAAATATGTCAAACAAAAGTTGTAGATCTGGACAAGGAGCATCTTTTTTGTTGTGTTACTTTTTCTCGTGCGACAAACGGTTTTCGAAAAAAATCCGAAAAACTAAAAAAAAATGTATCGAAAATATAAAGTATTTTCGATATTTTTGCGAATTTCGGTCCCAAATTTGCAGGAAACATTCATGACATATCAAACACTGAAAGTGAGTAAAAATTTTTTTTTTATCTTTTTTGCATATTTCGGTAAATGCCCTCCTCTTAAATGTTTAAAAATAGTCCTCGAAAATAAAAATTCCATTTTTTTTGTTCACCTTCATAAATAAAAAGTGTTCTAGAAGCATTTAAACTTTTAAAATTTGAAAAATAAAAAAGGTTTTTATTTTAAGTTTTTCTAATTTTTTTCGAAAACCGTTTATCGTACGAGAAAAAGTAATAGAACAAAAAAGATGCTCCTTGTGCGGATCTACAACTTTTGTGTGACATAATTTTTGATTTAATCAATAATTCGGAAGACGTTATATAAAATCGACTTCGCGAGCTATTAAATAATGATTTAAATGTTTAACGGCCCAGGGGCACCCTTTCCCGTTATCCGATCGAGCTGAAACTTTACACAGATTTTTTTTTAATTATTTGGAACTATTCTGGAGGGTGCCCCGAAGAAAATTCAAAAATCGAAAATAAGAGCCACCCTAGTAGACTCGTTACAGGGATGCGTACTAAACACACATTGAATCTCTGTCATTATATACATACATGTATTGCACTTTGTTCCCTTTAAAAGATATTGTGCCTTTCATACTTTTGCGAATCGTTTGAAAGATCGTTGCTTGTCAAGTTTCATTGTTAAAAGCGAGCGAGTCTCGAGTGTATAGCCGAGGAATAATTTGTTGCACGTGGACGGAGAGGAATGAATGCGTTTAAATGACATCGTGGCGGAGTTTTTTCGGAGCGTGGTGGGTACTTTACCTGTTAATTAGAATTATGTACGTTGCTTTGAGTTTCCTCCAGCTGGAACTACCTGGAACGACCGATATACTTAGAATCTACATAGAAAACACGAGTGTCCTTCCTGGTAGTTGCGATGTGCGGTTGCACTTGTTAGGAGCAGTGGTTGATAATTAATAAGTTTACTCGACGAAGTTATTGTGCAAGTATATTCTGTACTTGAGGTTGTTATATTTCTGCGCGGACGGTTAACGTGCAAATGTAAGATCACGTATGCGTAATACCCATAGCGTACCTCGTGTACAAGAAACGGGGAGCGCCTTGTTTCTTCCGAGCGCGTTTATCGATGCCCGAACATATCCACGGTTGTGCGGGAGATTATAATCAAACTTCTCGATCTTTATAGCATTGAAATTTACGAGATATAGGTATGCGTCAGTCTTAAGGATCATACATCCATACATCACGGTAGAATTTACATACGTAACTAACAAGGGGTAGACTGTTTGAAGCCTCTCATTTCTCACGCTCTTTCCTTCCCTTTTAAATCGACTCGTATAATGAAGCTCATCCAAGCTCGTGAATTAAATGAACTTAAACGGACTTAACTGATGGATCCAGCGTGCGTTCCGATGGATTACTTAAAGTATAAAAATCCTGTTACATTAACGGATAAATGTATATGCGTAATATTCACCAATGTACCACCCATCCAAACAGCTTGCAGATATATTTCGTGTGTTTAAAGTAAAGCTAGAGATCATTTAGATGAAAGCGCGCGCGAGGGCTGCGTAGAAGTCTGTCTTGCCTACATATACAATTATACATATTGTATACACGTGCGTACATGCAAAAGTTTCAGGTAGCACACACTACTTAGTCGTATCAATCCTCGATTCTCCCATCATCAGCTGTATCACAGTCTCTCTAGGTAATATCCTGGTTTATTTCACAGAGAAATCTCTCGTATACATAGCGACGTTAATATCTTTTTAAGAGCAGCGCGGGGTACGGCGTAGGCTCGGTTACTAGGATACGATCAAGTATCATAGTTTCCGAAATTTGCGAGCAAATCTAAGGGAGTGGCGAGTAGCGAGTGGCGTCGGTATTTACTATTTAGTATTTAGTAACGTGTACAAATTCCTACGAGTAAAAATAATTTTTTATCGAATTTTTTATGACATTCAAACCACTCTTGATGAACGATATTTTAATCGCCATTCGTCGCGCGATAGTGACATATTTTTTATTGCCTTTGAGTTACGTCATAACTTCCGAAATACACCTATCGTAAGCTATATGAAATAGAATAAAAGGATTTTTAATGGCGAGCGCTGCTACGAGAGGGAACGTGAAGGAACGTATTGAGAATATTGATTTCTAAGGTAGTTGACGAAGTAACGAGTGAGCTGCGTGATCCACGACCTGTACAGTACGAGAATGCTTCTCGATGTTTGCGTGTAGAGAACGTGGAGAATCGTTTTCTTTTATATCGTATTTTTCATTCGTAATGCCCTGTCCCCGAATATTCTACCAGGCGTGACGCGGAGTAATACTCGAACGAAACTTTGATACGCGCTCAATAATTAAAGATACACTGTTGATTACAAAAGGAAAGGTGAATGTAATGGATTTTTACATCGGTAATCGGCCGCGTATCAGGCGTTACTCCATATCGCAATTAATATGTACAAATAATAAATATGTGTATATACATATAACATGTAATATTCTTTAATATGTATACCCTACCCAATTATTATACTCGTTACGAAACAGACATTGCATTCTTAACCACTATCATTTACACACTACTGGCCTCTCATACCATTCTCATTTCAGCAATTGAAAGAAGAAAGGAGAAGAAAATGAAGATACTGATAACTGAATCGCATTGGACAAATAATCCGTTAACAGAGTTAAAAGATACAAATTCTCCCTTAGCTTCTCTTGCGTAAAGATAAATTAAGTCTGACCATTTTAAGAGTGCGATCACTTGGAACTCGGACGGTTCGAGGAAATAGTTGATAAGCGAAGTGATTACATTCTTAAATGCTCCGTGTCTGTTGATTGTAAATTGGTTCTTTCAGCAGATCTTTCGTTCATTTGGATGCTTACTCGGGATGCAATGAAATGATAATTATCATTCTATCACAGTCGAAGTTGCCTTAATATCAGATCGCCAGCAACGATTCTCGAGAAGCAGTCACTTCAGATACTTCGCAGCCCAATCGGTTCGACCGTGGAGACTTCCACTGCCTTTCGCGTTCAATCCATTTCCATACACGCTTGGCTGAAGGGTTCCTTTGCTCGTGCTTTCTGTTAATTCCAAGAGCAGTTGGTAAAGCTGTTTTATCTAAATTACGTTTAAATGTCATACTCACTGATGCTCTGTGTACCATAAACGCTAGGGTAAGGCAACCTCAGAGTCTGATCCGTGATATAACGATTTCGCGGAAGGTAATACTGTTTCGTTTGATTCTCGATCGAGTTCCTGGGCACCCAGAAGGAGTCCGTGAATTCCTCGTACTTCTCCAACGGCTGACCAACCAGATTCCGCATTAATCTCGGCCGATTCAGGTCAGAGTCGCCATTTCTCCAAGAACAAAAGAAAGAAAAAAAATGTATTAGACACGTAGAGCCACAGAAAGAATAGATACATAATTGCGTTCAGGAGCGTAACAATTATTTTATTAAACATTCTAAACAATTTACAATGGGCGTCACAGATGCATTAGAGAGAGGGGGGGGGGGGCGAGTTAACGATAATGCTGCTCGCATTTCTACTTTAAAAGATGAAGTAACGCGACGCAAGAGAAAATTTCTGCGCAACCGACGAAACAAAGAATTTATTTACACAAAGTGTATTAAAGTTAGTATACTCCGAAGAGTTTACTCAAGCACCTCCAACACTCCATTGGGAAGACTCGCTCGAAATTGAGACGGACATATGGCGGCACAGAAACACTGTCGTACAAGCTCTGCAAGCCAGACAGAAGCTGCTGAAGAACGAGCGAACGAGCCACCGCTAATCGGACTCCCAATTGCAACGTGTAAGTGTGTGCGGCATGAACGCGACTTCTCAACTGCTCCAGGAGCAATGCTCCGCAGGATCCATTCGCGGGGACGTTAATCAGGCACGCGAAGTGCTCGAGCAGTTCCTTCTGCCAAATGAGATAGCAGACCAGCGCGTATCCCAGTGTTAACAGCGAATAGGCCAAAAAGGGGTTGTTCAGGATTCGTTTTAGGTTGCAGAACTTTCGATACCTGGACGATAAGCTCGTGCTCGGCCCGGCGACGTAGCGTGTCACGTTAAGATAGTGCTGCTTCGCCGAGACTTTGCGGCCGTTCTTCAAGCCCGATTGCGGCTGGTTCCAGTTCAACGGAGCCGGCTCGTTCCAGGCCGGCAGCAGCCAGTTCCCGTTGCTCTGCTTCGGGTTCTCTGGCAAATAATTGGCGTTCCAATTGGCACGATTCTCTTTGTACACGCGCTCTGGGACAAGCTTTGCATTCACGTTCTCGGGAACGATCTTGCTTCTGACGTAGATAATCAAGGGATTAGATCATACTGTTTACAGATTCGCGGGGATCGCAGGTGCGCGCAACGCGGGCTCTGATTAGGAAATTCGTCCAACGCACCCTAGCAGCTCGGCAAAATCGTCCTCCTCCCACTTCATGGGATTACTTTCGCGCGCGTAATTCTGATGGCTCAGCAACGGTAGCATGGGCTGCTGTTGCTGTTGCTGCTGCGATTGCGCCATTTTCTCTTGCGCCCTGCAACACCGACGGTTTCATTAATCCTGCAACACATTACTGTTACCGGTTACAGCGGTGGGTGATATAGTTTACCTAGATTCCAGGGAGTTGTCAAAGGCCTCGGGCTGAGAATAATTGTACTGCTTGAGGACGGGCGGTGGAAGATTCACTTTGTTCAGGATCAGATCCCGCTGGGACGCGACGCCGATCTTTTTACTGTTAATTACACGTGGAACGTTGACTTGAAAGTATGGGTACCTAGCGGGAGATACCTTTTAGGAAATCCTGATGCTTTGCTAGCGGTATGATTGATGGTTCGCTATCGATCTTCAATTACATACCTCAGGGACTGCTGTGCCGTTGGTCGCTTTATCGGGTTCCATTGCAGCATGTCCTCCATGAGTATCACTGCTTCCTGGCTGGCGTTCGGTATCAGAACGCTCAGCGAGGTGCGAGTGAAATTTGGAAACTTGAAGTTCATGGCTGTGGCCAGTTGATATCCCTCCGGCCAGTCGTCCTTTTCCGGGGTTCCGATCACCGAGCATATCTTAAAGATCTCGTCGATCTCGCTTTTGCCGGGGAACAACGGTCGAAACGTGTACAACTCGGCCATGATGCAGCCCACCGCCCAAATGTCGATCGGGCTGTTGTAGGTTATAGAGTGGAGGAGTACCTCGGGTGCTCTGTACCTGCAACATGTTCCATAGGGTTGGGATGGACTTGGGCGCGAAGCAAGCCGCTCATTGGATCTATTGATTTGTGATTACCATCTGGTGGACACGTAGTCCGTGTAGGGTGGCCTTGACCGTATTTCCCTGGCTAATCCAAAATCGGCGATCTTCACCAGTTCCGGTCCCATGCATAATAAATTCTCGGGCTTCATGTCGCGATGGAAGAATCCATGTTTATGCATGAAAGCCAGCCCCTGCAGTACTTGGTACACTATATTTCGGATCACCGGCTCGGGGAACAGCTTGTCCCTATCGCATGACAAACTTCAATACATAATCCGTACACCACTGTGCATTGCAATAAGAAAAGAGGCTGTAGTCTAGGCTGTACCTGTCCTTCATCAACTGATACAGATTCTCCTTCATGTACTCGAAGACAAAGTACAGCACGTCATTCTCCCTGATCACTTCCTTCAGCTTCACCACGTTCGCGTGGCTGAGCTTCTTCAGAGACTAAAACGGAAGGCGTTACAGCGATTTTCGATTATACCTAGGCACACCTAGACACATCTAGGGCATGTCTGCGACTTGGAAGGTGGATCCTTACTTTCACCTCGCGCAGATTCATCGCTTCCTCCCAGGAATAGTATTTCCTCTTCATCCTTTTGATGGCGACCTTCTCGCCGGTGTCGATGCGTTCACCAAGAACGACGGAGCCAAACGTCCCGTCGCCCAATTGATTCAGCGTTATGTATCGATTCATCTTCATCGAGGCTCGGCTTTAACAACAACGTCGGAGGACCCTTGAGCTCGCGGGCTGGCTCGTTATGTCAGCATGCTGCCTCTGCATCGTATTAAACCCTGAAACACGCGTCGTTTATTGCCCCCTTTGCTTCGCAGGCAATACGATTTTGCTCCAGTCAGCTCCAGTCATCAGACACGGGCTCGCCCACGTGTTGCCATTAACGGGGGACGATCGATGACCTTCCGCGGTCATCGCCGACTTATGTTAGAAGTTGTCTGATATTGATTGTTCGCGGCGTACGCGTACCTTTTCTTTTCCAAACAAGTCGACACCGCAACTGCATTTTCACCAGAAAACCACTCCTCGTGTTGACGAGAAACGAAACCCTGTTTTTTTGGTCAAATCGCAGTTACCATTTCTCCAACGATCGATAACAACAGACGAGAAACTATATTTATATAATTCTGCGTGTTTTCAGACGCTATCATTTCGGCTATCATCCCCTAAGTAGTAGTCTCGCGTATGTTTCACGTGTCGCTCTTAAAATACACGGAAACGTTCGTAGATGCGCTAGGAAAAATAAAATCCAACGAAGTAGACAAGTAGAAGAAATGGAGACGCGTGTCTACTAGGGTGACTCTTATTTACCCTTGGTAAAAATTTTTTTCAATATTTTCTTCGGGGCACCCTCCAGAATAGTTCCAAATAATTAAAAACAAATCTGTGTAAAGTTTCAGCTCGATCGGATAACGGGAAAGGGTGCCCCTGGGCCGTTAAACATTTAAATTATTATTTAACAGCTCGCGAAGTCGATTTTATATAACGTCTTCCAAGTTATTGATTAAATCAAAAAAGATGTCAAACAAAAGTTGTAGATCCGGACAAGGAGCATCTTTTTGGTGTATTACTATTTTTCGCGCGACAAATGGTTTTCGAAAAAAATCCGAAAAACGAAAAAAAAACTTTTTTTCAAATTTTGAAAGTTTAAATGCTTCTAGAACGCTTCTTATTTATGAAGGTGAACAAAAAAAATGGAATTTTTATTTTCGAGGACTATTTTTTAAACATTTAAGGGAAGGGGGCATATACCGAAATATGCAACAAAAAAAAATTTTTTTTTCTTATTTTCAGTGTTTGATATGTGATGAATATTTCCTGAAAAGTTGGGGTCGAAATTCGCAAAAATAACGGAGATATAGACATCAGATATTTGATATATTGATCATTTTACCCGAAATCATGGCGTCTATATCTCCGATATTTTTGCGAATTTCGACCCCAACTTTTCAGGAAACATTCATCACATATCAAACACTGAAAATAAGAAAAAAAAAATTTTTTCCCCCATATTTCGGTATATGCCCCCTCCCCTTAAATGTTTAAAAAATAGTCCTCGAAAATAAAAATTCCATTTTTTTTTGTTCACCTTCATAAATAAAAAGCGTTCTAGAAGCATTTAAACTTTCAAAATTTGAAAAAAAAGTTTTTTTTTTTAGTTTCTCGGTTTTTTTTCAAAAACCGTTTGTCGCACGAAAAATAGTAATACAACAAAAAAGATGCTCCTTGTCCGGATCTACAACTTTTGTTTGACATATTTTTTTATTTAATCAATAACTTGGAAGACGTTATATAAAATCGACTTCGCGAGCTGTTAAATAATGATTTAAATGTTTAACGGCCCAGGGGCACCCTTTCCCGTTATCCGATCGAGCTGAAACTTTACACAGATTTTTTTTTAATTATTTGGAACTATTCTGGTGGGTGCCCCGAAGAAAATTCAAAAATCGAAAATAAGAGCCACCCTAGTGTCTACATACGAGATACGGGTACACCACCCACTAAACAAAGTATAAAACCACCAGCTACTTCGCCCTTGGATAACCTTGATTTGTGGGTCGGTGACATTACCAAGAAGGAGAACTTAATTGATTTAGGTAAGCTATCTTTCCACTTGGATCCACGAAGACGGCCTTGGAGCGTGACCTTGACGCCTCCGCGATAGTAAACAGCTATTTCGATAACACCCCCTCCTACTCACACACTTGTACTGTACTTACAATTAGAAAAGCCACGCGAAGAACTGAAACGCGCGCTATTATCCCATTTCAATCTGAAGCGCTATCGCGACTTGCAATCAAGTCCGAGGTCCCTACGAGTAACCGGGTGTATTGTTTCTGAGCTTCAATCGCGTTCGTCAAAGACGGGCCGGGGTGAAAGTTTAATCTCGCCGCTAACGGGCAAGCTGTTGCTGGAAAACGTTGACGTACCGTTCGTGAATTATAAAGCATCGTAGAGGCGCCCGTATACGCTGGCTGCTCCGATATGCGCGCTGATAACGGATTTTCAGTTACTTTCAAACAACGACCGCTAGATACATATGTATGTAGGCACTGGTGGATCGATGTACGGATTTCGCTAAAGACACGTGTGCCGTACGTCGTTTCGTTTCTATGAATGAGTAAACAGCGACGAGCTCGATACGACGCTCCTGTTCCTTTTGCTGCACGAAAATCTAATAGCAATTTAGCAAACAGACGATGACAAGTAATTCGCCAGCGATGCCTTAACGACTGTTCTTACTGCGCGAGGTGGAGATATGCATCGACGGTTTCGAGAGCAGCTCGCACGATAACCTAACCCAGTTGTGTCCTGAAAGGGTTGACGAATGACTGGGCGTTGTAAGGACACTCCTGTATAAGCAATAGGTATTACATCTAGGAGTAATCTAGGGCACAGCGAACACCTCGGTCAAGATTAGCATTTTCTTACGCTCGCATGCGAACGATCTCCGGCTGGTCGGTCAGTCGAACATGCGAGGGTATAGATTTTCTTGGGTCGCAGTGCTTAAGAAAATACATTTATTCATGGGGGCAGGGCGTACATGTTCGTGTTCGTGTTGGGGCGGTGGAAATGTTTCGAAATAACTTGCAACAATTTGAGCTCGTGTGAGGTGCAACTACTTATTGTTAGTGCGTGCTTGCTGCTGATAAAGGACCAAGGTTGTATTTACTTAGACGAGATCACACGATTTTGTATACACTGACCGCTGTACCTCTCAAGGGGAATTGTACCGGAGTTTAAAGTATAGCTTCAATTCTACTGGTTTATCTTCTCTTCTCCCTCGCTTCGTTCTATTATTCTTTGGCCGCGTAAGTAATCGCGGCCACAATTCCACGTGAGGTTCAGCGGCTGGAGTATAGAATTATCAAAAGGGACGATAAGATTGTCGAAGCAATCTGTCGTAGCACCTACATCTAGATTTAGAATATCGCCGTACTTCCGGTGTCGAGCCGTCTGATTATTCGATAACGCTGGAAATTACGTGACGATAAGAGTACCCTCCACTTGGATGTAACAAAGTGGATTACTTGGAAAGAAATTAATAGCAATAGATCGATGGGCTTTTTCCATCGCGGATCGATCGTAATCAATTGCAGGATTCGCGCTAGATTACCGTAAGGTCGATGATCCGGAAGCACCGAGGAATACGTGACAATGGTTGCTCGGAGCTCGAGTACAGTGCCGTGCGAACTAAGAAGACGTAAATGTTAACTGTCCACTCACCAGAAAGCTCGCGCCGTGAATCATCGGAGCATTCGACGCACTCAATCGAGGTAATCACCTTCCTGCGCCACGGTCGCTCGCAAACTGTTAATCGAACGGCCATGCTTCGCCGTGTAACCATAGTTACCAATGCTACCTGAAACCTGAAACCTATGAAACCACAAGAGGTTGCTCCGTAAACTAACCTGCTGTAGGTTTCTGTAAGGATAAATTCCCTTAATTATTCTAGGGAGCAGCTTTCAACATATGTAATGCGACCTTTAATATAAAACACATAACCTACATACATACATATAACAACCACACACTCGACACTTTCAGAAAATGTGAAGAAAGGAATTCGATCTTTCTGAACATGGTAAAGTAGAGCGGTCCTTTAGACTGACTACCATGGTCTATAATATACAAACAAATGGAGAGTAATTTGAATTAATTAAATAAACGTAAAGTCGTAAACGTCTCATTCATCCGATCATCGATCACCGATCACGTGACCCCTTGCGACTTGCGACCACCCATCTCACCACCCCGTGGGGCGTAGACCAGGTATATAGACTCGCAAGAGCCGCAAGTCGCAAGGGGTCACGTGATCGGTGATCGATGATCGGATGAATGAAACGTTTACGACTTTACCTTTATTTAATTAATTCAAATTACTCTTCATTTCTTTGCTGAATAACTTTCTATGGGTGGTGACTGTAGAGTGACTTTCATTGTATTTTCATGGTAAGTGGGAGTATTAGGTAACTTCGTTCGCAAGTGTGAAGAGCTTTTTCAAATTGTTGAAATTCCGCGGGAATGTACGGATAGATATTTGAAATATGTATCAGTTTCCTCTACTTCAATAATTATAACGCGAATAGTTAATATTTTAGAATCACAGTTTGATCAAGTTTGATATCGGCGCGTGTGCGAGCAATAAGTGGCATGGGCCGCGTGGGTGACATTACGCGGCCGCTAATGCAAAGCGCAGGGAACGGGCAGATTTTTGCTGATTTCTGCTGGTTTTTGCACTTGCATATGCGGATGTTAAGCTCGATGTCGTTAACTTGTGCCAATTGAAAGTAGCTATCGTCGTTTGGAAAATGTCGCAAGAGCTTAAAAAGGGCAAAAGGAAACAAATGAAAAAAGAGAAGCCGAGCCAGAAGGAAGAGAACCTCGAAGAGAAGGCGAAAGAGAGTTCGAAGGAGAGTGCGAAATTGTATGTAACATGAAAGTATTCTTTCTTGATGTGGCGTGTAGCAGATCATTCTTTCGTGTAAATACTAAGCGCTGTAAAAGTTCATTAACGTTTCACGTTCAGCCCCTTTCACGAGTTTTAGTATAGATTTATAGTTCACTTTATAGGTTAATTCGTAATTAATTTTAGCTTAACGTTGTATCCAATTCCTTCGAATCGCTTGTAGATTTTCAGATAATACGTCGTATCGGGTGTAATTAATGTAATATCGTGTTTCGCTGTATCGCAAACGAAATGTAATAGGAGAATATGATTTTCCAGAAAGTATGGCCCCTCTGTGACATTCCCCTATCAAAGGGTATGGTCGCGTTGTGCCCTAATACTTGCGGTATTGTTCATAGTTTGGTATAATAGCAGGCAAGGTAAAGAGGTCTATCTGGCGAAGCAGAAAGAGATTCTGCTGAGCCGTACCCAGCTCGTAGAGTGCTCGGATGATTATAAAGCTGAGACCAGCGAATATCCTGAATGTGTACCCGAGAAATGTGGAAGAATCGTTACAGACAAGCTGGTGTCGTCGACGGAAACAGACATTTTGTTGAAGATCGCGGTCAGCGGTTTGAATTTAGGTGGCTCCGACGGGGGCGCAAGTATTTTGGATCTTCACTCCGGCGCGTTGAGCAAAGGCCAGAGCTTCGTCGATATCTACGCGTTGCCGGAGGCAAGGAAGATATTCAACAGCGCCGACTTCGCAATTTATAAGTACGCGGATTTGCCATATTTACGTATAAGCGCTTAGCACTTGTACACCGAGATCTACGTCAAAGTTTTACGTTCGCAGAGTGGTTAAGACTAAAATACACCACGCGGTCGCGCATAATTTTGGGGTGCCCTCTGATAAAATATATCTAACGAAGCCTACGTTCTTCTCTCGAATGACTAACGCATCTGCAAAAACGATACACGACGAATATTGGCATCCCCATGTTGACAAGGTACACGTGTATATCAATTGTGATTAATCGCGCTCACAATTCTGTTGCGATTTGGTGCGTCAACTCCAAATATGATTTCTCCTATAGGAAACATACGAATCGTTTCATTATACATCCTTGCTTTATCTGAATGACTTTGGGAGAGACTTCGAGGCAGGTCGATTTCTATTCATTGACAAAGATAACGTTAATACAACGATAGAGCCTCGAAAAGGTAAAGAATAGTTGTATGTATGTTAGGGTGGAGTGAAAAAAAACATTTTTTCAATGATCAAATTCTAATAGTGCGTAAGAAGTTGTCTACTTGGCTCAATAAAACGTGTAAAAAATTTCAGCCCGATCGGATAATTTCTTCTGTGTGCACCAAAGGCCTTAACTTTCAAAACTTTAGTACAAAACTTAAGAAACTGCAACTTTCTTCAGCTGGTGGATTCTATGGTTTTTTATACCCAAGACTATATTTGTTGCGTAAGTGAAGCAAAGAAACACCCGTGGCTGGTTTCGGAACGATAGGAATGGCACTGTAAACTATAAAAAAATGCAGCTCTTCGCTCACTTTCCTGACGGAACAAGTGGCCCAGAACCAACCACGCGGAGGTAGCTGTACGTCGGGCTCCTTGTTTTTTGTATTTTATATTTTTTCGTTTTTTTTAATAATCTAATTGTTTTTTTATGTATTTTGTATTTTATATATTTTTTTTTTTTTTAATTTTAAGTTTTGTACTAAAATTTTGAAAGTTAAAGCCTTTGGTGCACACAGGAGAAATTATCCGATCGGGCTGAAATTTTTTACACGTTTTATTGGGCCAAGTAGACAACTTTTCCGCACTATTAGAAATTGATCATCGAAAAAAAGTTTTTTTCACTCCACCCTAACGTATGTAATATGGAATAATACGTAAAGGAAGAGGAGAAATAATTGTGATTTTTCAACTTATTTCGTAGGCAGAGTATCTATGTTCACTTCGGGTAGCGAGAATTTACATGCAGTCGAGAAGGTACAGTCTGGAGTTCGTTATGCATTGACTGTATCTTTCACGTGTGATCCAAACGCTGCCATTTCCGATCCGAATTACCGTACACGGCAAGGGCAATAGATGCATCTTACGGACGAAACGGTCGAGACGGTCGAAAAGTACACATTCCATTGAACTTTTTACCAAGACTATCATTATTACTGTTTACCGATGTTGCTTCGAATAAAAATAAAATGTCTTATTTCGAAACCGGCAATTATTTCGACACAACCAACATTGCGTTAATCTCTGTTACGATTATATTAATAAGATTTATTAGAGCAGAATTCCGAATGGATAGAATTTATGTTCTTTATTAGTTTACTGGTATAACACAAGAAAATATGTAACAGATAACAAGTGCATATTGCGTATGCTTAATGGCAATCAAAGTAGCTATAAACATATACATATCTTCGCTATCTAAAAAAACTTATTCTTTATTGCTAATGAACAAATAGTACAAATATTTGCTTTTCAACAAAGCATTAAGTATGTTTAGTACGATAGAGTGTGAATTGTCTACGAATAATATATGTACCTATGTAAATTATATACTACTGTTTACCACTGGAATGTTTGCATTCGATTGTTTTAATATTTGCGCAGAAGGGGGCACGACAGCTGACTGACCGAGTTGACAAGATTCTTGAAATAGTACCCGAAAGTATTTTTGCGTTTCTGCGCATAGCATTATCTTTTCTGCAAAAAGAAATCTAAATGCGAGTTGCCATTAAAGAACGTGAAATGGGAAAGAAAATAAATATGCGTACCCTATATGTTTAAGTAATGGTATCTTGTCCACCAGAGACCATTACGAACACCTATAGCTGATACTTTCATTTTGGAAATGGAATGTACCGTAAGCATTTGTATACTTAAGATCCATTAAATATTTATAGTAATACCCATTTGTCGTAGACGAAACTATCAATACAATGGAGAAGCTAAAACTACGCGGCGGTTATCTTGGCGTACATGTTTCATTTCATAAAATTTAAAATATTTACGATCTGAATATATATATGAGTCCGTTATGTAAGTTAATGTGAATGATATGAACAGTGCGAATGAAAACCTCAGAAGCAAGAAACATTTGTACAAAAGGAACTTTGCAGAGGATATTAAACCGTAGAAATCGTATTAAATATTAAATATTAAGTTTTCACGGTCTCCATCGATAATATTGTACATTGGTATCTTATAGAACGTATCTATGCCACATTTATGTACATTTAAATAATGATACGAATATCGAGGATCAGTTTCTGGAATTTTCAGCTAACTTTATATGTCGAGAAAGATTTACGTTCGTATCAATTTCGCGACCGTAGACGCCGCTTGTCCCCTCAGCAGGCTCCTGTGATTCTCCGGCAGCTCTTCGATTCGTACTTGCTTCTTGCAGATCTGTGAAAGGAGAGGAAGAGAGCGTGACATTGAGTGGTGCTAACGTGGGGCAGTGTTTAAATTTGTGTAATAATTACCTCCGCCAGGCCGTAATCTTTCTTCAAATCAACGAAACTATCTTTCACTTTAATCAGCATCAATTCTCCGCCATACAAAGCGTTTGGTTTGTAGTAATAGCCCGCGTGGAGCTTCTTGGAGAATAACGTGGCAGCAGTTTTCAAGTCCTTGGCTTTCAATTGCGGATGATTTATTAGTTCCACCATTTTATTTAATGTCTCCTCGTCGTTGGTCGTTTCTTTTAGGATGTTATACACCTGCAGGAATCAGGAGGCAACGAAACATGTGTGTATTATTACGAGGTTATCAGTATGGCGTGCATAGGAAAATAGAAATATGTATATGTATGTATGTAATTACCTGGACGAAATTGAACTTCGTGTTGAATTGGATAGTGAAGTACGATATAGACTTGCGGAATGAATCTGAAATCACACCTTGGTTCGCCTGGCCGGTTTGCATCGAGATCATGGTAGCGTGTAAGTGCACGAATTCTGGCGAGCCATCGAGGAGTGTTAAAACTGTCTGCTCTCCACTTTTCTCCAGCTGAAGAGCCATTTCGAAGCCGACGCATGCGCCGAACGAGTAGCCGACTATATGATACGGTCCTTTCTTTTGGATCTGTCGCATCTCCTGTATGTAGAACTTGGCTAAATCTGTAATGCTGCTTAACGGAGCATTCGGGACGCACTGCAAGCCCCAGACAGGTCGATCCAATTCTTTGGCGATGGTTTTCAAGGGAGAGACCATTCCTTCGATGGCGTGAATGAAGAACACGGGCGTTCCGTTCGAGCCTTTTGTCTTCAATGGCACGATAGGCTCCTTGGGCACGATCTCAATGCCCTCGAATTGATAGAGAAAGTCTGCCGATGTGTCCTGGTTCGCATGGACAGTCGTAGCGGCGGCGATGGCGGCGGGGGCATCAGGTTTAGCAGCTGCTGCTGCGGCCGGTTTCGAGTCGTTACCGAACACGGATAATTTCTCGAACGTTAGATTACGAATATCTTGCGCCGACAATACAACGTCGTAATTCCTTTCGAGGGTCTGTTTGATCTCTGTTCCCATTAACGAGTCCATTCCGAGATCGGCCAACGTAAGATTCAGATTAATGCTTTCCAATTTCTTAATGCCCAGGATATTAGCAATCGTCTGGGGGAGGCTGACTTGATTCGCGCTCTCCGCGTTTGCGCACTTGTCCTGCACAACATAAGAAGTCAAGACGGGATGTGGCTGCTGCAGCAATACGTCTATCGTGTTCAGGCAACTTTGAATACGTTGCGGCACAGTACCGCCGACTACGGTGTCGTTACTTCCTTTCATAGTATCTAAAACAGACACAGACAGATCAAAAAGATGCCACTGATGCCAGAAAAGCTTGATGGGAACATAATAGGATTAGAATTAAAAATACAAAGATGAAGATAATTTACCTATAATTAGGCCGACATCACCGATGGCTCCCCATTGAATAGCGAGACCAGGCAACCCGTTCGTTTGCCTTTGCTCCACTATCCTCTCCATCGCAGAATTCGCGAAACCATAGTTGGTTTGGCCAAAGTTGCCCCTTCCACTGGTGATGGATGAGAAGACGACGAAGTAGTCCAGCGTGGAGCATAATTCCCGGGACACTGCGTCCAGGCATTTAGTTGCGTCGACCTTGGGCATTGTTGATACGTTGTAATCCTCCTCAGTGAGTTCAGCGAAGGCATTGTCTCGCAGTACGGCGGCCAGATTAAATATACCGCCGACGGGAGCGATCTTGTTGGTGTCCGTAATGAGCTTCCTCGCCCCAGCCAATGTTACCGCGTCCGTAGTGCTGACCACAACGTTCACGCCCATCTCGCGCCAGCGGCGAATGCACATTGCCTGGAAGCCGTCGCGTATTCCAGATCGCGACGTTAGGACTATATGCTTCGCGCCACGATTTATCATCCAATCGGCCAGTTCCAAAGCGAACCCGCCGAGACCACCGATCAGCACGTACGACTTGTTCGGATTCATATACGTGCGCGGGATAGCTGTGACAGTCTTAACCGATGGCTGCGCGACCTTCTGCTTCTCCTCGTTTCGTATCTTCAGCACCACTTTGCCGATATGCTTGCCCGTGGCCATGAACCTGAACGACTGCTCGAGCTGCTGTTCCGAGAACACTGTCGCGGGAAGAGGGCGAACAGCGCCGTTGTTTATTCCCTCTTGAACGAGCCTCACTACCTCCCGCCTGTGCGGGCTGTCACCCTCGGTAATGGCGTCCAACAGTATTCCGTGGAAGGTGGTGTTCTTCAGGAACACAGACATTCCCAGGGCCGCGTCATTGGACAAATCGAACTTTCCTATTTCCAGGAAACGCCCGCCCACCGCCAGACACCTTATGCTGGCCTGCAGCTTCTCTTCGGACAACGAATTCAGCACTACGTCAACGCCACGGCCGTTGGTCTCGTTAAGTATCAATTGCTCGAAGCTGGTGTCTCGGGAGTTGCCGATGTCCCTGTCCGTCAACTGAGGGAACATCTTCTTCAGGAAGTTTCGTTTCTCTTGGGTCCCTACGGTGGTGAACACCTTGCAGCCCGCGTGCAAGGCTATGGCTATACTGGCTTGTCCGACACCTCCACTACCAGCATGGATCAGGACACTTTCGCCGGGTTGTAGACGACCACGGACGAAGAGGGCGTAGTAACTGGTCGAGTAGGCTACCGGGATCGTTGATGCTTCCTCCAACGTCCATTTCTCCGGCACTTTCCACATGAATCCAGAATCAGCTGCGACAGTGGTTGCTAAACCTCGCGCCGGTACCATGGCCATCACGCGCTGTCCCTTGGAGTTGCGGCCAGAAAATTCCAGACCCATTATACAGTCTTGGGAGGCCAAGTTTCCAGGGAGAGCATCCGGTGGCAGCTTTCCAGTTGACAACATCACATCCCTGAAGTTCAGTGGTGCGTAGTACACGTAACAAAATTCCAGGTCGCTTGATTTCTCCTGTTCGTAGTAGCTCAATGGACTTTCGATCCATCTTAAGCTGCTCAAGTCACCTCTGTACAACGCGTTAATATACGCGTGTTCCACCTGAAGGGACGATATCTCCCCGTTTTGCTGGTCCAGAACGAAATGTCGGTAAGATCCCCACACTCCACCCTTCAACACATTAGCCATCAGCTGTTTATCCAACTGTTCGGCATAGATTTTTTCTTTAAGACTGAATTTCGGCGCGTTTTTGTCTTGAACGAACACGAAACTGGCGTTTCCGCCACCATCCTCCCGACGTATGCAATTCATAAATCCAATTATACCTGCGAAAGATAACGATACAATCAGTTATCGTACAAGAACGCGTTTAATAATATATCCAGGTCATATTAATATAGAATAATACTCACCGGATGTTTCATCGCCTTGGCATACAAACAGAACATCTTGATTATCGGTTACAGATTTCCTCATGGCCGCTTTGGCAGTTTCCAGCCAATGGAATTTCTTTTCAGTTATCTCGACGACGATCGGATCATTTGATTTCTCGTCCCTCTGCTTGAGGAGGAAATAAGCCTTGCCAAAGATAACTTGTTTCGCGACCAACATCAGATCAAACTCCTTCAGCGTGTTCTCATCGACTTGGCCACTTGTCTCTTCCAGCAGCATAAACCCTCCAGTCTTCAAGCTGTCAACCAGATTCTTCAATATGGTGTTGGATTTTGCGGTCAGCACGTTAGCTGCCATAACGATATGCGCGTCCTTAGCAATAGGCTCGATGGTATAGTCACGCTGCACGATGGAAGTCTGACTGCCTGCCATGCCGGAATACGCCTCGGGCTTAGTTGTGGCCAGAACTTGTTCACTCTATAAACAAAGAAAACACGAAATTCATGAGAAACGTCGTCCACTTTGATACTCCGCGACATAGGTATAAAGAAGAGAATGAAATAATTGCGACACTTACGGTGTACAGGCACTCCCTGTGAAGAATACTTTGTACGATGGGATTGAGAAGCTCGTCCGCGAAACGGTCCCCAGCTGCCTCGACCATTTTGATCTTCAGCCCCTTGTGATTCTCTTTAACGATTTGTATTAAGGTAGAGAGAGCGTACAGCTTGGCTGTATCAGGATTCTGCGCCAATGGCTGAGTGCTGATGTACGGCGCAAATACAAGCTTCTCTATCGTGGGGGTCTGATTGTGCTGCTTCTTAGGTGCCAATGTGGGCTTCATCTTCCTGATCTCAATTCCGCCCGACTTAATCACATCGATGTTGGAATAAGAGTACACCGGGATACCCTCGTCCTTCGATTTCTGGACGCATTGCATGTGAAGCTCCGGATTGATAGCGGCGAATTGCATTCGAACAGGCACGTACAACGCTCTGGGTTTCTCAAATATAGTGAACTGAAGCATGGTGTCCATAAACGAGATCCAGTCGCTCCACGTGAGTTTCCCAATGCCGCCGCGGTTCATGGTGGACTTGATCCCCTGGAAGCATCCTTCGTAATCGTATCCCCGCAATCGAAGATCCTTGTAAACGTCGTTCTTGTTCAATTCCTTGAACTCCGGCTCGTTTGGAATGCTCGGTTCGGGCAGCTTCAGCATCACCTTGTCGATGTTTTCTGGCACGGATATCTTACCGGTCACAGCTACAGACCCGTTCTCGCTGATCTCAAAATCTCCCGTGCCCGTGAATATATTGATCATGAACTTGACCGGCGCATCTTTCGGCATAATGGTGGCCCGCAAGAATTTAACATTCTCAAACACCACTGGCATCTGCTCGAAATCTGTGTTGCGCAGCTTGGCCAGGATCTTCCAAGCCATCACCAGGTAGCCAGTGGCTGGGAAAAGGATTCTCCCGTCGATCACGTGACCGGCCAGATACGCGTCGTCCTTGGACAGATCGACGGTGACGGCGGTCTCCCCGGTTGAACCGAAGGCGCTCTTGAAATCCGCTACCTCGTACTCGGTGCTATGCTCCCATTTCACCAGGGAGCTGAGCATGGGGGTGCCGTTGCCGACGGGATAGCTGATCGACGGATACAATTTGGATAGCTTCAGCTGCGCCCCGGCGTTGTACAGTTTCCCCAAACCATCCAGCAGGAAGCCGACGTTATTCGTATGGTCGCGCTTATGCAAGCCGATGTTGACCACATTCGGCCCCAGCGATCTACGCAGGATCGATTGTAGCAGGCAGTGGGGGGCGATCTCGATGGCAATCGCGTTCTCTGGTACGTGAGCGAGACCATGTTGGAAGAGGACGGGCGACAACAGGTTGTTGACGTGATAGGCCGCGGAGCTGAGTTGCGCCAACGGGGCGTTCCAGGCCTCTTCCGGTATCGACGTGGATATCCATCTGTGGGATCGTTGCTTGGGATTCGGTATGATCCTCTCGAGGGCGGTGCGCAGGTTCTGACCCGCCGCGGCTATGTACTTGCTGTGGAACGCCACGCCGGAGCTGTTGACCCGTTTCACGAAGATGTTCTCCTTCTTCATATCCTCTATGAACTTTACGATGGCGTCGACCGGGCCAGAGACGGTTACCGAGTCGCTGGAGTTGTTACAAGCTGGGAAAATATCGGCCGGGCATCGGGTTTTAGCGTCCTCCCAGCTTAACCCCACCGCGGCCATGGCTCCCTCTGGTAGTTTGGAATCCTGGAGAGATCGGCCTCTCCAGTAAGCAGCCAGCACCGCCTGCTCCGGCGTGAACGTGCCATCCGCGTAAGCGCATCCCACTTCTCCGACCGAGTGGCCGATGATACCGTCGGGATGGATGCCCAGGTAGCTGAGCAGGTCAACAAGCGCCACCTGAATGGCTGCGATCGATACAAACGAGCTGACGATATTCTCGAACGTCTCCGCCGTTCCGTTTAGGATCAGGTTCATCAGATCCACCCCTTCGGCCTTCAATACCTCCGCGGACCGCTGCAAGCTGCGCTGGAACGTCTCGAAGGATAGCAATTCTTTGCCCATGCCTGGCCACTGGGACCCCATACCAGAGAACACGAACCAAATGGGGCGTTTCTCCAAGCTGTTCAATTGGCTGATCTCGGCGGCGTCAACGTTACCCATCACCGAGTAGCCACGATAACTGTGGCCCACTATGTTGTTGGCGTAGGTGTCGTGTAGAATGGCGGTGAATTCGTCGTCCTTCTCGTGCTCCTTGGCCTTGTCCAACAGCACCTGGACAGCCGCCTCTGTACGGCCAGACACGGCCACAAGCTTCGGCACTTTGGTCTCCAACACCGGCGACAGCTTCGGTTTCGGGTTGCTGCGGAGAAGGACGTGGGCGTTCGCTCCGCCGAAACCGAACGAGTTGACCGCCGCGTAGCCGCCTTTCCACGGTGTCGGCTTATCCACGACCTTGACGCTTCCGTCGAACAGACACGGTATGTCGGTGTTCGGATTATCGAAATGCAGATTGGGCGGGATCACGCCGGTGTTCATGGCGATCAGCACCTTTGCGAGGGCGCAGAGGCCGCTGGCCGGCTCTGGATGGCCCATGTTCGACTTGATGGAACCGAGGAGGAGCGGCGTCTTTCTGCCTTTGCAGAACAGATTCGCGATCGAGTTTACCTCTTGGGGATCCCCGACCTTGGTCCCGGTTCCGTGCGCCTCTACGTACGCGACATCGGTCGGGCTGACGCCCGCCTCCGCGTAGATTTCCCGCATCAGTTTGTTCTGCATATCGCCGCTGGGATACGTGATGCCCAGCACCTTGTTACCGTCGGTGTTGGTTTTCGAATGGACCACGGTCGCGTAAACTCTGCGCGCGTCCTTGGACTTTTGCAGGAACACCGACACGGCGGCCTCTGACCTCACGTAACCCTTCCCGTTAGCATCGAACGCCCTGCAGGTGCCGTCCTGCGACAGCATGCTCAGCCTGTGGAACTGAAGGGAGCTCGTAGGCTTCAGGAGGATGTTGCAACCGGCGACGATTGCCGAGTCGCATTCCCCGTTTCGTATCGCGGTGGCCGCTTGGTGGAAGGCGAACAAAGACGACGAGCAGGCGGTGTCTATCGCGTAACTTGGCCCGCTGAAATCGAACACGAACGAGATCCTGTTTGGGAACATGGCTCTGCAGCAACCGGTCAACGAATATCCTGCACAAACAAAAACACGTTATAGTCCTGTGACTCCTGTGACCTCTGCGACTGCCGCGACTCCGGCGAGAACCAACCAGTCGCCAGGTAAAAATATATTCTATTCTTTTCCTTGTATCGGAACTATAAATACCGTTGATCTGATCCGGTGCCTTGGAGAAATAATCGTCCGATTCCGAGGACGACACCCCGACGAACACGCCGGTCCGCGATCCCCTCAGATCATTTGGATTCATACCAGCGTCCACGATAGCTTCGTACGTTGTCTCCAAGAGCATACGGAGCTGCGGGTCCATTACGTGGGCTTGTTTCCCATGGACACCGAAGAACGTGGCGTCGAACGACTTCAGATCTTTGATTTTCCCGGATCTTACCGGCAAACCGAAAATACCGGGGGTCCATCGGCGGTCGTCGTCCGTCACCATGTCCAGACCCTCGAATAAATTCTTCTTAAACTCTTCGACGTTTTGGGACTCGGGGAAACGGCCTGAGGAAAAGATGCACGCGCGCGCGCTCGATGATATACTTATTAGACAATTAGGTACCGTGCGAATTCCATCCGATCCTGGACCGACTCGCAGATTAACGGGGTAGGTTACATATTTTACCTGAGAAACCGGTGATCACGACGTCATCGTCGAGAACGTATGGATTGCCGCCGCCGTTCATCGTTGGCTCCCCACCAATGGGACTGTTTCCGCTTTCGAACTGAGCCGGCATCGTTGGCGGTATTCTGGTATTTAGGATCTCTGGCGGATCTGTTTTATGTTCGCAGAATTTATCAGACGTGAGTCGCCTAGTGGACAGTAAGCTGAAAAATTAAAGGAGCGACAGGTAGATGATAGGTGCATACTACACACGTTCGTTGATTTCATTTCATCTAATAATTATCTCGTTAATTGCAGGCTGAAAATTTTACAGAACGCTGCCGTCGATACTCGATAGTGGTCGCTGCACTTTTAGACGCCTTAGACGTCTCTAAGCAATTGTATCAGATTAGCGCAATAAACTGTCCCTTCTCGGCGCGGCGTACCGGTGATTGAGTGATTTCAATTGAGCCCGCTCCCGCTTGGCTCGGGGCTAATTCAATTCAGTTACGACTTTATTTATTCAGCTAATATACGCACACGCTCCCCGCTCTCTAATGCCGTAAAACGATTATGTACGCGACTCACCTTCGCGACCTCCCTTTTTTTTTTCTCTCTCTCTCTCGCATTTAATCGTTACGGAAACCGCGAACGCATAAATTTCAGGGATCGTAAAAGTTGGCGCGAAAAGTTTTCTAATAAATTTTCCCGTATTGTTCGCCGGGTGATTAAATGTGTTCCGTCGGTGAGTAACGGGCATTAGGAATCTGTTACATTATTGATCGAATTCAGGTGTTATGTAATGGCACGTGAACTTGCCACCACGACCGCGCCACCGCGCCATGAAATTTAAATACATACGCATGTATGTACTCCAGTGAGATCTTCCAGCACTGGTAGATTGGCGTTTCTTTTCACGAGGTCAGATCCGCTTAATGATGCCATCGGGGCGCAATAGCGATCATATCTTAACATAAGATTGACCTGACCCCCGATGACCTTAGGTATTCACTTTATCAGCGAATACCGTAGGACTCTCCACTACCGTCAGCTTCTATGTAACTAAAGATGTGTCGCAAACGCCACATTTTTTCTGGTACATAATCGTTTCGCTTCGAACTGATATATATATTACAGATACCCTCGCGATTACACGACCAAAGGCGCGCGGTGGTATCGCCGATCGCGTGACACACGTGGTGCGCGCAGGCGGCTCCTACGAGTGCGTTTAATTACAAGCGACTTAGAAAAAATTATGATCCGAGAATATCGTTTAACACTTATAATTGGATCATTCTGATCGGAAGTTGGGTATGTTAGTAGGTATCTACGGGTTTCGCCGCAGGAATGATGAAAAGTTGATTTGAAAAGAAAAATGAAAAACGATAGCAGGCCCGATTATACCGAAACGATCTTAATTTGTTTACGTAAATGGAGATGCGCTGACGTAATATGCTCGCGCGTCCGTCGCGGCGGGCGCGAAGAATTCAAATAAAATAATTGTATTCCTGGCTCGTTCGAAAAATACGTCAATGGTTATAGCAGAAACCGCATTAACGCACTCACGTTTCCCAGTCATTATTGACATATTGCAACATACGCGTGCAAACATTTACGATTCTAGCGAATATAATAAGTGTTGGGCCATGCGCATAACACCTATGTCCGTTCGAGTTTCCTTTTTTCTGCTCGTCCATCGCGTGCAAATACATTTTTTGCCAGCCACGTGCACCAGCGACCAGCGATGGCCGTTGCGACGCGACGGTTCGTGCGCATCAAGTTTCACGTGTTATTATTTGTCTAATCTCCACCGAGATATCTCGGCCGGGGATCGTTTCGTACATTTTCCACCTTACATTGCTGAAAATCTCGTGCTTTGCGAGGTAACGACATTCCGTCGTGTGGCTCTACTGCTGTACTGCTGTACTGCTGTACACACGCGTTATCGGTTATATGTACGTATGTATACATTTTCAATGTTAAGGGACACGAGTGTTCTACGAATCCCACGGGCGAGTCGGCGCGATACCGAGGTAAACATGGCTAGCCTTGAAATGCGCGAACAAGTTTATCTGAAACGACAGTTCCGTTAAATGAGCCGATTCCACGTTCTTGACACGCGGATAGAAGGGACACGCGATAAAGGGATCTGCTGGCATGCGTAGATACATTCTAGAATAATCTACAAGATAATAAGATTGCCGCACAAAGTTGTTGACCTTGTATGTTTCGGTAGGTATACGGAGTCTTTTTCTCTGCTAACTTTACGCGTCGCGTCGCGTAGATCATTCGATGGCGATCTCAGGTATTTAAAAATTTGCTCGCCATTTGCGTCAAGTTCGTGTTACAGGTTCATCAGACCCATTTCATTGCCAAGTACGCACAGTTCAATTGCGCGTGTTTCATTATCGCGCGCTCCTAGTGTTGTTTCAAGTGAACATTGAAAAAATGCGCTTTGTACCGATGGCATTAAACTCAGATGTATCACTAATTTGTTATTGCCGGATGAACAGGAGTAGCGTATTATTAGGCAAATTAATTGAACCCCGCCCTCGTTATCCATACAATACGATAATACGTAATTATTCATTAATTGGCTTTTGATTTGCTCCGTCTATTTGTAAGGCACGTGCTTAACCTTCGTATCGGAGATATCGAATTTATCACAGCAACTCATCGTTCATTTCGTACCCCAAGCGCGGCCCGATTCGAATCATTCCATAGTTGAATAAAATCAGACTAGAGGAAAAAACTGGCCACTCAGCGCATAGCCCAGGTTCATGGCTCGATCACGTGTTGCGCGACGTATATACGGCATATACGCGCAGAATCAAAATCGCGATGATCGTTCGCTGTAACGGACGATCGAAGCGGGCAAATATCATTGGTCTCTATTGTGGAAAAAACCCCAACGCACCCGGCTCATAAGATAATTTATATAATAACTTATACATTCATTGTTTTTACCAGCCTCCACGCGTTGACTTGTATGATTTTATTTCCAGAAACTCGATCAATCGATCACTTTTTGCTTTACTTGATTAAACGTCGAAAAGTCTGCGTAAGATTTGAGAAATCGAATCGAATTCAAGTTTTTCTACACGTGACCGAATAGGTCGGGGTCAGATTTTATTGATTGCAAGTTTCACGAAGAACGTATTCAAGAGTGTAAAAATCTGCGTAATGAGTCTACGTAGTATAAGTCTAGCTGGAGGATTCGAAACCGTTCCATCTAAATAGTAGCTATAGGTAAGAAATCAGTAGATGTCTAACCAACAAATATGATTAGTCACAGAAACGTTTTAACGCCGCGCCGTTGAATCGATAGCGCGTATCGAGAGTGCACGATTATGTAGGTATATCTTACATATAATTGACCCATATAATTACCCTGCTCGTCAATAGTCGCTATATCAGAAGTAATAAGCAATGGCATCCTTCACAGCAATGATAGCTTTTCACTTAGAAAAATTGCTGGGCAATTATGCCGTATCACAATACATAAGGCTTATTAATTATTATGTATCGATTACATTTTTACCTTCCACGTATTTAGGAGCGTCATATTTCCGATGTATAAGAAACTTTGCGACGATACACAGGAAAACGTGTGATCTTGCACGGTGTCGATACGAATAACATAAACAGGTATTCAATCTGACAAATATGTATACGTTAATTTCTTAATATTCGTATTGTACTTTAGCAATCGGTTACCACGCGCCGTTTAAAAACTTTCCCCGACGGTGAGAAATTCCTGTGTGCGCGATACAATTATTCTTGTTCATTGAATATTCTAAATATGTATGTATGTAGTTATTCTACGATCACCAGGTCTGAAATGACGCAAATGAACCACTGCAACCTGTCCAGCCAACATAGCGCATGCACGGCGCAGTAGTAAAAGTTTACACAAGTCAGACTTACGCTTCCGAGACTGCACCCTGCACATGCACCGTTCCCTCAGCAGCTATATTTCCCGATAATATTTCATAATCTACGTGCCGTGTGGCACTGTTCCTTGATCGTGAGAAAAACGTACGGTTATTGTACACGGAGGGAGGCGGCGTGTGACCGCTATTGTCAACGAAGGATAAATTCGCCCGTTTGCTTTCCCGAGGAACTTTCACGTTGCCAATTCCATCGCAAACAATATAATCCGTTCAACGGTAACAGTAATTCGCCAAATAGAATTGGCCACCATTAGATTTATTATGGCGTCACATCCTGATGGCACGGGGCGGGGGAGGAGTGGGGGCGAAGTTACGTGTGGTGTGAAATATTTATACTTCTCAATCCGAGCATCGATCGTTGCCCGAGAAACATGAGAATCGGGAACCGTCTTCCACAGAGAAATTCGACCCCGATAAACGCTAAGTATTGTTTATGATGCACGATACATGAAACTTCGATACGATTGTAGCGTGGTCATTTAACGTAACGTTTCAACCACTTGGCTGCAAATTCGTGCGTGCGTCCTAATACGGCAGAATAGCGTGGTAAGCGAAATGCTTCATTATGTAGAGAGATAGAGCACGATAATTCAAGGGAATCCATTTACCGTTGTCGATAAACATATGCTCGCGCGTCCATGGAGACCGGACAAAACCATTCCACCTATTATACCTACCTATTTGATTTATAGAATGACGAATCGTCGCGGAAAGGGCCACTGAAACGCGCGGTCTTGTTTCTTTCTATCTACATATGACGACATTGAGTCACCTTCGTGTTTACATGTTAACATGTAACAGTTACAAAGAGAATTGGACTGGCTAACGGCTTTTTAGAAATGGGCAACACACAGGCAGAGTGAGGTCGTGCAAGGAACACTTTCGATCACTTCCCACCATTCAACGAGGATATTTGTAACGGACCTCCGATCCTAATAATTTCACTTAAATTGCTGATAGGTCGACTCGTGTACTATTACCATCGCTGGTGTAACATAACCGTCGAGGGTGAATCCGTAAATTTTCATTTCATAACGAAATACCGTGAAATAACTCACCTCACACGTGGATATAATCCTGACTAGCGTTACGGATGATATCTGTCGCCCCTTTTCCAACGGCGAATTCAGCAGGCCCCGGATAAATTGTACACTATGAAATTCGCTTGGCAATGAATAAAAGGAGATCCTGCCAACCGGCCTGTGCTCCCGGTACTGAGAAGACGACGCGGTATATATGTTATTATAAACTATCGAATAGCCCTCCTGTTCAGTGACTTGAGACGCGACGCGCGGTTTCTTATAGTGAACAACCGCCACAAACGTCGCGAGCACGTCGCAGAGAACTGGCTAGCGTCTAGCTCGTGAGCATCTCGTTATTATTGAATTGGACAGACTCTGTGGTCTGACATCAGACCATGTGGTGTCGACCAATGGGAGTACAAGTTTCCGGTACGCAGGCGCACTGGAGGCAAGCCGGCGCGGCGTTCCTCATCTTCTGTCACGATTATTTCACTGTTCCGTCCAAACGCGCCTACTCTTTCAGCTGTCAGGCTGTGGTCAGGCTGCCCCAACATCCGTGCAATCCGACGTCCAGATCGATTCATGTGCATACACTTGTCACATGCTAACCTTCCGCGTTTTTGTTTTACATAATTATAATATTATCGGCACCGATAACCGACGCGGCACGGCGCGGCATGTGGAATGGTTCGCGGCTATTTATCGCCTAATCGCCGTGACGGATCTGTACCCCTGGTAGTACGTACATACTTGTTATTCGTGCTCAGCGAATTCTCGTGGAATTTTCGAATCCTTCAAGGTCCGTCCACTTTTACTGTTCTTCTATTAAATTATCTGTGACAGTTAATGAAAATCCTCGATTTTACTAACATCGTTCGAAACATATCTGTTGAATTTAAGATAATAATGTATTCGCGAAGGAAATGATCCAAGTATGTATATAAGTATAGGAATGATTATAACCTATGAACCTTTGTAACTCGTGTTATTCGCGAACAAGCTGTTCGTTACAAAGTTCTCTCCCTTTTCTTATTTAGGGCGATGCTCGTTTCATCGGTATCTCAACATTTTTGTGGCCTTATTGCGCGCAGAATTATCATCAATTTTGTTTAAACTATCCGCGTAATTTTCATGGCGATTTCAGAAAAGAGAGAACAGAGAAATACCTTCCCACCATACCCTAGCTATTAGCGGTGGGTTATGTTTGTCTATTGTATACGTACTACCGATGGACGTTATAATTTTATATACAATATAGGTTCCTGCAGATTCTCAGTTTAATTACATAAACCCGAAACGGATGGGACGATAATTTCGATGCAAGGGCCAATATTTTAGAGAGGAGGTCTTTGCCTCTGTGCTTACTATGGGCCAGTTATCCGCCGCGCGCTGCATCATGTGAACCGAAGAAAGAAACATAATCTATGTAACTTTAGACTTAACAAGACTTTTGTGCCCCGATGCAAAGCTAACGAAGGCATCCTACTTATCTCTCTTACACATAGGGAGTTTCATGAATAAAAATCGACCGAATTGCAATTGTACCGGCTCTAGCTCGGGCCTCGGAATCGGGTTGTCGAAGAAATTCGTCGGGGTTCTGCTTTTTTTTTCGATCATTTAAATGCCAGGAAAAAATTTATACAAGCATGCATAGAATAATTAACATACGATTAACATGGAGTTATCGCTAGAATGCAAATTTCTTAATACATAGCAGGTATATACGCCAGTTTGAACGTCAGAGCAATGTATTGGTACATTATAGGTATACATAGGGGAGCATTAATCATTAATCGAATGGCCAAATATTCACGAAATACATGTATATTTGTTGGATTCTAAATTGCAACGGTCGGCACAAGCTTATAAATAAGGGGGGCGGGGGGGGGGGGGTGGGTGGGGTGGGGTAGTTTTATTGATACTTTCTATCGTTGACGAGAGCGCGGTGGTACAGATAACAGGAGGATGCGACTTTTGTAATTTGACCCGTTTTATGTAACTCGTGAACTCATTTTTCTGGCAGGATACTAAATCCCAACGCTTGGAACTTTGATCTCGAATACTAAATAACAGAGGTAGCGGTATGTTTACTTTTACTTACGTAAATCGATTTAGCATGCAGTTTTACGAGAACTCTCGTGCACGGCACTATGTGATAATCGGTGACAGAGTTTCGGCAAATAAAGTAAAATTCGAGGATAGACGTGATGCTTATTGTTAGTCCTTGCTGCTTACTAACCGGTGCATCTGCGCGCCGCCGCAGTGAAAGTTATATTTCAAGTGAAATTAAAATTAAAGAAATTAGGGACTCAGTCTCAATTATACTTACGCGGGGCATAATCATTTACTCGCGACCAGCAATCAACGCGTTTAATAATTAATTTCACCCACCTTGCTTAAAACAGAGGATGACCGTGTAACTTTCCAGGTAATTTGTCAGGTTTATTATAATTTCTTGCTGACTCTTTTTTTAAAAAGCAGGCGACAGAAATCGTAAATTTTAATCATGCATATTTATTACTGTTCCGCGACAAAATATTCCGAAAAAAACCACAAATCTCATGTCTTAAATTATTAGTTCTAATGATATTTGCCATTTTTATATGCCCTATACGTACTGAAAATAATCGCTGCGGTCGTTGAATTGAAATGAGTGTAAAATAGTTTTTTAGCCTATCACGCGAATGAATACATTTAAAACAACTTATGTATTCTTCCCTTTTCTTTTTTGCTTTTCATTAGCTTCCTCTAGCTTTTGGAGCTCCAGCTCAAGCGCCCGCTGTTTCTTGCGATATATCGGAGTCTTGGCGAGCCATGCTAGGTATCATAACACATTAGTTACAAATTATTGCTCATTGCCGTTATTGTTACCTATAAATGCATCTTCCTCCTCGCGATAAACTGGATCCTTCGTGCTCAGCGCGTTTATCAATTCACCGTGTGTTAAAGGGTGAATCCTTAATTGCACCATTCGCTTCGTGGTCATCACCTGTATTTCAACGCTTGCAATTAGAAAGTGTCGCGATGTTATGAGGTTCGTGAACACTGCTGGTATTATTACGATCGTTCTTTTTCTATGTCGGGAGTACATACCTCGTTAATTGACTCTATTACAGTCCCGATAGTAAAGCCGTCGCAAACTTTAACCATAGCGGACGTATCAAATTGCCTGTTAATTCCGGAAAACTGTAAACATAAAACCGACACTCAAACAAAAAGAAATGCGTTAAAAAGTAAAAAATAATTTTCTCCCTTATTTAATCTACGACTCACCCATTCGCACTGTGTAATTAAGGAACAAAATCATTTTTTACTTTTTAGAAAAATTTTATTTTTTATTTTTTACTTTTTAGTTATTTAAGTTATATAACTACGTTTATTTAAATAATGAAGTCGGTCAAGAAAACAGATTTCTTATTTTTGGCGTAACTTCAAAAGTACTTGACCGATTTTGAGAATTCTTTCCCTGTGACCCAAGTTGATCGAAGCTAAACTAAATGCAAATAAGTTTCACGAAAATCGGTTCAGTAGTTGCGGAGAAATTCGCGGACAAACATACACACTTACAGGTGATAAGTAAGTAAATAAAGATTAACTAACAAAATGCCAACCCATTTGAACAATGTTACATACATACATACATACATATCGTCAAGTTAATGGAACCACCTAACTTTGTGTAGTAAATCTTTCCATACAAGTGACATAGTCCCATAGTCTGGCCTGGGAATATATATAACTTTATCATAAGTTTGGTATAAAAGCTTTTGGTCCCCGTCCCAAGGAAAGCTGGAGGTTCCGACAAGGATCACTCTGTCCTCGCTTGTAATACCCTTTATCAATTTTGGGAGGTCTTTTTTTAAACGTTTGGGATCAGTCTTGTCCATCTTTGACACTTTTTTGGCAAATGGTTTCTCAGCTCCGTCCATGAATATTACAGCTGGTTGCAATAAACGTGACACCTTGGTACATACAGACAAAGTGTGTAGCGAATGTTTCAACTTTTAATATTAATGTAGCGAAATGATTTCAAGTACACACGCAGATATGTATCATTTATTTAATTTCCTTTATAATTTTTCAAGCACCTTCGATATTAGGTGAATAAGCATGATAAGTCCCGATTTCCCAGGATATTTTCCTGCGATGTTAGCTGGTGTAATGTCGAATAAAGTGGCTCCAAGCTCTGTGCAAATTGCATTCACTAGCATCTTCTTGCCACTGCCGTGTGGACCAGCTATTAATATCGATCTTATCAGAGGTGAAAGTTCTCTGAGTGTGCTGTTTCCCAGAGGAAGAATACAGTATTCGGCTATTAACTCCCTTATGTCTCCTATTAATGTCATCAAGTTCCAACGGTTATTTAACGAATTAAAAATAGGAGAAAATGGATTTGTTTCATTCGACAAGAAATACTAGACCAAGAGCCGGTAGAGGATCATTCCCCTTTTCTCTCAAGTCGTAGTTGGCAAAAGATTTTTCCCCTTTGAAGTCGCTCAGTGGAATCTCCCGATGGAGCTTAATAATCCCCTGCGCCAGTAATTCCTCGACCAAGGATTCCGTTGTTCTGTCAGGCGTCAAATCCTTCTCTTTCCTTCTCTTATTCTTCTTCCCACTGCGACGAATTCGTCTTTGCGTTTTTTTCGCTCGCTTCCCTTTAAACCCCCTGTCCCTGTCCAGTGCACTCTGGAGAGCCTCTATGTCGCCTAATTACAGTTTTTAGATGCCATTGAGTTGTCGATCGCGCCATCTCAAATTATCTCGAGTCTAAAAAGGCATTTACCCCTAAGTGCTTGGTCCACGACGACTCTGACCTCGTGCTCAACTTCTTTCGTCTTCTCGCTTTCTATCATATCTATATACGGCAGTTGTGCCATATTCATAGATTCGTCTTTGTTCTTCCATACTTGCTGGTACTCTTGATTGGCGTGTACCAAGCCCGATATAAAGTTAGAAGGAATCGGTTTGATGCCTAGCTCCGTTTCCTCTTCCGACTGTTCAGTTTCGCTGTCTTTCTTCGATTTTGGCTTTCTTGATTTCCTGGACTCCTTGGATGACATCGCTGTGGATTTGCTTATAGTGCTTTCGGTGCCCTAAATGGAAAACCAAGTCGTCCCGTTTCACGGTGCCGCGTATTCGTCGAGTACCGATACAAATACCAGTCTCACCTGTCTACTGAATATAATCCTGGATCCACCGCTCTCAGCAGACGGCAAATCGGGGATCTTGCCTGTTTGTTGGAAGCAAGTGTTCACCCAATTTCGTACTTCGCGCCTTATATTCTCCTCTATTATGGCACTCTTCTCTATATAGATTCTTTCCTTAGCTCCAACCGTCCAGTTATCGTGCAATTGTTGGTAGCTCGCTTGCTTCTTATACCTCTCTTGCCTAACCCTTTCGGCCCGCCTGGCATTTTCCGAGACCTTTTGACTCGGCTGAAGCATACCTTTGAGAATGCACGATACAACGTTACATGGCAACAGACAACCAAACAGAAATAAAGAAGACAACAGCTACCGATCAACAGCATCTCGTCAAGACGCCTCTTCTGAATTTTCCGCCTAGTAACGTATCCCCTCCAAACTTTCTGAATGTTGGTTGCGGCTGCCCTTTCGTCGGACTCGTCCTCCGCCTCTGTTTCCGTTCCCTTGATCGTCGACTTCTCTTTCATTTGATGAATTTCTTTCATAAATTGAAATCTCAGTCGTCCCTGCCTCGTGCGCTCGTGAGCCTAGAAACATTTCAACACACTTGAATTCGAAACGCTCGAAACAATCGGCACGCCGCATTCTTTACTCCGCCCGCCCCGCGAATTCTCTCACCTGGATCAGCCTGATAGCTTCCGATTCCGTAATTGCCGGTAATATCACGTCGTCTAGAGCGCCCACATTCCTAAGAGTATCTTCTATGAACTTTCGTCTGTCTTCGATCTCGTTCAAACGTTCCCGCCTAAAATACCTCGGCAACTGAACCTCCACTTCTTGCGGAGTGATGCCCAACTTGATTAGAATATCATCCACGTAATTGTACTCCGACAGATCTATGTCGACCAGTTCGTGCTTCAGCTCTAATATCCTGCCGAGGCACGCGTCCAACGATCTCTTTATTAACGCCCGCTTTTGCGGCTGTATCACTTGATCGTGACATAATTCCAGTTTGTTACAGACAACGATGTACTTTATGTATAACTCGGATATCACGTGGCGAACCTTCTTGCGGTCCCTTTGCGGTTTAGAGTTTTGCAAAGTCGTGTCTGTCTGAAGGAGTTGGTCCAAAGCGGTTTGCGCGCTCCCCCATAATTCGTCGTATGTCGCGCTCGACATGTTCGAGACACAAAAGTATTTCTAATAATCTATGAGCAGAGTACTCTTTTTTTTCTTTAACAATGTGTCGCGCGACGCGACAGTGGGGAGGAACGGTTGATTTTATTTTGTCGGGATCGTTAATATCCTAGCAACGGTCAGGCGAGGCTATAACGATTTAACGATAAACCATCAATCCCCAGATAGCACAGGACGTTTTAAAAACGTCCATTTTATGTCTGAACGTCCACGGCTTGATTTGTGAAAATGGACGTTCTTAAAACGTTTTCGGGACCTATTCTGGACGTTTTATGGACGTTTTTAAAACGTCCAGAAAACGTTTTAAAAACGTACTTTACGGACGTTTTAAAAACGTCCGAAACAGGCGTTCAAAAGAGGCTGTGCGCCATCTGAGAAATGTCGTTAGATTAGGATACATTAGTTGAAGGAAACCAGGGATTGTAACCACTGTCCAGTGGTGGGTCGGTATTTTACACCGCGTCGCAAATGCATTTACGACATGTCGCAAATGTACGTATAATATGTCGTTTTTAAGCCCATTTCATACGTGTCATTTGTCGCAAATGTAGTAAATAGAAATATTCATTATTTTAAGGTTTCAACAATTAAAGTGTTGGAAAATATAATTCTTTCTGACTCGCTTGTTGGTTGCATGAAAATACTATAGAATACTGTAGAATACGTCGATTACGTCGAAAACTACATATAAACGTCACTTTCCTAATCCCAAAAAAGTATTCAAAAGCGTGGTATTAATTATTGTTTTGTAATTGTTTAGATAATAACTAATAAAAATGAATCGTGAAAGGTAAAGTAATTAGAAATAAATGTACGATAATAAATAAAATTTATTTGAATTGAAAATTATGCAAATAAAAATATCCGTTTCAGAAAAAATGAAATTGATAAGTTATTATCAATTTTATTTGTTGGGTGCAACATCCCTTCCAGTGTGGTGAAAGTAAACAAATTATATTTATTATTCTATATTGGGAAACTTAGTGGAGACGTAGCCTAAATTTCAGCCCTCTGGTGGTAAGTTGGCAAACTATTGAAAATAGGGCCGGATCCCACCAAACATTCCGAATAAGTATTTATTGATTGAAGAAGTAAAAATTTAGTGTTCAAACAAATTTAAAAACACTCGTTTTTCGGAACATATCTATTTAAACACTGATAATCATATGGACTTCGACGGATTTCGACCTACTCTCAGTAGTTCCATTTTCTGTCACTAGTTGGCGTATCGAAATTCTTGGTTTCCCAATGCGCTTTTTTTACTAACCTTTCAATATCCATTTTTCGTCAGTGTAAATTAATTTAATTTAATCTTTTTAATCAGAATTATAATTATGAATAAATTGGCACTTCTTCATAACCTATACGAAAAATGTTTTATAGGTTAGTTATTTTCATTTCAGATATACGACATTTACGACATTTGCGACATTTACGATATTTAAGACACGTGTCGTGTATAAAATCGAAAATTCGTGTCTTTACCCATCACTGCCACTGTCTAACCCAACCATCCACGAAATATGGATAGATCGTACAGGTAAAGCCTAATTAAATCTACATACATATATACATAAGTATACATACTGGTACATATAAATGTTTTTGAACATTTGCTTAAAGAAACAATGGAAAACCAAAAACACAGAGGCATTTGTTTAAATGTTTCTGACCGAATGTTTGCAAACCGGTTTTATACAGTTTTTATATTGTTTTCATACAGTTTTTATACAGCTTTCATAACGTTTTTGTATATTTGTTTCAGTATTTGCGGTCAAAGGTATGTAGTTCTAGGTTAGGGTTTGAATAATTTTTAAATTTTAGGTTAACGTCGTTGATGCCCAATGGATATTGTATTGCTATTTAGTTGGCCTCGGCAGAAAAGGGAAAGAAGATTTCCATAAATTAAACGTAGCAACGGTTTTAATATGTAACTATCACCTTTATTTTACTGTTCCCAATATTGATTACTGTAAAATTCAATGTTTTTCTGTATATTCGACCTCCTACTAACATGTTCTTGTACCTATTGTAAGTGCATATGTTCTGCATTATTTCTGAATTAAATAAATGAAATAAATTGTTATCGAGTTTGATCTCATTTTGAAAACCATTTACTTGCTTAAATTTTTATTAAATCGAACCAGCACCGTCGACCGTCCTGAAAACGTCCTGAAAACGTTTTAAAAACGTCCTAAACACGTACTTTTTTGTGAAAATTGACGTTTTCAGGACCTTTTCTGGACGTTTTGAACACGTCCTGAACGTCTGACCTGGACGTTTTTAAAACGTTTTCAGGACGTTTTCTGGACGTTTTTAAAACGTTTTCAGGACCTTTTCTGGACGTTTTTAAAACGTCTTCAGGACCTTTTCTGGACGTTTTTAAAACGTCTTCAGGACCTTTTCTGGACGTTTTTAAAACGTTTTCTGGACGTTTTTAAAACGTCTTCAGAACCTTTTCTGGATCCGCATATTATGTCGTTTTCTGGACGTTTTAAAAAACTACGCTTTAAAAACGTCCAGAAAACGTTTTAAGAACGTCCATTTTCACAAACCAAGCCGTGGACGTTCAGACATAAAATGGACGTAAAATGGACGTTTTTAAAACGTCCTGTGCTATCTGGGCATAAACCTAAACCTAAGTGACCTTCTGGTAAACATGCTTGTAACTCATAATTCATATAATTTAAGCTTCTCGAGCAGGTCTCATGTATTTTAATTGCTAGTCTACTTTGAACGGAAGTCATAAACGAAAGTACCTACTGATATACGGAAATAATTTAAAATTCAAGTCTCTTTATGCAATGTTCATTGTGATGCTTGCGGACAAAGTTTCAAAGTCAAGTAATGCACACGGCGTGTGAAATATCTAAGGCGAATAAGTATTGGAAATATCTACAATGATGCTATTATTTACCTAGCTAAGTAGGTAAAAATTTCTACGTAAAGTGCATACACACTCGTTCTGATCAGGGATCGGCGGGATTAAGTGATTGACGCAGGCGCATTTCATGTACACATAACCACCGCTCCTGTAGGTGTTTCCCTCTCCATCAGCGTAGCTTAAGCCCGCTGACCCCCGGTTCTGATACAATTCAAATCCAAGTGTATCGATTAATACAGATCGTCGTTTGTCACAATAATTCGAATGTTGTATGTACCACATTCGGTACTTACATACGTACGTATGTAAATGAAATTTTGGGTGGTGCGGCAAAGTTCGCTCATATTTTATTCGCAATTTTTATCTAGATAAAAGCTTTGCTCATCTTCGACTGGTCGGAGTCGGAGGAAACGAGAGGGAGTTGGATGCGGCATTGCGGCCGGCATATTCTTGGCTATTCTTGTGATATGCTTCAGAGTGTTTGCGTTCCGGTTCATGTTCATGTTCATGCCTGTTTCAAAACGTCATCTTGGGTGATCGTTTGTTCGCGAAAATAATTCCTCTGAACACAGTTCACCACCGATCGAAGGTGGTGATGAGAAAAAAGCACTCGCAGTAATGGCGTCGGCATTGGAGCAATTTGTAAATAATGTGCGGACACTTTCGAAACAAGGTACGACAAATGCTCGGACCTTTCCCTTACATTTCCATGAACATAACCTCAAGGGGAGAATCTTAAATGATTCTTAAATTAGAACGTTTTATATCTGATTAAAGTAACCTCCCTTTAAGAGAATTCAAATCGGTTTGCAGTTTCTCCGTTTCATAGCGGTCTCATTCTAGTCTCACACACACACACACACACACACACACACACACACACACACACCAGATCTTATTTCTATATCAGACATGTTGATAGCTGGTTCCTAAATACAATACCCGAATCACCAGTCTGTGGAATTGCTCGTCGAATAAATCTCGCGTCGCGCATGGAACTGTAATGCCTATTTTAAGGAGTTAGCGACCAACGGCTTGATGTAAATGCGTTGTGGTTTATAGGTAACTTTCGAGAGCTATACGAAATAATAAGCAAAAGCGCAGAGGTTTTAGTGAAGAATGGACAGCACCTGGATAATGTTCTGGAAACGTTAGATCTGCAACAGCATTCATTAGGTATATTGGTAGTGTTATGTGTAAAATTCTCACTGCCTAATCCTAACGGGCCGAGTAATGCAGATGCTTATAAACCGTTATTTAGTCAGGTTCAAGAATTTATCATTGGTTGTAACGGAGAGCAAGTTAGATTTGCACCCAATACGTGTAAGTTCTGGTTCGCATGGCCTCGCCATTATTCCTGGTGTCCATGTCATTATTCCTGGTAATCTTATGTTGCTTATTGATTATATTATAGATGCAGAATTATGTCATCTATTTACTCAGACATTAGTTGAATTGCAAATACCTCTGCGCGGTATTGAATTATTGCGCCGCGCAATACGTAAAATACAACTTTTCGATAGCCAGCTAACTTCGATACACGCCGACCTTTGCCAACTATGTCTTCTATCTAAATGTTTTAAACCAGCACTGGAATTTCTCGATATAGATGTTACAGGGATTAGCCAGGAAGGAGGGCAATTTGATTCTAAATACTTTTTACTTTACTATTATTACGGTGGTATGATATACACGGCGCTGAAGAATTACGATAGGGCGTTGTACTTCTTCGAAGTCTGCGTAACAACACCTGCCATGGCAGTTAGTTATATTATGTTAGAGGCCTATAAGAAGTACATCCTGGTTTCTTTGATACTGCATGGGAAAATGCTGAATTTGCCCAGGTTCATGAGCCAGGTGGTCAATAGGTACATGAAACCGTTGAGCCAACAATATCAGGAACTGGCCACGGCTTATCAAATGAATAGCTGCGAGGATGTGCAGAACATAATCACCAAATGCCAGCAAATCTTTACGAGAGATCACAATATGGGTCTCGTGAAGCAAGTGCTGGGCTATTTGTACAAAAAGAATATACAGAGGTTGACAAAGACTTTTCTGACGCTTAGCTTAAGCGATGTGGCGAGCAGAGTTCAGTTATTAGGACCCGGCGACGCAGAGAAATACATATTAAACATGGCGAGTATATTTATTTATTTATTTATTCTTTAAACATAATACGACAGCGCGGATCGTTAATTAATCATGTTGCACGCGTACACGTTCAGATCGAAGACGGAGAGATTTTCGCAACGATCAATCAAAAGGACGGTATGGTAGTGTTCCACGACGATCCGGAAAAGTATAATTCCCCAGAGATGTTGGCGAAGCTGGAGAAGGAGATGGCAGCGTGTATGGAATTAGACAAACGGGTACTGGAGATGGAAGAGGAAGTTGTTCTTACACCGCAATACGTTCGGAAAGCTTGCGGGCAAAATGAGCAAGACGATCAGACAGCTGGACCCGCCCCGACAAATGTAACAAATGTGCAAGGTCAACCTAAACGTCAGAACTATTCCATGTAACATATACACGTCGTTGTGCGTTATCTTTATTAAAAAAGCAGAAAATGAATGAAAAAAAATCTTGTTGAAAGCCAAGACTCAAAACGTTTAGAAGCCTGCTTTGGATGGGGATGAAAGTTGGAAAAATTTTGCCGGACAATCTATTTTGTACAAAATGAGAAATAAAATGCAATTGTTTTCGGAATCTCTAAGGCCTGAACTGTGAGTTGTAAAAGGTTTCTGCGAAGTGGTTACCATCTCGAACATACTTTATTTTCTAAGCCTTATACAATTAAATTTTGTACAAAATATACTATGCACGTAGAATGAAACTTTAAAGTTATTTCTCATTAATCGACACTCCACAACCGAAGCAGGCTTTGCAAGTAATGTGAAAAAGCAAAAGGAAATTCTATAGGTGGTAGGTACAGCGAGAATACTCGGTTACGAAATCATCACGTTTCCAACACAAAATGTAAACATACTGCATCAATTTGTGTCAGGTTCATTACTAATAACGCAGATATCACGCATGTGTATATATTTGTCACGAAAACAACAGCTATGAGAATACAGATTATAATTTATAAAAAAAGAAAAAAAAAGAACGCTCAATGCACAATAATAAAATTGTGCCAGGTAAGTGTAGTAGTAGTAGTAGTAGTAGTAGTGGTAGTATTAGTAGTAGTATTAGTAGTAGTAGTAGTAGTAGTAGTACGTATGCTTTTTCCAGTAGAACCAAAAGTGATTCAGAAATTTAATAGTAATTCCTTTTATTCTAAACTTAACAAACACCCGAAGTGAATGATTTACATTATTAAAACGAAAATATTTCGTAAGTTTAATTATATTTTGTACAGGGCGATCTGGCATGTACAGCACATAATGCAACAGTTTCCCTTTTCTATAATCGATGTTCGTAACGTTGCTTTGTCTATAAACGGTTGATAAATACCCGGAAACAATTCATAATGTATATTTATTTTTAGTTTTAAGTGTTTTTGTTTATGCATAATAATGACATTACTGAAAGTTTAAGATAACAGTTTTTTTATTTCTGCAAGGACCATTTGCGATAATTGTATACTTTTCGACCCATCGATGAATGTCACTGCCCTGCATAAATCTTTGTCTTCCGTTAACTCCTCTTTATGCTTGGAATACTCTGGCCATACTACTTTGTCAAAGTATCCAGGGACGTCTGGTGGATCGTAGCTTCTTCCCTTCCTTCTCTTCCAACATTCTTCTTTGCTCAGCGTTATGAAATACTTCTTGTCGCACAAATTTGATATCACCTTACATTTGAATAGTCGGAAACCCTCTATCAGCAAGACATTCTTTTCGCTAGTTTCCGCTTCAGTTGGCGAACGTTCAATTAGGTTTGAAATATCCGACCGCATTTTATCCATGTCGATACTGGTATCGAGGTCCCAATTGAAATGATTTATTTCTGGTATATATACGTGCCGTGCATCATGTGCTGGCAGATAGTAATCATCTTGATGTATTACGACTGAATTCCTCAATTCATTATGCATTTGGTTAGCCAAGGTAGTTTTTCCGCTACACGTCGCGCCCGATATACCGACTATTAACCATTTCTTCAAAGACATTTCTTGCGCGACTCGTGCGATGTTAATACGTTACCTGTAGCATACCACGGATAAAGACAAATTAACCTACAGCTGTGGAGTAAACTGAGTTGCACACTTTAGTTACGTAAGTCACCTTGATACCTACTTCAGAAGATATCGCCGCTATTATTTTTTGTAGCTGTATTTATCGTATTTCACACACGATCTAGGATTCATGAAGTTTATTTAATTTATCGTACGAAAAGTATGGTCCGACATGATAAATTGTAAATAACACTAAACCGCCAATGAAACATAAACCCAAAATAGCAGGTACAGTCAAAGCAAAATCACGCGACCCGAACAGCGATCGTATTCTGTTATCGTCGATAAATGGTAGACCGATTACCCATATAGTATAGTAGAGAAATAAAACTAGCGTCACGATTAGTATTACTTTGCCCTTCTCACGGTCGGTACTGAACATTTCAAGATTTCAACCAACAATATGCGAAAGGGTTTAATCAACTATTTTCTTCGCGTCGGTTAACGGAGAAACGTTGCTCCTTGTGTAAAAGTTAAAAGGTCTTGTGTATACTTATCAGCACCTGTTTTCCGTCGGGTACATAATTTTATGATCAAATTTAGTAATTTCAGAAATATAGAAACAATGTATCACAAGTTGTTATTGATCCACGTATTCCTGTTCGAACTTTTTGAAATCTTGTTCAGTGAATGCAGTGGCTTCGGATTCTTTAGGCTTTGCTCTTTTTGGGATATATCGTTTCTTCACAGCCCGCTCGAATAGCTGAGGTGAAATTATCAGTTAATACGATCCTTCGTACAGACTATCCGGAATATAATTTAAAAGTAATACCTTGTTCGCGGTGTCTGGATCTATACGACTCTTACCGAGCATCAGTAGTCTTTGCACATTCTCGTCGACAGGATCTTCCTGCGCCGCTAGCCGTTTCTTAGTTTCATAAACGGTAAGTTTGCTCGATCGTCCAATGATTCTGCCCAGATCTATGAAAGCGACTTGGCGGTTGATCGATACATCGTAAATCGTATTAGCTCGAGTAACGTGGATAAGTACCTGTTTTGTCGTTTTTCGACAGTATTCTGTGCTTCGCGGGAATCAGATCTAAAGCACCCTTGTATCTCACGTGCTTTCGTTTCTTGTTCTCTGCAAAGTCAGAAATGTTGATGCTCGACAGAGCTCAGCCAAGTTAACCATTTCTCAATTAAATACGCACCCTGTTTTACTCTCTTTTCGTAACCCAATAATTCAAGTCCTTTACGTACAAGCGAGTTTGACATTTTGGCAAGATATTAATTTAATCCTCTTTGCAGATTTAGCATAAAAGCAGCAAACACGATGCAACATGGTTGAACTTACATTGACTTACATGGTATGATGGTACAACGTGCCAAACGTGTTGGAAGAAAGCAAAGGTGCCATCTATGATCTATGATCTATATGTAGGATAGCTATTAGCGAATTCGGGAGAGCTGCACTAGGCGCACTGAGTGCGAATTTTAGCCAATCGAAGGCGAAAAAGTTCACACTCTTCGCTTCCGATTGGGTAGGGTTCGCACTCGGTCCGCCCCAGTGCGACCGTCCGAAAACGCCATAAATCATTATTTAACAGCTCGCGAAGTCGATTTTATATAAGGTCTTCCAAGTTATTTATTAAATAAAAAAATATGTCAAACAAAAGTTGTAGATCCGGACAAGGAGCATCTTTTTTGGTGTATTACTATTTTTCGTGCGACAAACGGTTTTCGAAAAAAATCCGAAAAACTAAAAAAAAAAACTTTTTTTCAAATTTTGAAAGTTTAAATGCTTCTAGAACGCTTTTTATTTATGAAGGTGAACAAAAAAATGGAATTTTTATTTTCGAGGACTATTTTTTAAATAATTTTAAATAATAATTTTAAATAATTCGGTATATGTCCCCCCCTTAAATGTTTAAAAAATAGTCCTCGAAAATAAAAATTTCATTTTTTTTGTTCACCTTCATAAATAAAAAGCGTTCTAGAAGCATTTAAACTTTCCAAAGTTGAAAAAAAAGTTTTTTTTTTTAGTTTTTCGGATTTTTTTCGAAAACCTTGTCCGGATCTACAACTTTTGTTTGACATATTATTTTATTTAATCAATAACTTGGAAGACCTTATATAAAATCGACTTCGCGAGCTGTTAAATAATGATTTAAATGTTTAACGGCCCAGGGGCACCCTTTCCCGTTATCCGATCGAGCTGAAACTTTACACAGATTTTTTTTTAATTATTTGGATCTATTCTGGAAGGTGCCCCGATGAAAATTCAAAAATCGAAAATAAGAGCCACCCTACTACACCTATTAGTTGGGCCCCAACATAGATACGTTACTGCAAACGCCGCGCATGCACGAGGAAACCCGTCCCCAATCCCATCACTGCTCGGATGGCAAGATGGCAAGTGAGTGCAAGTGAGTCAAGCAAGTGAGACTCAAGGAAGACAGGGAGTTGCTTTACACGTATATATAGGTAATTAGGTATACCGAAACTCTTGTAAAGGAATTGCTTTTTTAAGCATCAAAATGCACGACGCTTACGAAGAGACATCGATATTAAATATCTCCGTTCAAATAGAGTCTATGGCAGCTTACGGTAAGTGAAATTTTTCATCCCAGGGATTCCACTTATCAGTTTAATGTCAAGCCTTTTATTGCACGCGAAAGAACAACTTAACCTCATTTACGTATATAAACATGAAACTAGTACAATTAAATTTTAGTGGATAATATGAAAATCTTTCAGATGATAATCTGCTAATTGGTACACGAGAGGGTCATCTTCTCATGTACAATGTTCCATCGGTGACCGACGAAAGTCACAAGCTGGAATTACTGCGTCACAGTAAGAATTTCAATAAGAAGCGCATCACGCAGATAGACGTTGTGCCAGAATATAATTTACTGGTAATATTAACAGGTATCTTTGTCTTTGTAGCGTTAATTGTACACAGGACGGTGTTTCTAATCGTTCCATTTCATAGATAATATAGTATACGTTCACGATTTGAATTCACCGAACTTTCAACAAGTTTGCCAATTGCAAAAGACCCGCGGCGCTACGTTATTCACTTTGGACGTGCAGTCGACTCATAGTTTGACAGGAGAGAAGAATACAGTGGTGCGCTTATGCGTTACCGTCAAACGTAAGCTGCAGTTATATTATTGGAAAGGGAAGAAGTTTGAGGAATTTAAGGACTTCGAATTAACCGTACCGGACATACCGCGCGAATTATCCTGGTACGTATCATCTGCAAAATATATAATGACTTTGCTAACTTCGTAGAATAATACGATATGTATCAATTACAGGTGCGGGGAAACTTTGATTTTGGGCTTTCGTGGTCTGTCGTACACTATTCTAGACTTGAATGGGAAAACCAAAGAGTTGTTTCCAACAGGAAAATCTCCCGAACCAAGCGTTACCAAGCTATCCGACAATTCGTTCGCGTTGGGGAAAGATTCTCAGTCCTTTATCATGGATACAAAAGGAGAATTGGTTCAACATAATCCATTAAAATGGTCCGATACGCCAAGCGCGATAGGTACACAGTTTTACATAATTCTTAAGGGGTAAAACCACTCTAGAGGCAGAAAAAAAGACCTAAATTTGACAATTTATTTTCGGAGCATGACAAACGAAATAGAATTTCTTTTCAGAGGGTTTATTTAACACATATTGAAGTACGGAAAACAATTTTTTTATTGTCATTTTCATACAAAATGGCGGCGACAGAGCCCGTCGTCGAAACCACTTCTTTCAAACTGGGAGGACGGATTTCTCGGAGACTATTGCACGGATCGATTTGAAATTTTTACAGTAGCTTCACAACAATATTCTCTTTGGAAGTACGTAGCCGTTTTTTGATTGAATGTAAACTTTTTTTTTTACAAACAATTTAATGCTCATGTTTAGGGCAAAAAATCGATTCATTTCTTAAAAAGTGCACCACTTCCACAAAAATTGATTAAAAAAAAAACCCTACGTACTTCCAAAGCCAATTGTATATAGATTATAATTTTTTTTTATTTTTTGTTCCCGGACTCATACATGCCGAGAAATCCGTCCTCCCGTGGCGGTGTTTTCAAAAAAGCTGTTTTCGACGACGGGCTCTGTCGCCGCCATTTTGCATGAAAATGACAATAAAAAAATTGTTTTTCGTACTTCAATATGTGTTAAATAAACCCTCTGAAAAGAAATTTTATTCCGTTTGTCATACTCCAAAAATAAATTATCAAATTTAGGTCTTTTTTCTGCCTCTAGAGTGGTTTTACTCCTTAAATATTATCAATAGGGTGGCTCTTATTTTCGATTTTTGAATTTTCTTCGGGGCACCCTCCAGAATGGTTCCAAATAATTAAAAAAAAATCTGTGTAAAGTTTCAGCTCGATCGGATAACGGGAAAGGGTGCCCCTGGGCCGTTAAACATTTAAATCATTATTTAACAGTTCGCGATGTCGATTTTATATAACGTCTTCCAAGTTATTGATTAAATAAAAAAATATCTTATTTGTTGTATTACTTTTTCTCGTACGATAAACGGTTTTCGAAAAAAATTAGAAAAACTTAAAATAAAAAACTTTTTTATTTTTCAAATTTTGAAAGTTTAAATGCTTCTAGAACACTTTTTATTTATGAAGGTGAACAAAAAAAATGGAATTTTTATTTTCGAGGACTATTTTTAAACATTTAAGAGGAGGGCATTTACCGAAATATGCAAAAAAGATAAAAAAAAATTTTTTACTCACTTTCAGTGTTTGATATGTCATGAATGTTTCGTGCAAATTTGGGACCGAAATTCGCAAAAATATCGAAAATATAGACTTTATATTTTCGATAAATTTTTTTTTAGTTTTTCGGATTTTTTTTCGAAAACCGTTTGTCGCACGAGAAAAAGTAACAGAACAAAAAAGATGCTCCTTGTCCAGATCTACAACTTTCGTTTGACATATTGTTTTATTTAATCAACAACTTGGAAGATGTTATATCAAATCGACTTCGCGAGCTGTTAAATAATGATTTAAATGTTTAACGGCCCAAGGGCAACCTTTCCCGTTATCCGATCGAGCAGAAACTTTACACAGATTTTTTTTTAATTATTTGGAACTATTCTGGAGGGTGCCCCGAAGAAAATCTTGAAAAAAAATTTTACCAAGAGTAAATAAGAGCCACCCTAATTATCAACTATGAAATAAAATATTCTCTCTCACTCTCTCTCTTCTAATACAGATTGAATTATTTCAGCCTGGGACGATCCTTACCTCCTTGGAATTGTACACGACCGGTTGGAGGTGTACACGATAGAGGGCTGCATACACATTCAAACATTGAAAGACTTGAATAAAGCTAGACTGATATATAGATGTAAGCAAGGCAAGGTTTTCGTAGCATCGATCAGTCATGTCTGGTGTGTGAGGGCAGTTGACGTGACACTCCAAATTCGAACTTTACTCGAGCAGAATCAGTTTCAGCTGGCACTGAAGCTAACTGTATGTAAACAGCGTCAGTAGTTGTTTAATAGAATCAATGCTGATTCGAAATATGTATTCTCTCTACTCTTTTCAGAGCTTATCCGATATAACTGAAGAAGAAAAAATTAAACAAACATACAAAATACAGACCCTATACGCGCATCACCTTTTCCGTAGCAAAAGGTTTCAAGAGGCGATGGATCTGTTTTTAAAGTCGGGAACAGATCCGTACGAAGTGATCAGGCTGTTCCCCGATTTAGTCACACCATCGAGTAACAATCCCGAGCTTATTGACCCAGCACCAAGTTTGCCCAAACTACAAGATCACGATTTAGAAAAAGGCTTGCGCGCATTGATAGTTTTTCTCACCGAGGTCAGGCATAAGCTGATGGCTGACACGAACACAAAGGAGAAGGATAACAGTAAAGAGAAGACATTGGTCGAGGGGGAGAAGAATATGACAGCGGTAGCCACTGAACAGCTTCTAAAGATTATAGACACCACTTTATTAAAATGCTATTTACAGGTAGGTTGGTACTAGGTTGCAGCCAATGATTTCTTCAATTAAGCAATTAAAATAAATGTATGAAATGTACGAATTCTCTATGCAGACTACGGATGCATTAGTGGCGCCGTTACTTCGATTAAATCATTGTCACTTGGCAGAAGCTGAGAAAACGCTATTGATGCATCAGAAATATCCCGAGCTTATCATATTGTACCAAACCAAAGGGCAGCACAGGAAAGCATTGGAACTTCTCGAGAAGCATGCGAAAGAAAATGATTCTAGTCTGAAGGGTATCAGAAGAACGATACAGTACTTGCAGCACCTTGGCAAAGATCATATGGATTTGATTCTGAAATTCGCTGGCTGGGTCTTGAACGAAGATCCAGAACAAGGACTTCGAATATTTATGGAAGACGTACAGGTAACGTGGAAATGGCACAGGCAATAGGTGAAATGGTAAGATCTTTTCATATGCATGTACATATGTACGTTGCAGGAAGTTGAACAGCTACCGAGACCAAAGGTATTGGACTATCTTCTCTGTCACCACAAAGATTTAGTTATAACATATTTGGAGCACGTAGTGCACATCTGGGGAGACACCAATCCACTCTATCACGATGTCTTGATACATCAGTACAAAGAGAAATGCTTAGCGTCCATGAGTAATAACGCCACGCCCGCCGAGCAAGAGGCGGCGCAACATATTAGACAGAAGTTGCAGCAATTTCTGGCCAAGTCTACAGTTTACACTCCAGAAACGATATTAGTACACTTTCCTTTTGATAATCTCCTCGAGGAACGCGCAATTATTCTCCAGCGACTCGAATGCCACCAACAAGTTATCTCTATATACGTCAGCCTCCTTAACGATATACCAAAAGCAATCGAGTATTGTAACAATGTGTACACCAGGTATCACAGTAGGTATTAATTCGTGGATTCCAAGGTGTTGCTTACGAACTTTTACAACCGTTGTTCCACGACTGTTAGGTCAGGAGAATGCGGATAAACAGAAACAGTCTGATGGTGCGGGCGAGGTTTACATAATGCTTATTCAGCAGCTGTTGAAACCTGACAAAGAAGGTGCTTCGATTACAGGTAAAATTTACCAGCGTTAATTCCTTTTTTTTTGGGGGGGGGGGGGATAGAAAGGTACATACATATAAGTACATACTACGGCTACGTTAAAAGCACTGTTGTTCCAGGTTGTACCTCGGACACTCAACGAACAGCACGACCGGATTTGGAAATGGCGCTAGAGTTACTTGAAACGCACGCGTCCAAGATGAATCCATTGAAGGCATTAGAAATTCTGCCAGATACAGTTCCTATAGGTAGGATAAAGCATTTTCTAGAAGTCAGTTTGCAGGAGAAATTGAACGCGAGGAGGAAGACGCAGGTGTTGAAAGGTCTACTTTACGCGGAACATTTGCAAGTGCAGGAGCAACGTATGCATTACGAATCGCAAAGCGTTCTCATGACAGAATTCAATATATGCCCGGTGTGTAAGAAGAGATTCGGCAACCAAAGGTTTGTATTTACATATATCTAATAGAAATTTCCATCTCTGCTGTACGGTAAACGGTTAAATCATAATATATATGATCTTGCAGCGCATTTGCTAGGTACCCCAACGGCGACATTGTTCATTACTCGTGTCAAGATCGTAAGAAATAAAGGAGAAATAATTAAAATGCAATTTAATATTAAGTTCTGCAACATGTATACTGCGATATATTAAATGTACACATTTTCCATTCGCCCTCCTTTTCAAACTTGCCATCATCTAGACTTAATCTTACGATACAACCGCTGGAATATTTAATTTACAATTTCATTCTTTTCAAAGGGAAACCGAATAAGATGTGCATTTTTCGTTTATACGTTACACCACTTAAAAAATTATGTCCGTTGCTTCTCGATTTGAAGAAGTAGAAAAATGCAAAGGATAAAAGTATATACATATGTATCTGGCAACAAGAAGCGGTATCGCCTAATACCATGCCACTATGTATTCATACATAGTCCATCTATATTCTATACACACTTTCAAACGATTTCGTACCGGGCCATATCAGTCAGAATTGGTTTTTCGTTCTATATGTACATCTAAAAGTACGTTCACATTCCCTTGGTTTAACAGAGTTTCTTATCATTTTTCGTAATAATTCGCAACGGAGAGGATGGGGCGTGCCCGGTCCAGAATATAGGTAAAGGGGACTTGAGTAGTGATGTCATGAGCGATCTTGTATTCCTACGCCGGCTGTTATAAGGCAAGGTGCATTCATACAGTAATCGCGCAAACGTAACCATAAAAACTGACTATTCAAATTTCTCGAATCCACCAGCAGAGAAAAAAACAAATATACCATTTTTGATGGATTTATTAGCCGATTCGCAGAGTAGAACGGTATTTGTACACAATAATCAAATCGTAATTTACGCAGATGTTTCGTAGAAAAAAATTCTTACGCCATAAATATTTGCTATTACGCACGAAAGGATATTTCGTTAGGATTTACATATTTGGGGGAATTTTGCGGAATTTTGTGAACTTTTTTGTCGGTGGATCGTTTAACGTTTGAAATCTGATCGGGATTCGGGATTCAAGTCTGTGCAGGCATTGGTAACAGGTAAGGTGACGCGCTATTCCTATTGGCTGACCAGGGACTGGGACTAGCTACGCTGGCGTAGGTCGACCGTCGACTCGACGCCGTATGCGCTCAGTCAGTTGCGCGCCGGTCGGCTGTGTGGATGGGTTCGTGAGGATCGTTATCGGTGGTTTTTGGTGTACTTGGAGAGGTTTTTATGCGAGTCCTGGGATAGAACGGTGTTGCGGGGTACTCTCACGAAAAGGTAAGTGGAGCATTCCCATTGGTTTCATTTGGAAAACAAGAGAGCGATCGCTTTTTGTCATCGGCCGTCCCGTGACGGGTAAGACTTCACGGATAAAAATGGCGTGTGCCGCCTTCAGCTTCGCCCGATCTCTCCCTTGGCTTTAAATCGCCGCGCGATCTTAATTCCTGCTCTCCGTTCTCACGTCGTTCGATTATCCACCGGTGCTTGAAATAGCTGGTCGTTTATCGGATACGCGTACGCCTCGCCGATCAGAGGCTGGCTAAACGCGGCATCGATTCTAGAGATGAGTAGCGGCCAGTGGCCACTGCTCGCGCGATCGAATAAAAACTAAGTAGTAGGTTTTTTTCGTTTCACCTCGCCGATACGATTAGGTATTCGCGATTATTCGCGCGGCGCGCGGCGGCTCGTCGGGCTCGTAAGTAATTCACCCGGTTCGATCATCGCTGGTTTAATACCGGAATAAGATCCGCGATCGTCTACGCTGGAATGCGTTCATTTATAGCGCTTTAATTTCCGCTACGCGGTGTCCCCTGAAACGGTTTCCTTCACCTGTCAGAACGCCCTATCTGTCGGTGACCTAATTCCACCTCCCACTGGAAAATCTGTCAGGCCATTGTGCTAACGTTGGAACATCGGCACAACTGCCCTGCGAAACACAAACCTTCTCCTCTACTTTATCGTTGACCTAAAAAATTGCTCGCCCAGCGTGTTGCAGCGCGAATACGAATACGAATACGAATACGAATACAAAGTGCCTTCGACCAAGTACTTTAGCTTCTAAAAATCTCATTACCTCCAAGTTCCCTGGTTGAAAATGTTGAAATGGAATTAGTATCTAATCGGCATCGAGTACACGCTATCGTTTATTTCGATAACTATAAAACGGATCTTTTATGACACTCCCCTCTGAGGTTTGTGTACCTAATTCTGAGTATATAGTAACTGTGAAACGCCAACTGTGTATGAAGTAAATAGGTTTCCAACATAGGGCACGGTACACTGGCACCGGTGAATAATTCTTATTTATATGTATCCGCTGTTTGGGCTCGTTAATAATCATGACCTAATGGCGAAGCATAGTTGTTTAATTGATGACGCTGTTATAAATTGTCGGCTAGTTCGGTGCAAATGATTTCGTCACGGCACCGAATTCGCTGCTGAGTCATCAGAAATGTGTCTCCGTGTTTTTCGTGAAATGTCACAAATGGCTGTACAGCATTTAAGCAAAGGGCAACTAGGGTATTCGGTCACTTCTCGATGAAAGCTCTCAACACTTGAATTCTTAACGTTACGCGCCATCGTATTCGAAGAATGACAGTCTCGAGATCTCGTTAAGGCAATCGAATTCAACGAAAGAGAGGCGTGTTACATACGTATATACCTATGGCGTTGGGCGTGAAAGAAAAATCAGAACGACGACCGTTTAATATAAACCTTTCTTCGATCTAGCAATTTCCTTCGGTGATGTTGTGTTTACAGTTACGTCACCGTTGCCGAGCCCTGGGCGTGTGCGCGTCTCTTCGGCATAAATTAATAAATTAGTGTCGTCCTGATCGCGTCTTCCGGATCGGATATTCGGGCGACATTTGCCTTCTCGATCTTATTGCAACCAAATAAGCAAAAATATCTTTCATACTCTACCGGGTGTATCCGAAATCGTAGTTCAACCGAAAACAGAGCGATTCGAGAAAATGGATTTTCTCGAAATCAAGGTACCGCTCGGAACAAGGTTGCTCCACGATTTTGTAACGCGATTTCCTCCGAACAATTTCATTCAACATTTCTGACTCGCTTTTGCGCGAGATATCGTCATTATCGCCATTATCGCCATTATCGCCATTGTCGCCATTATCGCCTCGTTCTCGGTGGTACCGCGATTATAGATACACCCTGTACATGTACACGTATCGTAATTACGTGGTATCAGCGAGGAAATATATACATAGTGCACTTTTGACCGAGCACCATAAGTAAATCTGGGAAACCATCGTGACCGTTGCTGCTTACTCACAATCAGCCATGCTTTAAGGGGACTAGGCAGTCGTTTTGCGTGAGAAATAGACTCTGTCCTTTATTTATTTGTAAACAAATGAAAGCACATCCAGATATATGCTTTTACCCAATGTTTATTACTACCATACAGATTGAAAAAATATTAATAAGAAATATATATATGTGCTTTAAAAATGGCGCTGCCGACGGGTAAACATTTTAACGTTTTTCTGTCGTTTTGCTTTAATATCGGTCTTAAAATGTGACGTAATCCGATTTCAAAGGTGAGATTCTTGTTTGTTGGATTCATAGTTTCCGCGCAAACCTATAAAAACAACAATTAAATCCAAATCATGCGATTGGTGGCTGAAAAACGGCGATTTTTCCGAGAAAAAATCCTTTTTATTTGTGCGCTGCTAAAATCCGGTGACTCTACAATTTCTTTATGAAAATCTCGAATTTTTACGGACCATGTCAGAGGTTTGCGGCGAAATGGCACATGTTTTACACATCCTGTAATTTTTTTCAAGTCGATCTGAACCTCCATTCGTTCGCAATCAGGAAAAAACCAAGAGAAAAAAAGTTTCGAGAAAATCGCGTTTAAAGTTTCTGGGCAAAGGCGACGCTATAAGTTACCGCTTGATCTTTTTAGCTGCCAAATCAACAATTTTGCGAATTTTAATATAACCCAAACGGCATTTTATTCACAAAAGATAGTACTTTCGGAAAATGCAATATACAAAAATCGATTTTTCGACTGCCTAGTCCCCTTAAGGGGAGAAGCCCGTACAAATGGCTTATTTTTGTATCAATTTTTAGGAAATTTTTGCAAAGATGCCAATGCGCTAATCCTTTCGGAACTTTAAGGGTACTTTATTTAACATTATAACAAGTAAAAAAAGTTTTATAACAGTTGGGTAAAGGGCCGAAATGTAAGAATATGAACCACAAATGGATAAACCTTGTGGTTCATATTCTGAGGAATATTATAAACCAAAAGTGTGCAAAATTTGAAGTTGATTGGTCAAATAGTTTCTCGGTGCTCGGAGGCGCGTTGACTCACCAGGCTATAGTATTGATACGGAGTTGAATTTCCGCCTATAAGTAACTTTGAGAATATATTTTTGAAATGTTTTAGAAGCGATGGAAAAATTTTTGTTTCCCTTTAATGCGTTCAGTGGCCAGCAGCCGGATTTAGGGTTACTTGCTGGAAGCACGTAGAATGGCTTCAATCAAAGGTTTCATTGTGATACAAAGTTGTACTGGCACTGTTTTCGTCCTCGACCGGTCGATGCGGATCCTCATTTCGGCGGGGATTTTAGTTATTTTCTCTATTTTCATTTCAATTCACGGACAGTTGCAGCACACAGGATTATATTTTTAGCTTGTCGTGTAAACACTTGTACATACACGCGGCACTAACAATCAGTAGTAAACATTCTTACTCGCCGTATTCTCATATTCACAGGCAACACCACAATTTTACTCTCTGTTCTAAAAATACCTGTGAAGCGTTTTTAACTTTTCTGCTCTGGTTAGCCGTACAGGGGAAACGGTATCGCACTATGTTTAACAGCCAGTGGAACAGGCGTGGATATTCAACTGTCCACGTCGGTTCCTCAGCTTCCATCCTTTGCAAACGCTTCCGATATACCTAATTAGATGTAATTAATGGTAGGAATGGGTCGATCCTGTGAGATTTAATATTAAATTTCGTTATTCGCGCATGATGTGGCCTCGCAGAATCTTGATTGGCACAGAATCTATGGGCTGTAATAAAATTTTATTATCGCCTTAAGAACCACACTGAAACGTTTCGCGCGTTGTGTGCCCACGTTCTTACTGCGCGATTTACTTACCTTACAATTTCTCTCTCCCTCCCTTGCCATTCAGCTTCGTTACATCAAGTTCGTAAAACTGTAACTGGTACGAAATTAATTATATCGTACGCATAATCGAGTCGAGTAACATCCGGATCGGTGGCTTTCCTTTTTCGCCAGAGAAACTGGTTTTCGAGTCACGTCCAAGTTTATGGACGTTCTTATCTATGCATCTGCCTAATTAATTAACGTAAAATTCCTCCACTCAAACAAGCGCGAATGTAACATTGCGGTTTTCATTCTAATTCGAATAGAAGATAAATCGACTAAACAGAGGTATGTACCAGAGGAGAATGTAAACAGAGGAGATTTGTAAGATTAGTTGAAGCAGATTTTAATCTCCAGCAAATCGTCTCTTCTATCTCTCGTGGGTAGGTCTGTGTTAGGTACCTGCCGCCTGGACCCACTTACAATTAGTCTTTTCTAATTTTCTTTTCCCTATGGCACGCTTTCCATTTTCTGCTCATTATTTCTTTCTGCATTCTCTGGTCTTAATGGGCCTGTCCCATGAAATAAAGAATAATTCCGAACTTCTGGAGAAGTCTATTATGTTAGCACGTGGACAGAGGCGGTAATTAGGCTTTCTATTCTTAGTCCACGTTGTGCATTGATTGTCAGTGTCGAAACGTTTCCACTAGGGATTGCAATACCGGTAACCCGGTTTACCAGTCTCCCGGTAAATCACGAGAAGTACCCTCAAATTTTTACCGGTAATTCGTCAAATTTTTACCGGTAATTCGATAAATTACGTATATCAATATAGCGCATATATGCGTTCGTTATTTCGGTCTACATCGTTATCAGTGAAAAAAACTGCAATTACTAATAAATACGAAAACCGAAGTACCTCACGAAGAATCAACTCTAAACCAAAAGAGAACTAAAAAATCTAAATCAAGTCATCAAAAAAATGGACGTATTTTCAAGTAGAAAAAGTAAGGAGAAAATATATAGGTACAAATGGCATATGATTTCTTAATGACTATCCGACCAACAAGCGTAGAATCTGAGAGTGCTTTATCCGTGGCTGGATTATTTTGTACAAAAATTGGATCGCGATCAGGAGACCAAAGTTTAGACAAATTATGTTTTTTTGCGTGCTTATTTGTTAAAAAAAAAGTTAAATAAAAAATATTTTATTATGTATGTAAGATAAGATTCTTTTCATTGTTTTCGTGGCGAAGATCCATATTAATAAGTATTGTCAATAGTTACACAAATATATCTATTTTTTGTTATCTCATTTTATATTTTATGTTCAGAATAGTTTTACTTGCATATATTTATTATAATGCTCGATTAGAGCTCAAAAAAGGATTTTTTTGTAATGTTTACTCTTATATTTTCAATACTTTAAAAAATACCGGTAAATTATCGGTAAACCGGTTTTGATTGAGAATTTTACCGAATTACCGGTAATTGAAAAAGTCGGTAAATTTGCAATCCCTAGTTTCCACGTCCCCGGCCCTCTATCTTGAATGCCTTGCACGGCATTTCTATCAGAGGGAAATGCTTGGAAGTTGAACGAACTTCATTTCCCAGATGGTCCTGTAGCTGCGGACGAAATCGTAGGCTCAACGAGCCTCAAGTGGCGAACGATACGTTAAGACTTGAGCGGTTAAGCGAACACGATGTCCAAGTAAATGACGGAGGTAACCAAGCCGGGCCGGGCCGACACAGCAGATTAACGTAAATGCGGACGTGACGTAGTTTCGTGTACGGCGCGCGGCAACTAGCCGTGCTCTATGCGCCAAGTACTACTTCCACAGCCTTAATCGACGGTTTTTTGGAGCACTCGGCCTTGGAGCACTATCCCCATTACCTCGGACTGTATTATCCTTCTCTTCGCGAAAACAAAGTCAGTTAAGGGTTCCCTCGTTTCCGTTCCTCGCGACATAAGGCTGGCGTGTATCTTATGTAGCACTTTCGGTGGCGCAAGCTCTTCAAAAGCAACGAGTCGGGTCTTTCCAAGCGGCGCGGCGCGGCGCGGCGGTCACCTCTTGGTTGCAAAAATATTTTCGATGCTTGCGATTAGAATGTAGGGTACCTGCTTAGGATGGAAATCCCTCATCGGCGCGGCGCCAGCGCAAGTGCCAGCGACTGAATTTCATTCAGCTTGTGCGCAGCGGGGGTGATTCACGAAATCAGGACCGAGTCATGCTCTGATATCTGGGATCCTTGGGATTGAAGAAACTTTTTTCCAGTCCAGGACAATGGGAAAGGGGCTGTTTACCGTTGCTTTCTGTGGTAAAGCGGTGTAATCGTTAATGGAAGCCCTCGGGCTCGGGGCTTTATCGAAAGGCAAACGTCGTCGGAGATATAATCGGCATCGTGGTTTTTCTCTTTCGTTTTTCTTTGATAATGCCGGGGAGGGTGTTTATATTCTCGATACGCGTGATGGGCGTACCTACCTATTATGCAAGCGATCGTCACACCGCTATCGATTCGGACGCGTCTTTCTTTATTGCCCGCGGGATTCAGCCCGCTTTTCTGAATCCCTGCAAGTTGCAAGGGTTTTTGACCTTTCCGCGGCTGCACGCCGAGTCATCCTCGATAAATAGAAGACCGCGACCGACGTGCCAAGGAATCTCGGATGCGGGCAATAATAATCCCGCCGCGTGCTTTTAGATGTTAGACGCATGTCAAATATAAACGTGCTCCTACCTACCGTCAACTGCTGCTGCCACGATTTTCATTCAATTTCACTCCGAGCGATCTTCCTTTTTAAACGATCTTCTCCTCTCTGAATAACTTGGCTGACTTGGCTCAGCGAGTAATTAGCGGTGTTAAGGGGTCATTCTGGTTAGATCGCCGATAAATTCAGCGATCTTCAGGAATTTATTGCGAAGACAGGAATTATAGTAATGGAATAAAACTTTTTTCTATTGATTAAATTACATTTCTACAGTAAATAAAAAATATAAAAGTTATAAAATTATTGCTATTAAAATGGTTTTAACGGCGATTTTGATGATGTGTTTCAAAATTCATGCCTCGCTCGTGCATGAGATTTCAGCAGTTGGACTTATCTGAAACCAAAAATACAAACAGATTCTTGATCAGTATGACTGTCGCTATGGCCGGTACTAGAATCAAGTATTTCTGTTGAGTCTAACCTACTTTTAAAATCGAAAATAGCACAGAAAACACAGCCGAAATACATTGATTCTTGTATTTTGACCGCCATTTTGTTAATTTTAAGGATAAATCATTTATTCTAGTACCGGCCATAGCGACAGTCATACTGATCAAGAATCTGTTTGTATTTTTGGTTTCAGATAAGTCCAACTGCTGAAATCTCATGCACGAGCGAGGCATGAATTTTGAAACACATCATCAAAATCGCCGTTAAAACCATTTTAATAGCAATAATTTTATAACTTTTATATTTTTTATTTACTGTAGAAATGTAATTTAATCAATAGAAAAAAGTTTTATTCCATTACTATAATTCCTGTCTTCGCAATAAATTCCTGAAAATCGCTGAATTTATCGGCGATTTAACCAGAATGACCCCTTAAGGCAGGATACCACCTTCGCACTTAAAAAAAATTGAAAATTTTTTTGTTCTCAAAGTACTCTTTCAAGTGTATAGAATCGAAATTCATTCATTAGAAAGGTGACCGGAACCTTTTTCTTGTGTAAAAACCGGATTGGAACAGATATATAAATCTATATAAAACTTTAAACGCGTTTTTCTCGAAACGATGTTTTCCAAATCGGCGTGTCAGATTACTCCTATAATTTTCATCCGATTGACTTGAAACCTTGCACAATTCTTCCCCGTGGTGTAATCTAACGATGTACGTAGGACTTTTGCTGTAGCGTTGTTATTTTTCTTTTGGTGCGCAATTTTATAAACTTCTTTAAACTTTTTTACCCTAAAAAAATTGACCTTTTTGTTCAAATGGCCGCCATTTTCTTAAAAATCGAAATTTCGTAAAATCCCTACGTACAGCATTAAAAAATATTGTTGCCAATAGGAACATTCTTTGGTTTTTTTTCCTAAGAGCCACGTACAAAGCGGAATTTGACACGCCGTCTAACGATGTTCCTCCAAAGGAGTGTATTTTGGCGCCACCTACAAGAGATTATTTTTCACTTTTTCAGTTTCAAAAAATGTGTAATTACAGATTAAAGTTACATTAATGAATGACTGAAACCGATTTTGTTTCTGCGCATTCTTTGTATGCAAAAAAAATTCATGAAAAACGCCTCCAAAATCGCAGTCAAAGATGGTATCCTGCCTTAAATAATTAGCCTTCGAAGCGTGGTCCAGCGTTTCTGCATGAATCCTATACTTGGAATCAATTTGATTAGCTATTACGAGTGATCTGTCGCGAGTATGGTCGTTCTACCACACCGTAACTACGTTCACCGAATATTCCAGTGAATGCATCGCCTAATTATTTAGTCACGCTCTTAACCTCATTAGCCGACAAACCCCCTCTCCCGTAATCATTCTGCGAATAAGGAAAGAAGACTGTTGGAAGATTTTTATCCGTTGAACTCGGCTCCCCCCAAGATTAAATCCCGAGGGCGCCAAAGTAATTTTGAAAATCCAGCGACCACGACTGCGCGACCCGTGGAATACCGGAACTGCTCCTCGTGTGCCGGGGCGAAACGTAGCGACGTGTGTTTTGAGCGCGAAGGTGGCCCGTTCCCAGCCAGCCACCCTGTACGTAGGTACTATCTACACATCGCGAGCATTGGCGCCACGGTGACTCCCGTGGAAAATCAATAGCCTGCCGCTGTGTTCGTGGCGAGTTCATCTTACCTTCGGCTTTGCGGTGCGGTGCCGTGCGGTGCCGTGCGGTGCGGTGCGGTGCGGTGCGGTGCGGTGCGACTTAATATCCATCCACGAGGAACCGATTAAACGGCAGAAATACCCGGTCCGCCTTTTCTCGGCTTCGCCCTCTTTGGTCCCCACCTGTTTCGCCTTCACCGCATCCTCGCCAGGATCTCTTCTCGCGGTCCAAGTGGATCAACGTTAGGCAGTGAGCAGTCGATGGATGGTCAAATCTATTCTATCTTCAGAACGTACAGAGGATTTCTGTCGGAAGGATGAGCAGCAGCTACCATGAAGGCTAGTGAAGAGTTTAGTTTAGATAGAGAGCTTCTGTTGTTGTACAGAGGGACAAAGAGCTTGCTGTCTCGCGTTGCGGTCGACTCGGTGCAACTGGAATAATCGGAGCTCTGTTTTTAACCGACTTCAAAAAGGAGGAGGTTATAGATTCGACCCGTTTGTATGCTTTTTTTTATGTTTGTCCCCTCATAACTCTTTAGGATATGGACCGATTTTGATGATCTTTTTTTTTATTCGAAAGAGGGCGATGCCTCGGTGGTCCCATTCTAGACTAAATCAACATTGGCCCAATATTTTGCCAGTTATGGTTAATAATAAAGACTATTGCCACCTAATTATTATTATTTTATGTACGTACGCGCATATCTCCTCATCACGTTGTGTCGATATATATAAAACTAAAAAGGTAAAAGTAAAAAAAAATTAAAAAAATTAAAACCGACTTCAAAAAAATAAAATTGCACCAAAAAGTAAAAAATCATTTTTTCCCTTATTTAATCTACGACTCTCATATTTTTTAAGTCGGTGCCTCGTCATTTGCACCGTGTAAATCTGGCGCTGGCTTAAAAAATATGAGAGTCGTAGATTAAATAAGGGGAAAAATGATTTTTTACTTTTTGGTGCAATTTTATTTTTTTGAAGTCGGTTTTAATTTTTTTATGTTAGATACTGTTGGGACTTGGATATCCAGACGGTTGTTGAATAATTCGGAAAATGGGGCAGGGACTCGCAGTAGGGTTGATATACTGCTGTTAGCATAGATCCCTGGCCCTGCACCTTTCAATATCGTAAAGTAGCGTCGATGGAGAGCTGGAAGAAGCTATCAGGCTGCATTGTACCGCAAAAGTAGACTGCACCGAGCGCAGGCAAAAAGTGGACGCCCATCCCCCCCGAAGTGCAGCGTCAAGCACGACGAGGGCAAAGCGAACCTTCCCCCCGATTATCGTGTCGTTCACTTTGTGATTCATTTTGCTCTGCCCACACGGTGCAAAGGCACTAATCTTCCTCCTCTCCGGGGCCGGCGAGCGGCGGTTTCTCTCGGGCGAATCTCATTAAGTACCGCCGCTGCCTGTGTGTAATTGCTCTTAATTTACCGTAAACGCCCAAACAGACACTCGAGAATTTCATTCATCACCGCGTTCTCGCTTTCTTTCAACCTCCTCGAGCTTCCATCAGGCCTCATCCACCTTTAAACATTTTCCAGATCTTTCGAAGCAGGAAGCTCCACTTCCCCAGGGGCGATTCGGCGTTTCTAGGCTAACAAGTGTCTGCCGGCCTACCCCCGAAATTTCACAAAATATTTAGAAGAGTCGAGACAATTTCAGAATGAATCCAATGTAGCAATTCACACTACGAGTTATTGCGAATTTGCGATATGAAAAATAAATGAATTGTTTTTAAAGCTGTCTGAAATCCTGAAACCTCTGTGTTTGGCGAAACGGTGCCCCTTCCCAAGGCAGCGCGGGCTTGAAAGCTAGCCGGAGTGCAACGTGGTTCGCGGAAAGGGGAAGAATTGGACGTGAACGAAAAATGATCGCTATTAGATCGGAGCGAGTCGCGGAGACGGATGGAATTGGAAAGTATAGGTACCGATACCTTGCGGCATCCATGACCCCGTTGAGTCCCACTCTTCGAGCAAAGGTTAAATAACGCGCCGAGGAGCGCGAGACACCGAGAGCCGTTTTTTCTCGCCGACGCGCGACTGTTTACAATGATTTCTCGAAGTCACGGGCTACCTATCGGTGTACTCGCCCCGCGGCCTGCCGCTCGTGGATCTCTTGCCTTTTCGTTGCCCGTGCAGCTCGATAGGGAAATGTCACCGTCAAGCAACGGTACGCCCGTATCCACTTACTGCGGTTGTCCTCGAGTGTTCGCCCGGGCACACCGTGGACGTGCAGAATTACCTGTCGGCGCACTTGGTCGAGACGTCGCGTCGCGTCGGCGAGGTCGTTAAAGGGCTTTTCACGAACAATACTGCGTTCACTTGGCCGTGGAGATCGTTGATCGGGAAGGGTGGACGTGCACTGCGCAGGAAGATTTTATTTCATTGTTTTCCCGCATCTTTGAGTGCTCTATTCTGATCGATTATAATTATCAACGTGGCTGTTGGAAGAGATTGTACTTTTGTTGAGGTAGCCCGAGTAGTAGTTGAGTAGATTAAGTCAATCAGGTACTCGACTTTATTCGTAAAAAATACGACTTACAATGCAACACAAGCTTTGTTTCTGTAGTTACCTAAGTACTCGGTGATCTTTCCGGGTCACTGAATTTTTGGCTCATTCTTCAAAGAAGATGAGTACTCATTGTCAGTTTCGTCGAGCCACTTAGCATTTTTCTGCTCGTACACTTTTCATCTGTAAGAATTATTTCTCGCGCTACTCAACTTCGCCCCGTGGGTAGTACCCGTAACTCGCGGTGTCAGGAAAGAACCGTACGCAGCGTACGATCCTCCGTTGCGACGCCGCTGGTTACATATTTCGCACGTGTGACATCATTCGCGTGATGTAACCACGCGGCGAGAAACTCCCACACGCTTCGCGGACGTAACGCTGGCCGTTGTTAATCGTACGCCCTGAACATAAGCGGTACGTGCACTTGACAATAGTAACCAATAGATCCAATGCAGTCCTCGTATCCTAACAATCGCTCTCCTTCCTTTCGTTATAAAATCCTTTCCACTCCCTAGCACTTACGACTGCACACTGCACAGGCTCCGCTCGAGCACCTGGGTCGAATTTCAAATCACAAGGTAAATCATTATAGAAGTCAGCTGCTACAAATTTGCCAGCCGAAAGCTTCCAAAGAAGCAAGAAATGGATCCAACAGTATGTTCTTATTTCCATCCTGCATAAATAATTTCCATTGTTAATGCAATCGTAAAAGTCTTTTTGCTGGAACGACTCGATCAAGTCACTCAGAAGATTTATGTTTTATTTATAACCGGGTTTGTCGTTGCTTCGCAAGCTGTTTCTCGCAACTCGGCACGCAAAAGTTATCGAACAGCTTGAAATTGCTCTGGCACTACCCAGGGACTCCTACCGGTACGTAAAATACCGGTATTATATTCGGTTGTATCTTCGTCTGAGACTCAATACCGGTATAACGCTCATACCGGTATTTCGCTATACCGAAACCGATATCATACCGAAATAGATAAATACCGAAAACAAAAGGTTACCGGTAACCGAAATAAATACCGGTATTTTTTCGGTATTCTTTTCAGTAACATGGTAGGTTTCGGTGTTCACCGAGAAGAGTACCGAAAAAATACCGGTATTTATTTCGGTTACCGGTAATTCCGAAAACCGATTGTTTTCGGTATTTATCTTTTTCGGTATGATATCGGTTTCGGTATTTATCTTTTTCGGTATGATATCGGTTTCGGTATAGCTGTATTGGCGAAATACCGGTATGAGCATTATACCGGTATTAAGTCCCTGGCACTACCTATATAGGCGCATATGTACATATCTATATTCTACAAATCTACACCTACCATCCGATCCTCGCGACTTTCTTTTAGTAATTAATACTTTGCTCCTTGCTACTAAGTAGGAATGTTTCTTTCCCGGCGCAGAACCACAGAGATATTTAGTATGATCGCGATAAGATAGCATCCTGCACGATAAATAACATTGTTGCTCTATTTCGCCTCGCTTCCATCGCCTAGGAGTTTGAAACAGAAGGAATACGTAAAAGGGAATAATGTCGCGGCTACGCCGCTGCGCGAAGATCAAGCCGCATCTTTATTTACAGTTCCGCGAATAGAACGCGTGTAGTACCTATTCTGAAAGGATGCCTACGATGGTCGAATTGGTCACGGCGCCGCGCCGCGACCACGTTGTGCCATTGAGGAGTTACGCTTAATTAATTGTAGGACGACAGTTCGATCGAGACTCTTATCTTTGCTAACGTAAGAGATACATAAAGCACATAACAGATAAGATTACTCTGCAGTTCTTATCTCCGCGACGGTTGCGCGAGCCGACTGCGGCGGATAGTACTTAACTAATTGTCTGTCCTGTTAATAAAAGAAAACCAACTGTTTTAATAAAGATCTAAATATTCGAATGCCCCGCCCCGTATAGGTATTACTCGCGTATTGCACGCCACTTGATTCGAACCGAAGTTTCGTCCGACAATGAGTATTAGGGTGGCTCTTATTTTCGATTTTTGAATTTTCATCGGGGCACCCTCCAGAATAGTTCCAAATAATTAAAAAAAAACCGGGTATAGTTTCAGCTCGATCGGGTAACGGGAAAGGGTGCCCCTGGGCCGTTAAACATTTAAATCATTATTTAACAACTCGCGAAGTCGATTTTATATAAGGTCTTCCAAATTATTGATTAAATAAAAAAATATGTCAAACAAAAGTTGTAGATCCGGACAAGGAGCATCTTTTTTGGTGTAGTACTATTTTTCGTGCAACAAACGGTTTTCGAACAAAATCCGAAAAACTAAAAAAAAAAACTTTTTTTCTTCAAATTTTGAAAGTTTAAATGCACGCATTTTATTTATGAAGGTGAACAAAAAAATGGAATTTTTATTTTCGAGGACTATTTTTTAAACATTTAAGTAGGGGGCATATACCGAAATATGCAAACAAGATAAAAAAAAATTTCTTATTTTCAGTGTTTGATATGTGATGAATGTTTCCTGAAAAGTTGGGGTCGAAATTCGCAAAAATATCGGGGATATCCGCCCCCTTAAATGTTTAAAAAATAGTCCTCGAAAATAAAAATTCCATTTTTTTTGTTCACCTTCATAAATAAGAAGCGTTCTAGAAGCATTTAAACTTTCAAAATTGAAAAAAAAAAAGTTTTTTTTTTTAGTTTTTCGGATTTTTTTCGAAAACCGTTTGTCGCACGAAAAATAGTAATAAACCAAAAAAGATGCTCCTTGTCCGGATCTACAACTTTTGTTTGACATATTTGTTGATTTAATCAATAACTTGGAAGACGTTATATAAAATCGACTTCGCGAGCTGTTAAATAATGATTTAAATGTTTAACGGCCCAGGGGCACCCTTTCCCGTTATCCGATCGAGCTGAAACTTTACACAGATTTTTTTTTAATTATTTGGAACTATTCTGGAGGGTGCCCCGAAGAAAATCTTGAAAAAATTTTTTACCAAGAGTAAATAAGAGCCACCCTAATGAGTATCTATTCAGCTGTCCCTTGTGACACAGAGTAGGTTGCAGTAAGTTGGTCGAGGAAAAGGTGTCCTTGATCTAGTTGCAAGAAAATATCAAAACCACTAAAGGACTATCAGCTTTGTAACAGTGAAGGAAGCGTAACGGAACTGAAAGTGTGGAACTTATCTTGCTCTGTCCAACGATAAGTACACGAAGGACACCTATTCCTCAGCGAAACGGCTGCACCTGTTACTCTTCTAGGTATTTAGGTTTAGCGAGGCGGAAGTTGCAAGAGGAGTGTGCTGATGCGCGACTAATGTACGTCTGCTATGTTTCAGGGGCGCCCTTTCGAAGGGTAAGACAGAAGTGAGTTGTTGGTCCGATTGGCAAGATGACGACCGACATCTCGGTGGTGCGCGGGGGTTGGGACCCCACGTTACAACAAGAGATCGTCGATGAGTACGAATACGACGGGGGAAACTCGAGTTCGAGGCTCTTCGAACGTTCACGAATCAAGGCGCTAGCTGGTACGCACCCTTTGCTCCCTCCTCTCCAACCCTTTCGCGGTCTAATTGCCTCCCGCAATCAGCAGACCTTGGTCAGATTCTGCTCGGCTCAGAACAATACTGCAGAATAATGCTAAAGTAATAATTACCTAATAGTCCGTTCTCCGGTTGCTTCTGCCCGCTACTATGACGCTCGCTGCCTCAACTGATCGTAAGGGTTTAGCGTAGGTACAATTTCATCGAGAAATGTGAAATGTTGTAAAGTCATTCAGGTTGTATACTGTGCAACTGTGCGACAACGCACACAAATAAGAAACCGATGTTCCCGAAATGATTAAACTGTTAATGTAATGTCGAGTTTAATTTGAGAGGTAAAACTAGAGGGACCAAGTAATAAGAAGCAGATTTAAAGAGTACCTATTCACTATTCACTATTCAGCGACATTTTACCCGGTCGAATTCGTTGGGCATTAATTTATCGTCGTTTATTTCTCCGGAAACCAGGTGAACGTGAATTGGTACAAAAGAAGACCTTCCAGAAATGGGTAAACTCCCACTTGGTTCGGTGTTCCTGCCGAATCGGCGACCTGTACGTCGACCTCCGGGACGGAAAGATGCTGATAAAGCTGCTCGAGATCCTCTCCGGGGAGCGGTTGCCGCGACCGACGAAGGGAAAGATGCGAATCCACTGTTTGGAGAACGTGGACAAAGCCCTGCAGTTCCTGCGCGAGCAGAGGGTGCACTTGGAGAACATGGGATCCCACGACATCGTCGACGGGAATCCCCGTCTGAGCCTGGGGCTGATCTGGACCATAATCCTGCGGTTCCAGATCCAGGATATCACGATCGAGGAGACGGACAATCAGGAGACCAAGTCCGCCAAGGACGCTCTGCTGCTGTGGTGCCAGATGAAGACCGCCGGCTACCATAACGTGAACGTGCGGAACTTTAGCACGTCCTGGCGCGACGGGCTGGCCTTCAACGCGATCATACACAAGCACCGGCCCGACCTGATACAATTCGAGAAGCTGTCCAAGTCGAACGCCATTTACAATCTGAGCAACGCTTTCAACGTGGCCGAGGACAAGCTCGGACTGCTCAAGCTCCTGGACGCCGAGGACATATTCGTCGACCATCCCGACGAGAAGTCGATCATCACGTACGTGGTCACGTACTATCACTACTTCTCGAAAATGAAACAGGAAACTGTCCAAGGTAAGAGGATAGGGAAGGTGGTCGGCATCGCGATGGAGAACGACCGCATGATACACGAGTACGAGAGCCTGACCAGCGATCTGTTGCGCTGGATCGAGAGCACCATCGAGGCCCTGGGCGACCGTAGGTTCGCCAATTCGCTGGTAGGCGTGCAGTCCCAGCTCTCCCAGTTCTCCAATTACCGGACCGTCGAGAAGCCGCCCAAGTTCGTGGAGAAAGGGAACCTGGAGGTGCTGCTGTTCACGCTGCAGTCCAAGATGCGAGCCAACAATCAAAAGCCGTACACACCCAAGGAGGGCAAAATGATAGCGGACATCAACAAGGCGTGGGAGAGGCTGGAGAAGGCCGAGCATGAGCGGGAGCTGGCTCTGCGGGAGGAGCTGATCCGCCAGGAGAAGTTGGAGCAGCTGGCAGCCAGGTTCAATCGGAAGGCAAGCATGAGAGAGACCTGGTTGTCCGAGAACCAGCGACTGGTCTCGCAGGACAACTTCGGCTTCGACCTTGCCGCCGTGGAGGCAGCGGCTAAGAAGCACGAAGCCATCGAGACTGATATATTCGCGTACGAGGAACGAGTTCAAGCGGTGATGGCGGTGTCGCAGGAGCTCGAGGCTGAGAAGTATCACGATATCGAGCGGATCAACGCTCGAAAGGACAATGTCCTCAGACTGTGGACTTACCTGCTGGAATTGTTGCGTGCCAGGAGGGTGAGGCTGGAGCTCTCGCTTCAGCTGCAGCAGAACTTCCAGGAGATGCTCTACATCCTTGACAGCATGGAGGAGATCAAGATGCGTTTGCTGACCGACGATTACGGGAAACACTTGATGGGCGTGGAGGATCTTTTACAGAAGCACTCCCTCGTGGAGGCCGACATAAACGTCCTGGGAGAAAGGGTGAAAGCTGTGGTCCAGCAGAGCCAGAGATTCTTGGAGCACGGCGAGGGCTATCGACCCTGCGATCCAACCATCATCGTGGAACGCGTGCAACAATTGGAGGACGCGTACGCCGAGCTGGTCCGCTTGGCCGTGGAGCGCAGAGCCAGGCTCGAAGAGTCTCGCAAGCTCTGGCAATTCTACTGGGACATGGCCGACGAGGAGAACTGGATAAAGGAGAAGGAGCAGATCGTGTCGACGGGAGACATTGGCCACGACTTGACCACTATAAACTTGCTGCTTTCCAAGCACAAGGCCTTGGAGAGCGAGATCCAATCTCACGAGCCTCAACTGATGGCAGCGGCCGCCGTAGGAGACGAGCTGGTCCGCCAGCAGCACTTTGGCTCTGACCGTATCCAAGAGCGGCTCCAGGAGATCCTGGGGATGTGGAATCATCTGATGGATCTGGCTGCCTTCAGGAGGAAGCGCCTGGAGGAAGCCGTCGACTACCATCAGCTGTTCGCGGACGCAGACGACATTGACATCTGGATGCTGGACACTCTGCGACTGGTGTCGTCGGAGGATGTCGGCAGGGATGAAGCCAACGTTCAGTCGTTGCTGAAGAAGCACAAGGACGTGACGGACGAGCTGAAGAACTACGCGGCGATCATCGATCAGCTACATCAGCAAGCTTCGGGTCTTGGCGAGCAAGACGCCAAGTCGCCGGAGGTGCTCGAGAGACTCTCGTCCATCGATTCGAGGTACAAGGAACTGATGGAGCTGGCCAAGCTGCGCAAGCAACGGCTGGTCGACGCTTTGTCGCTGTACAAGCTGCTGAGCGAATCGGACGGCGTGGAGCAATGGATCGGCGAGAAGAATCGAATGCTGGAGACGATGGTGCCTGCCAAGGATATCGAGGACGTGGAGATCATGAAGCACCGGTACAACGGCTTCGAGAAGGAGATGTACGCGAACGCCTCCAGGGTAGCTGTGGTGAATCAGCTAGCCAGGCAGCTGTTGCATGTCGAGCATCCGAATTCCGAGCAGATCGTCGCCCGGCAGAACGAGCTCAACCAGAAGTGGGCCGAGCTGAGGGAGAAGGCGGAGAACAAGCGGGACGAGCTCAACTCCGCGCACGGTGTCCAGACCTTCCACATCGAGTGCCGCGAGACGGTGTCCTGGATCGAGGACAAGAAGCGGATCCTCCAGCAAACCGATAGCTTGGAGATGGACCTGACCGGCGTCATGACTCTTCAGCGTCGTCTCAGCGGGATGGAGCGCGACCTGGCGGCAATACAGGCCAAACTGGACGCCCTGGAGATGGAGGCGCAGAATATCCAGCAGCAGAACTTGGAGGACCCGGAGATGATTGGCGAGAGGATCACGCAGATCCACACCATCTGGGAGCAGCTGACCCAGATGCTGAAGGAACGCGACGCCAAGTTGGAAGAGGCCGGTGACCTGCACAGATTCCTCAGAGACCTCGATCACTTCCAAGCCTGGCTGACCAAGACGCAGACGGACGTCGCCAGCGAGGACACGCCGACCACCTTGGCCGACGCGGAGAAACTGCTGACGCAGCATCAGAATATCAAGGAGGAGATCGACAATTATACCGACGACTACCAGAAGATGATGGACTACGGCGAGAGGCTGACCACCGAGGCTGGCGACGGCGACACCCAGTACATGTTCCTCAGGGAGCGATTGAACGCGCTCAAGAGGGGCTGGGAGGAGCTGCACCAGATGTGGGCTAACAGGCAACTGCTGCTGTCGAACTCGCTGAACCTGCAGGTGTTCGATCGGGATGCTCGTCAGGCAGAGGTGCTGTTGTCTCAGCAAGAGCACATTCTGGCCAAGGACGAGACGCCGGTGAACTTGGAGCAGGCGGAGCACATGATCAAGCGGCACGAGGCGTTCATGACCACCATGGACGCTAACGACGAGAAGATCAACAACGTGGTGCAGTTCGCCGGGCGACTTGTCGACGAGGGGCACTTCGCGGCGGACAAAGTCAAGAAGAAGGCGGAGAGCATCAACGAGCGTCGTCGAGTGAACCGCGAGAAGGCTAACCAGTCCATGGAGAAGCTCAAGGACCAACTGCAGCTGCAGATGTTCCTGCAGGACTGCGAGGAGCTGGGCGAGTGGGTGCAGGAGAAGCACATCACCGCCCAGGACGAGACCTATAGGAGCGCGAAGACGGTGCACAGCAAGTGGACCAGACACCAGGCATTCGAGGCGGAGATCGCCAGCAACAAGGACCGCCTGCAGCAGCTGCAGCAGGCCGCCGAGGAGCTGATACAGCAGAAGCCAGATCTAGCCGAGATCATAAAGCCGAAAGTGGCCGAGCTGGCCGACCAGTTCGAGGAACTCGAGACCACCACCCACGACAAGGGCGAGCGGCTGTTCGACGCGAATCGCGAGGTGCTGATACACCAGACCTGCGACGACATCGACTCCTGGATGAACGAACTGGAGAAACAGATCGAGAGCACCGACACCGGCTCCGACCTGGCCTCCGTCAACATTCTTATGCAGAAGCAACAGATGATCGAGACCCAGATGGCGGTCAAGGCCCGCCAGGTGACGGAGCTGGACAAGCAGGCGGACCATCTGCAGCGCACCGTGCCGGACGACAAGATGGAGGAGATCAAGTGCAAGAAGGAGAAAGTGGCGCAGAGGTTCGCCCAGCTGAAGGCGCCTCTGATCGAGCGGCAGCGTCACCTGGAGAAGAAGAAGGAGGCGTTCCAGTTCAGGCGGGACGTGGAGGACGAGAAGCTCTGGATCGCCGAGAAGATGCCGCAGGCCACCAGCAACGAATACGGCACCTCCCTCTTCAACGTCCACATGCTGAAAAAGAAAAACCAGTCGCTGCGCACGGAGATCGAGAACCACGAGCCCAGGATCAACCTGGTCTGCACCAACGGGCAGAAGCTGATCGAGGAGGGGCACGAGGACAGCCCCGAGTTCAACAAGCTGATATCCGAGCTGACCGAGAAGTGGAGGGAGCTGAAGGACGCCGTCGTCGACAGGAACAAGCATCTGCTGCAGAACGAGAAGGCGCAGCAGTACTTCTTCGACGCCACCGAGGCCGAGTCCTGGATGAGCGAGCAGGAGCTGTACATGATGGTGGAGGATCGCGGCAAGGACGAGATCTCCGCGCAGAATCTGATGAAGAAGCACGAGTCCTTGGAGCACGCCGTCGAGGACTATGCGGAGACCATCCGCCAGCTCGGCGAGACCGCCAGGCAGCTTATCAACGATCAGCACCCTCTGGCCGATCAGATCGCGGTGAAACAGTCGCAGGTGGACAAGCTGTACGCGGGATTGAAGGATCTGGCTGGCGAGCGGCGAGCTAAGCTGGACGAGGCTCTTCAGCTGTTTATGCTGAACAGGGAGGTGGACGATCTGGAGCAATGGATCTCCGAGAGGGAGCTGGTAGCTGGTAGCCACGAGCTTGGCCAGGACTACGACCACGTCACCCTCCTGTGGGAGAGATTCAAGGAGTTCGCCCGCGACACCGAGGCGATAGGCTCGGAGAGGGTGGCCGCTGTGAACGGTATCGCGGATTCGTTGATCGCCACCGGCCACTCCGACGCGGCCACCATCGCCGAATGGAAGGATGGCCTGAACGAGGTCTGGCAGGATCTACTCGAGCTGATCGAGACCCGCACGCAGATGCTGCAAGCCAGCCGCGAGCTGCACAAGTTCTTCCACGATTGCAAGGACGTGCTCGGCAGAATACTGGAGAAGCAGAACGCCATGTCGGACGAGCTCGGCCGCGACGCTGGATCGGTGTCCGCCCTCCAACGGAAGCACGCCAATTTCATACAGGACCTGTCCACGCTGCAGACGCAGGTGGCCCAGATCCAGGAGGAATCGGCCAAGCTGCAGGCTAGCTACGCCGGCGACAAGGCCAGAGAGATAACGAACCGCGAGGGTGAGGTGGTGGCTTCTTGGAACAACCTTCAGTCTCTCTGCGAGGAGAGAAGAACCAAGCTGGAGGACACCGGCGACCTGTTCCGCTTCTTCAACATGGTCAGGACCCTGATGATCTGGATGGACGATGTGGTGCGTCAGATGAACACCTCCGAGAAGCCCCGCGACGTGGCCGGCGTTGAGCTTCTCATGAATAACCACCAGAGCCTCAAGGCCGAGATCGACGCCAGGGAGGACAACCTGATGGCGTGCATCAACCTCGGCAAGGACTTGCTGGCAAGGAGCCACTACGCCAGCAGCCAGATCAAGGAGAAACTGGCGGCGCTGACCGACCATAGAAACGCCTTGCTCCACAGATGGGAAGAACGCTGGGAGAACCTGCAGCTCATCTTGGAGGTATATCAATTCGCCAGGGACGCGGCGGTCGCCGAGGCATGGCTAATCGCCCAGGAGCCGTATCTCATGAGCCAGGAACTCGGCCACACCATCGACGAGGTCGAGAACTTGATCAAGAAACACGAGGCTTTCGAGAAGTCGGCAGCTGCGCAGGAGGAAAGGTTCAGTGCCTTGCATCGGCTCACCACGGTTAGTAGGACCGGCATTGTCGCGTCTTTAATCCAAACCGAAACTTTGTTAAACGGAGGCGTGTGTACTCTTCGCGTACTCTGTTACAGTTCGAGTTGAAAGAATTGAAGAGGAGAGAGCAGGAACGGGAGGAAGAAGAGAGACGCAAGAAGGAGGAAGCAGCAGCAGCCGAGGCAGCCCGATTAGCTAAAGCCACTCCAGTAACTAGTCCAGACGAACCAACCAGTGAAAGGTATGTACGCGGTATCTCTCCGTACGTGCCTCTATCTTTTGTAATATAAACGAAAAGTGGTTTCGGCGCACTAGTTCGGTCAGTTAAAACAAAAAAAAAAGCTAATTTGCAATTTTAAAAATTATAAATTCCGACGTTTCGGTCTGTGGTTTAGACCATTTTCAAGGAAAGATATAAAGAATACTGCGTTCGCTTTAAAGTAAGTCACACGTTTGCTACGACGTGTAACACGCGAGTCGGTTAGAACGTGACTGAAGTAAACATTATACCATGGGGACCTTTTAAAGGTGAAACAACCTGTGGCTAGAACGAAGTCAAGTGCAAGACCGTTGACTATTAAACACATGTTCAAAAATTATTATTGACGGAAAACGGCATTTTAAACCTTACGACACACTGTCAAAAATACCACTGGTTGTTATTCATGTGGTAAAAGCCCGAAACACTCTTGGATATATGAAAATACAATTACATAATGTTGTTGTATTATGTATCGATGATCTGATCATAAAAATTAAATCAAAGCAAAATTTCCATTGGAAGAATTTCTAAACCACAGACCGAAACGTCGGAATTTATCATTTTTAAAATTACAAATTAGCTTTTTTTTGTTTTAACTGACCGAACTAGTGCGCCGAAACCACTTTTCGTTTATTCTACAAATACGGTCGATATCATAACTACTTTAGTTCTATCTTTTGTTATCCAACTGTTGGAGTAGACTGTAGACTGTAGACTGTAGAGAATACTTGGCCAGTAATGAATAATTTATGGTGCACTGGCTTTATTTAGTTAAACAGTAGAACGTAAACGGTAGACTGACTTGTAAAAAAAGGACTTGTACTTGTACGATAAAAGAGTAAAATTCTATTTCCTCTGTGCAACAGAGCCGAGGCTGAAGGTGTGACTGCTGGAGAACGTGCCGCTGGCGAAGACGACTCGCATGGTAAGCCCATCAAGCCCGTACATCGCGATATGGTATACATATTGTATATTCCAAGGCCGTTCGATCGAAAGATCGAACATGTACGTAGATGATTAACGAATCAGCGCCAACGTTGGTAGCTCTGGTTACTTTTTCTGACAAGTCCAACTTGTCTTCTTCCAATGGTAGTCGAAACGATACAGGAACGATCATCATTCAGTGTTCCGTTCAACTACAAAAATCGACAAGAATTATGTCTTTTTTGTTTCATCTTTTTTTTTTGGTCTTTTTTTTTTGTTTCAATGTACTACTAATACAATATGTACCGTACGGTTTCGCTTGCCACGTATCTTGTACACTTAACTCTTAGGCGACTGGTTTTACAAACTGGTTTTGTTCGGATAAGCATGAAATCGCTAACAGCACGTTTATTTTTGCCTCCTTCCCCCCAACCTGTGTCGAAACCAACGAACCCCGCTTCCCCATAATCCTTCTCGCCCAACTGCGAATCCCTCCTAAATGCACCCTAAAAATGCGGCACGGAATGCACAAACCACCGCAGTGGCACATCGCAAGGCTTCTACACGTACACCACAGCCTCAAGACAAATCCAAGGAAGGTGAGTGTCCCGATGGTATAAGAAGTAATGATCTTATTTCCCAAACTACTTGGTACTTGATCACGAACCTACCTTTCGACATGTGCCTTATGAAGGATTAAGCGTTGCGTTACTTTGCTCCTACGTCGCGTCGTTCAACGTATGCAGCATAATGCAGCATATTTCCTGCCTCGCCATACGTTCATCTTTGCTCCCTTTCATTCATTCACGATTAACGAGTGCGAGGGGTTGTGATCAATCATTTTCAGGGCGTAGAGAGATCGCAATAAGCGAGCTGGTGCATCGTGTGTACTAATCTTACTGTTTTTAATTACCATTACGCTATCAACTACCAGTGCCTCGTGTTAAATACATATAAACCGATCGTATCGTTCCGCTGCTTTTCAGCTGGCGAATCCGTATTCCTGCCCCGTAGACGAGATTCCGGTATTTGATGGTTCAATTGAATTTTATATTTAGATTCCGCTATTGATCCTTTAAGCTGGTGATGGAGCATAAGATTAAATCATCCGCCCATGGCAGGGTTCTACGGCAGATCTTCTTTCTTCCCTCTCGCATTAAAGTTAACCCGTATTGTGCAGTCGTAGCTATAGATAGCAACGAATGCTTCATCATTCTCTGGTTAGGTACCCATTCAAGATTCATCGAGCAAACGGGTTATGTTCGCAATATGGGTTGGCCATGGATCTCACGGAAACTTCGAGTCTTTCAGCATATTCGTTGAGCAACTACACACGCCTATCGCTGTCATCATAATTCTTATGCGCACTCGCTTATTTTTCTTCTTTTTTTTTTTAATCAACTCTTTCTAGCAGGTGACGGAGTTGTTCTACCAGAGACACGAAACCATTCATTAAAACAGTGTTTTCGATCGCCCAGCCGAAGGCGCAGTTCCAATCGCACGTTGCATGATTGATGTGTGCGTCATTAAAATCCCTCAAACAAGCTGGTACAAGCCAAGTACAAGCAGCACGAACTAAACTTGGTAAAAAAACTCATCTTGTCTAAAACGTAAGCACGCGCGTAACCCTCGCTTCTTATCTGCATGTGGAATCTCCCGTTGCTACTGCAAAAGCTTCTAGAGCAACTTGTACCAGCATCTTCTCGATGAATGCATTCGTTGAATGGAATTGATATGTTGCAAGTTCATAACAACACTCACCACTAGCATATACTTTCATTTCTCCTCCCATTATTGACTAATCGACTTTGCCGATAACTTTTGTTCGAGTAACTATATTACGTAGGCGTTGACAATAGTATTACATGTTGAATTTGGTGTGTGGTGTAGTGCATGTTCAGAAACCTGCACGTCTATCCATGCGAGGAGAAGCAACACCACCTGCCACCCCCTCGTCCACAAAACCTCCGCAAGGTCTATCCAGTCCAACAAGTAAGTTCACTTAAAGGATCACTATTTGCTTTATTTATATCCCCCGCGGGTCGAGACAAAACGTGAAATCGTACGATAAATAGTCCATGATATCTGACATCTTCGAGGTTTCTGCAAGCGTACAGTTGGGAGAATTTACATTTGCCCGTGTGGAATATTCCTAATCATGTATGGCTGAAGAAATTCGGCTCGTCGTCTGTACTGGGCCGAGTCTCTCTCGGGCCAGCTGGACAGATATTGCCGAACTTGTCGACGAACTGACAAGCCTCCAGGACTCGTAGCGTCTCGTCGACGGAACGCGACAGACATATCTCGCTGATGGAGACGTGTCGAATCAATTGACTCGTATCTATCACGAAGAGCGCCTTCAGTGATATCCCTAGCTCCTCGTCGAGTACTCCGTACGCCTTGGATATCCTGTGATTGTTATCGGATAGGACGGCGATGTTCATGTGGCCCAGGCCACCCTGCTTCCGCGGGGTCAGGATCCACGCTAGGTGCGAATACTGGGAGTCCGTGGAGATCGCCACTACCTCGCAGCCTTTCACGTGGGAGCAAATTGAAATTAGAAATTAGATTCCCAATGTTTATTAGAGAGACTCGGTTTAGAATCGCATGCCTATCGTGTACCTAGCTTCTGGAATTCTTCAGCACGGTCGCTGAACTGTATGATTTCGGTGGGGCAAATGAAAGTGAAGTCGTACGGGTAGAAGAGCAGTATCAGATACATTCCCTTGTAATCGTCCAGCGCTATGTCTTTGAGTTTCAACTCGACCACTGCGACGCCTGACCAAGCAGGTGCGGGACTCGACAACGCAGGCAGTACACGCACCTCCGGATCGTGTGGCTCGCGTGGCTCCTCGCCACAGCACAGATCCTTGTGCTCCAATGCCCTCTGCCCTAGAAAATGCCTCGCGTTCGCCATCGTTATCGATACACGCGTTTCCGCGGACGGACGTGAACGTTGCTGACCGCAGTTTTCTATGGTTAAAAACAAAAGTTGAATAGAAGGCTCGACAGCGTAAGAAATTTTATAGAGTGGAACGGAATTTTAGCGAATGCCCGATTCACCCAACTCCCGTTATCTGTAGTCGCAGCAACAGTTTTGTCTTGGAATTTTGCTGTAAAAGTTCCCTCGGGTACATACCTTACACGCTGCCTTTCCGTAGGAGTATTTTACAAGGTGTTTCCAGAGTCTACTCTAGAGATCTCTCGCATGAAGCATGCTGCATGAGCATTTAAACTATTTAAAGGATCAACTTAAGATTGTCTCGCAGTAACGAAACCTTACCCGCCATGAAATTCCGCAAGCTATAGGCTCTCGATGTTGAAGAGTAAGTAGCTAATAATGTCGTCCTGTGTGTTGCGTGTATCGTTGAAAGCTCCGAAAGGTGGAAGCGGTTCCGAGTCTGGTACTTTAAGACGTAAGGAACGTAGTCGCAGCAAGTCGCCGTTCAGGAGCTTCCGCTGGAGGAAATCGGCCAAGTCACCGAGTTTAGATCGCAGTGGCGTGAGTGATGATGAGCGCAGTATATCTGGTAAGCAAACACACGTTTAGACGAGGAGACGTAATATGATGGAATTAACATTAGCCGTAAGAGACATTTAACTTTTAACTTGAAAGCGTGTCGATTAAGAACCAAGTAGATATAAATAAGCTAATAAGAATTCTGCATTGTCCAGGTGCGATGGCTTTCTGACGAAACGAGCCTCGTCGCGATCGTCAACCAACTACTAATCCTCTTACTTTCAGCTTCGTCCAACATGGAACAACTCGTGGAACACAGATAATAGATGTACCTCTTATGCTTAGAGTGGGGTTTTTCAATAATGATACTGATTGTGCCATGCGAGATGAGACGTTAGAAAGCTGGGATAAGTTTGTGTTGCATCCTACTAATCGTATGCGATCCAAGTCGATCTGTATCGTGAATGCGTGTACGTTATGGGTGATATTTGGTAAACCGTGTAGGCCTTTAGGCTCTCCCCAGACATACGATGTACCGACCTACATATGTACCTTGTAATCGTTAAATTGCATTACGTTGTTCGCAGCTCCGCCGTGCACGGCAAACAATCGGGACATTGTTTAACTGTAACGTAGATGATCCTGCCTGTTTATAGTGTTTATACCGTTATATCGTTCGTTCGCTCGGTGGCTCTTAAGTAACGTTTCGCTTTCCAGAACAACGAAGCCCCACCGACGACGAGTTCGAAGGCGTGCTGCAACGAAAACACGAATGGGAGAGCACAACGAAGAAAGCATCAAACCGATCCTGGCAGAAGGTTTACATGGTTGTTCGCGGGCAAAGCTTGTACGTGTACACGGACCAAAAGTCATACAAAGCCGCGCCTGATCAGCTCTACAAAGGGGAAGTTCCTCTTGACCTCAGAGGCGCGACCATCACCGTAGCGAATGATTACACTAAGAAGAAACATGTCTTCCGCGTCAAGTAGGTCTCCTGTAATTAAACGCCAACGGTACAGCAGCTCTTCTCACAGAGCCTCTTCTACAGTGAAACTTGGTTGGCGGTGTGATGTGTTGCAGGTCGCAAAGCGGATCAGACTTCCTGTTCCAGGCCAAAGACGACACCGAGATGAACGAGTGGGTCTCTGTACTGAATCAAGCGGCGCAGGGCGCGTCGGGTGCCAGCACGTCCAGGGCGCACACTTTGCCCGCGCCTACGCAAGCCGAGACAAAGCGGCGTAGCTTCTTCACTCTCAAGAAAAAGTGAGTTTAGAGTATAGAAAGGGAATGAAACGCGTGCCCTACGTTATTGCCGCGCGACGCCAACATATCGCGTTAACTTGACGAGATGTCTTGGAATCCAATCGGGATTAGGGGAGGAAGCACATTCTTCGCTTTGCCCGCTTTATCGAAATCATTCGTGCCTGCTATCCGTTCAGATCGTGCAGAAATCGTGCTTAATATCGGAGCGAGCCATTTCAAGTCGTGAATTTGGTAGTTAAATGGAGGCAGTGGCGCTCATGGTGTTCCACTTTATTATCGTCTGTGTTACTCTCCCACGTTCTTTTTCGAGACGATTCTTTCGACGCTCGATACGCGCGCGTTTACGTTAACGCGTGGCTGAGTTTTATGGCTTCTCGTATATCACTGGCGAAGCAAGTTGTTGGCCCAGTGCAAGTGGCGTACAGAAGTAGGTCGAGTCGAATGAACCATAACGTTTTAAACTTAAACACATCTCGAGCTTCCGAGTTTGGAACAACGACCTTGAAGAAGAACGTGTGAATTGGGTATTTTTTTTACTAACAATAAGTAGTCGAATTGGCACCAGTGGAGATAAGTCGGTCCTGCCTCGATCACTTGACTGCTGAATTTATGATTTCAGTATATCTCTACCAACAAGCCTTACTTAAACGAGTGTTGCGCGAAGAAATCGGCACCGTAATGTAATTAGCGTTAATCGACGAATATGGTAATTGACCGGCTGGAAAGGCCGCGTAATCCTACATTCGCAGTGGTAACTTGATACTGTCTGTTCTTTTGCATTTGATTGATCGCCTCTCGTCGTCTCCGATTTACTCCGAGAGCCAAGTAAACTAAGCTCCATTGAACGTCGAAGGCGTGGGTACTAGGGTGGCTCTTATTTTCGATTTTTGAATTTTCATCGGGGCACCCTCCAGAATAGATCCAAATAATTAAAAAAAAATCTGTGTAAAGTTTCAGCTCGATCGGATAACGGGAAAGGTTGCCCCTGGGCCGTTAAACATTTAAATCATTATTTAACAGCTCGCGAAGTCGATTTTATATAAGGTCTTCCAAGTTATTGATTAAATCAAAAAATATGTCAAACAAAAGTTGTAGATCCGGACAAGGAGCATCTTTTTTGGTGTATTACTATTTTTCGTGCGACAAACGGTTTTCGAAAAAAATCCGAAAAACTAAAAAAAAAAACTTTTTTTTTCAAATTTTGAAAGTTTAAATGCTTCTAGAACGCTTTTTATTTGTGAAGGTGAACAAAAAAATGGATGTTTTATTTTCGAGGACTATTTTTTAAACATTTAAAGGGGGGCATATATCGAAATATGCAAACAAGATAAAAAAAAATTCTTCTTATTTTCAGTGTTTGATATGTGATGAATGTTTCCTGAAAAGTTGGGGTCGAAATTCGCAAAAATATCGGAGATATAGACATCAGATATGATCATTTTACCCGAAATCATGACGTCTATATCTCCGATATTTTTGCGAATTTCGACCCCAACTTTTCAGGAAACATTCATCACATATCAAACACTGAAAATAAGAAGAAAATTTTTTTTTATCTTGTTTCCATATTTCGGTATATGACCCCTCCTTAAATGTTTAAAAAATAGTCCTCGAAAATAAAAATTCCATTTTTTTGTTCATCTCAATAAATAAAAAGCGTTCTAGAAGCATTTAAACTTTCAAAATTTGAAAAAAAAGAAGGTTTTTTTGTAGTTTTTCGGATTTTTTTCGAAAACCGTTTGTCGCACGAAAAATAGTAATACACGAAAAAAGATGCCCCTTGTCCGGATCTACAACTTTTGTTTGGCATATTTTCTGATTTAATCAATAACTTGGAAGACCTTATATAAAATCGACTTCGCGAGCTGTTAAATAATGATTTAAATGTTTAACGGCCCAGGGGCACCCTTTCCCGTTATCCGATCGAGCTGAAATTTTACACAGATTTTTTTTTAATTATTTGGAACTATTCTGGAGGGTGCGCCGAAGAAAATCTTGAAAAAATTTTTTACCAAGAGTAAATAAGAGCCACCCTAGTGGGTACTATAACGGACGCATTGCTTCATCTTTTATTTAATGTCATTGATCATGATTAGAAGTGTGGTGGCCGGTGATCAACAGGGCGGCTCGGAGCATGAATCGGTCGAAATCATTTCGAGGTCTTCTCATAGTCCATTCCATCGCATACGATTTAGCGCTGGCAGACCATCCATTCACATTCGATCATATTTTGCATTTATCATATTTTAGAAAAGCCAAAAAGTAGAAAGCGAAACCAATGAACGTAAGAAAACGGTACACAATTGGAACAACATTTAGTGATTGCGGTGAGTCGCACAACAATCCTAGATCATCATCTTACCGTCGTACTTACTGCACGATTAATTAATTGATCATCGTTACCAATTGTTTTCTGTCCTTCTGCTCCTTACGTTTCGTTCCTTTCTTTCATTACCTATGATTAGCATCTCGAGAAGTACGAGAAGGGAATGTTCTTCCAATTGTGAATGCGGAATGATCATATCGAGGTTCTCTAAATGGGAGAATGCATTGTATGTTGCAGTGCTTACTGTGTTTCATATGCGCGCTAGAGAGTCCCTTTCAGTTTCCGTGAAACTTTGGAGTCGCTAATTACAGTCATTTTTCGTTATCCGTTAGCTATAATTTATTCAAACGATACCTGCGCGGTTACGTTTGTAGACTGATCAAGTAATGCGAGTACTTTGTACACACACACACATATACCAGCTGAAGTAAAGCGAAAAGGTTCTCAACCTTTTGCTTCACCTTTTATAGACCACATTGCTCTAGAGAAATGCTCTATCACAAGCAGAGGATCGGTGAGAGCTATAATATCTAATTAAATGTTAAATGTTCCAGCATTATAAATTCTAAGATTACGCATTCGAGAGTTCTAGAGCTTAGAGAATATACATTTCCACAAGTGTCACGACACGAATAAGCGCGAGGGCCGAAAGACTAAAGGCGCTTTCGGTTCCATGAGATTCAGTGTCGGCTGATCAACGAATAATGATGGGCGCTGACTGTATTGCACGACAAACTCTTGTAATTCAGCGACAAAACATTTCCAAACGTTTCTACGATTTCGAAAGGTCATAACGACTCGGATATATGAAACACAATGGTTTTTAACGTGTCACATTATTCAAACAGCTCAATTCACAGGCGCTTCTTATTCGCATTTCTTCGTTGCTTTCACGAAACGTTTTCTTTCCGTTCGCCTAGTATGCGTAGATCACATATTACGATATTGCGTACCTATCATTGTTGGATTATATTTTTTGGCGCTATCGTTTTATCATTGCTTACTCATTACATCATCATTTCTTCACGCTTCTTTGCTGCCCAAGGGCTATCAAACATATTTTTTTTATATATACATATATATATGTATAAAATAGAAAAGAAATTGAACTTTGTTACCTTCCTTATTGGAGGTAACTTGTACCACGCTACATCCAAAAGTGCGCAGCTCCTGAAGACGGGGCTGTGTTGATGCATATTGGTAATATTACTTTAATTGTACGAGATTTGTGTGTAGCGTTCGTATGCCCGTCAAACTTTGAGCGATAGTTTAGTATTGATTTAGCAGCATTATAAGATATCTTGAGATGTAGTAATGTTCTACCCATACATACATACATACTTACTAGGGTGGCTCTTATTTTCGATTTTTGAATTTTCTTCGGGGCACCCTCCAGAATAGTTCCAAATAATTAAAAAAAAATCTGTGTAAAGTTTCAGCTCGATCGGATAACGGGAAAGGGTGCCCCTGGGCCGTTAAACATTTAAATCATTATTTAACAGCTCGCGAAGTCGATTTTATATAACGTCTTCCAAGTTATTGATTAAATCAAAAAATATGCCAAACAAAAGTTGTAGTTCCGGACAAGGAGCATCTTTTTGGTGTATTACTATTTTTCGTGCGACAAACCGTTTTCGAAAAAAATCCGAAAAACTAAAAAAAAAAAACTTTTTTTCAAATTTTGAAAGTTTGAAAGCTTCTAGAACGCTTTTTATTGATGAAGGTGAACAAAAAAAATGGAATTTATATTTTCGAGGACTATTTTTTAAACATTTAAGGGGGGGGGGCATATACCGAAATATGCAAACAAGATAAAAAAAATTCTTCTTATTTTCAGTGTTTGATATGTGATGAATGTTTCCTGAAAAGTTGGGGTCGAAATTCGCAAAAATGTCGGAGTACGCATTAGAAGTCAAGTATGCTCATTGGTGGCAGAGACGTAACAGCATTAACCTTTAGGGTTGAAAATGAAAACTACACATTTCTTTCAGTCTTCATAAATAATAAATGTTTGATATACATGTAAATTTTCACAATTTGAAAAAAAGTCGGACATGAAATCTTGCACTTTTTAGGCAATAAAAAAGAAACTATGAATCAAATAAAATATCCACGCCGTCACAAAACTGAGTAACAGTGTTTCATATAGCCATGCAAAATTTGAAGTAAATCGGTTGAATAGTATTCGAGTAATCGTGGGTAACATGCTAGAAAATCATGATATCCAAAAAAATGCATTTGAATACCTCACTTCTGACGTCTATATCTCCGATATTTTTGCGAATTTCGACCCCAACTTTTCAGGAAACATTCATCACATATCAAACACTGAAAATAAGAAGAAAACATTTTTTTATCTTGTTTGCATATTTCGGTATATGCCCCCCCCCCTTAAATGTTTAAAAAATAGTCCTCGAAAATAAAAATTCCATTTTTTTGTTCACCTTCATAAATAAGAAGCGTTCTAGAAGCATTTAAACTTTCAAAATTTGAAAAAAAAATTTTTTTTTTAGTTTTTCGGATTTTTTTCGAAAACCGTTTGTCGCACGACAAAAAGTAATACACCAAAAAAGATGCTCCTTGTCCGGATCTACAACTTTTGTTTGACATATTTTTTTATTTAATCAATAACTTGGAAGACGTTATATAAAATCGACTTCGCGAGCTGTTAAATAATGATTTAAATGTTTAACGGCCCAGGGGCACCCTTTCCCGTTATCCGATCGAGCTGAAACTTTACACAGATTTTTTTTTAATTATTTGGAACTATTCTGGAGGGTGCCCCGAAGAAAATATTGAAAAAAATTTTTACCAAGAGTAAATAGGAGCCACCCTAATACATACACACAGTTTGGTCCATTTCAATCTGTCTACTTTTGTTTCATAGATTGTTTGTCATTGATAATGAGATGTTGCAGACAGAGATTAAAGTGTATCGAAGAAGAAGAAGATACCTTGCAGATGACAAAAATTAGAGATCTTATTCGACCGACTTTAATGCCCGTTCAAGATATTTTCTATGACAAACAGTCATCCAGATATCAGAGTGGGAGAGATGAAAATAGACTACATACTGTGTTCCCTTGGGGAAACTCCACGTAACTGTTGCTCGATACACGAGTGACAAGTTTCAAAGAGGCTAGAGCACAAATAAATAATAGGCTAGAGAGTAAATAATAGGTATAAAGTCAAAGATGATTATTCTTTTAAAGGAAGAATGTTTAGGTTCTGACTATATCGATAAGCAATATCATTGCTAATGGTCAAGATCCCTACATGATGAGAGAGAGAGAGAGAGAGAGAGAGAGAGAGAGAGAGAGAGAGAGAGAGAGAGAGAGAGAGAGAGAGAGAGAGAGAGAGAGAGAGAGAGAGAGAGAGTTTTTGTTGCAATCTTTTCCTTTATGCCTTGTCAGTAAAGTATTTAATGTCGGTTTGCTCTATGCCTCGCTGATGAACACTTTTCCTGCGATGTTGGGTAAAAGATCTGCAAGCCCTAGCATCCAAAATACACGGTGTCGAGGACACATGTATCCCCCCCCCCCCCACACCTGTATCAATAGTGCATTGAATGTTTTGATTTAACGTTCGGTTTGTTTTGCCAATTTTCAGCTAAACCGGAGCAGTGAAGTTCGGTATAAGCCGCTCCAGCACAACACACACGTTTAAAAGAGAAATGTTTCGTCGCTCTGCGTGATTAAAAGCAACGCTAACATGTAACAGTAAGGAGAGACATACACACAACACGCGGTCATGGGTGTTTACCAAATTAATGTTCAAGGACGACCTTTCGCTAAACGAGTCATTTAACGATGATACGCCTACATCTCGACTACTATCAGCTACCGAATAAACATAGAATATTTAAACAGCTGTCTGTACGTATTAAAACACTTGACGCGCGCGTAGGCCATTCGAAGTCTAATTGCGTTTTAGTTATCGAGGGAATTTTTCGGACACTTTGCAATATATCGCTAGTTGAGAAAGCGACACACACAACACAAACACATTCGGTATGTCCCACGTTAGCGTGACCGAGGTTTACTCACTTGGATGTATCGATCACGAAAACAATTGTATCTTTGCACGCTATCTCTGTTACGTCGTCTTTTAAATGCCATTCGAGTTATCTTTTCAACGTGATGCTCCATCGTAATAATATATCACGGCATATATGTATATCATGTTGCGCTTCATATCTATTTACAACAATGTAATGTTTCATTTCTATTAAACCAAAACGATCGTTCAAGCCAGTATCAGATTGCTGCGAGTCATTTTGTCGGTTTAATAAACGCGAGGCCAGTAATTCAATCTTTAAAGAGGCACTTTGTACCGAGAATCGAACCGCACGCGTTGCTCAAAGTAATCGAAACAACTGAATGTCGGAGGAGCTTGCGCTACTTGGGTACCGTTACTTCAGAATACGATCTTCCATTTTGAGCAGTGCGTTCGCCAGTGTCAGGTGCAAAGATTTTCCATCTTTTTACACGCTGCATGATTCTTTGGATACGTCATTATTAAAGAGGATCTCGCGACGCAAACAGTGCCTTAAGAGGACTGTACTTTCTGTCACTCTGAATATTTGCAAGAACGCTTGATAAACGCTGGGCCAAGGGGAAATATCCTCGGCCGCGAACTCTTTTATACTCTGTAGGCGAAACTTTGGCAAGTGATCATTGTTACATACTTTGTGTCCGGGAAGAGATTGTCGAGACAACTTACGCAGCAATCTGATACGTTACCGGTGGTTACCTGTATCGCTCATCTCGAGGCGCGAAGAGTATTTTCTTCCCGGATTCGCAAACTCTTCATTTCTACACACGTATGTACGTACGCGCATTGTACTTTTTTTTTAATTTCGCGTATTTCCCGCAAACGATTCGTTTGCGTTTCGATGACTGCCATATACTTTTAAGAAGCACACTAACTTGGGACATGAATATATAAATATATAAATAAATATATAAATATATATATATATAAATATAAATTAGCTTTTAACAAATTGTTAAATATGCTCCGCGCCCTAAGGGAAAACGCATTGGAGAATTATAAAGAATGGAGAACACTGTGTAATAATTCAAAGAGTTTCCTCCTAATATACGATCATAAATGATATCATGATTCTACGGAATTAAAAACAGAGAGAGAGAGAGAGAGAGAGAGAGAGAGAGAGAGAGGGGGAGAGAGAAGAGAAATATTTAATTGTTCTTTAGACTTCTCCGCGTACGATTACAGTTTTTATCAAGCGAGTAACCATGGACATGAATCATATTGATGGATCGTCGTCATTCTTTGGTTCTGTTCGAAATGTCTCGCTCGGTTGATCCTAACTGCAGTTGTCCGCCACTTGCGAATTCGCGCGATTGTTAACTTTCTTTTTTTTTTTTTTTTAAATATTTATCACCTTCGCCGTTCTGTTTCGTAGACTTTAAGGATGACCCAGGCAAAGTTTTTAAGAAGAGTACCGCGCTTGAAACCCTTTTCCAAGGGAATATTGACTTTTTAAGGAAAGCTCGTTTCTGTTCTATCGTCCCGTTCCAATGCGACTCGACCAAGCTGATATCGACTTGTTCCACGTTCTGGTATGCAACTCTATTATCGCTCTTTTCGATGTTTCTTTGAAAATCGATAACGACATTCAAATCTCCGTGGACCCTCTGATCAACACATGTTTAGAATACATAATACATAATATGTTGGTGGAATATCTCATGTTTTTTTTACTATTGTACCGCGTACGCTTCACTGATTTGTACATACAATCACTGGTAACGCAGTAATGCCTAGAGGACGGATGGAAAAAGTAGCAAGAAGGAACGGAAAATAATCAAAAAATCGACGAACACGTTCGCTTATTCTAATTTCATGCATGCGCATTTAGTGGATATTTTTTATTAAATATTCGGAGTCGCATTGCTACACTACACACACACACATACACACACAACTTGATATTTCATAGCTATGTGTTTTATATATAAATATATATAAATATAAATACAAAATAAAGAAGGACAGTAAATTATAAGGAATAAAAAATTATTATAATATAGATAATATATGGTAATTGTAAAACTATCCTTCGGTACTTGGTGTACAGAAGAACCCCTCCCCGATAAACTCTTCCTATACTTCCTATCCTATCTTTCCCGGTAAGACGTCCTATGGGGAAATATTATCGAGGAAATTTCTTAAAAGGATAATATTCCGAAAAATCTTTACCCGGAAATAAATTGCCGCGAATAGCCGTAGCTTGCCGCTAATTTAGTATGACATACAGGACCAGAAGGCGAACATATTTCCTTAATAAGTCCCAATATTTGTTAATTTATTTACAATCCGAGGTCCTAGGACCCTTCTAGAGGCTCTGCTACATACTTTTGCAGTTATACTTGAAAATGTAATCCTGTAACAGCTTTCAGCAGTGATTTCTGTATAGATTCTGTTCATAAGCTCGCAGTTATTAATAAATCTTCGATACTCAAATTCCCTGTGTCATTATTTATGTACTATTATGCACACATTCCCATTCCTCTCGCTAATGCTTTATGCATTTTTCGAGTTACATTCGAAAATAGAGATCCTTAAGATCGCGTAACATTAAGTAATATTATCGAGCGTTTTTCGAAGCAGTAATCGCTGCATCGTATAACATAACGAGTCGATAGTAACGCGGTTCCCATAAGGTAGGGTGAAAGCACTAGTAGTCGACCACTTTTATTATTTAGCTTAAAGAAATAAGTACTGAAATAAAGAATTTATTAAATGACAATTTTATATTATATTTTGAATTTCTAACTTTACAATGCGACAAAAAGCGCCCTTCATAGGTAAAAAAAATAAATGCTTTTAAAGTAATTTGCAAACTAATTTTGATTCTACATGCGCCATTGCTGTTTTCTAACCCGAGAAACATAAGTGTGCTTTGAATAGAAACGACAAATGTAATTCAGTTCTATACATTTTTTACTGGAAAATTATGCTATTCCACTGAAAAAGCGTCAACAATTTTATATGCGCTTCAAAAATTTAAAAAAAATGGGATAATTTATTTATTTATGGGCATTGAGCTATAAGTATACCTGGAGAGAGAACAGCAATGGGAAGAAGTAGAGGCGACAGCGGTCAGAGAAAAATAGAAGATTACGGGTGAACCTATCCTTCTTCTTCCTATTATCCCTCTCACTCTGTACTATCATGTAGTAAATGTGCTATGTTCATTGAGCTCAATGAACATAGCACACTCCCTCTTTTTCTCTGACCGGCCGCCATTGCTCTGTTCCCTCTCCAGATATTCTTATAGCTCAATGTTTATTCGTTATTTTAAGTAAAATAGTTTAAGGTGACAGTAATTGGTTAGGTGTCAGTAATTGGGTCCTTTACCCTATATGTATATAAATGCGACAAAATGCTGTTGTTTCCTTGTAACGGTAAGATATCTAAAAATTACAATACTTTTCAAAAAGAAAGGTAGCTGTCGACGTCTCAATGACTGGTTGCATTTCACCCCATTTCGATTCAATACGTTCTGCTGGCCGAGAGTGCCGCTGAACGTCCGCACAGGGTTACCAGGCGATCCAGTACGCGTACTGGCATATATGACGTCACTTAGCTTGGATTGGCTCGGCGTTGACATGACGTCACGGCGTCACCAATCAAATATAAGTATTCCCCTTCTCCTAAACCGTATGACGTCATATAGGCCAGCACACCGCCATTTTTTCAGTACGCCTGGCAACCCTGCGTCCGCAACCCACCTGAACCCACCTTACAGTTTACACGCATACTACGGCAGCTAGTGGCCACAGGGTGGGGGAACTGCTCACGGCGTCGCTCTTCGCTTTGCTCACGAGCAATCGAGAGCGCTCTTGCCCGCCACAGCCTAGCTGTGCAGGCATACAGGATTGGGTCGTATGTAATCCAATGTGATCGATGCTAGGGAATCTGCACTGGCATCGTTCTGGTGCTGCACTGGCATGGTTGGGCATGGTGCTGGAGCTGGACTAGTACAGTGCCAGTGCAGTCTCCCGAATTTGCTATTAGCTTCTACAGAGGCATTTTGTAGGGAGCGCAGAGGCTCGGCCTCTATAGATGAAAACTTTGAACCCGTTTTTCCCGAAACATCATTTTTTCACATGGTGCAGGTAAAATCTCAAAATCTATCATACCGATTGCTTTATAAATTGACCTGCTTATTCTGCACACCTATGCCTCTGGCCGGTACTACGACCAAGTATTTCTGTTGAGCCTAACCTACTTTTAAAATCTAAAATAGCATAGAAAACACAGCCAAAATACATTGATTCTTGTATTTTGCCCGCCATTTTGTTAATTTTAAGGATAAATCATTTATTCTAGTACGGGCCATAGCGACAGTCATACTGATCAAGAATCTGTTTGTATTTTTGGTTTCAAATAAGTCCAACTGCTGAAATCACCTGCACGAGCGAGGCATGAATTTTTAAACATGTCATCAAAATCGCCTTCAAAACCATTTTAAATGCAATAATTTTATTACTTTTACATTTTTTATTTACTATAGAAATGTAGTTTAATCAATAGAAAAAAGTTTTATTCCATTACTATAATTCCTGTCTTCGCAAGAAATTCCTGAAAATTGCTGAATTTATCGGCGCGCTAACCAGAATGACCCCTTAAAGGTCTCATCATAGGAGGATGTATAAGGTAAATGTCCCCATTTCTGCTCATTTCGTATTTTTCTTATTATTATAAGCGTTACGTTTGTACTATAGTTGCAAGAAAATAATTCTAAATTATTTGAACATTTACTCGAGTGTTGCACGAGGTTGGGGCCTCAAGTGCAGCTAATCAAAGTGCAGCATAAGCAACGGAAAAACTTTTAAAACGAGAGACTCATCCCAGTAAACAAACTGACCGCAGTATGCCAGCAGATTGGCAGCAGATTCGAGGAGATCCCGACGTCAGATTGGGGACCTACTATGTCCGCATTTCACTATGGTTTTGTGGTCAGAGCCGGATGTCAGGATCTGACATCAGATTGACGGCAGATACCGAGCAGATCCTGCTGCCGTCAGTGATGCCAGAATCGAGGAGATCCTGACGTCAGATTGGGGACCTACTATGTCCGCATTTCACTATGGTTTTGTGGTCAGAGCCTGATGTCAGGATCTGACATCAGATTGACGGCAGATACCGAGCAGATCCTGCTGCCTCATAGTGGGAGTAAGGATTTGTCCCACGTCCCACGATTCTGGCATCACTGCTCGCAGGTTAAGGCAGCACAATCTGTCGGCTTTCTGCTGTCGGTCTGCTTTCATCATCAAATATAACAAATCCTGTATCAAATCTGTAGTCTTTCTGTCACAAACATTTGTAGTCAGGCGTTGAGCAAAATCTGCTAAAACGGACGTGGCTGACTGGGATGATTTTTCGATCGTGTTCCAGCTGGTTGTGCTAAGGAACAGCGTCACTATTGGTATTCGATAATTGGGCAGAAAATAGTTTTTGCGGTAAAAGTTCTTATTTAATAACAAAAACAAATACCGTATTGTGCTCTGGATTTAGATTTTTTACTATTTTTAATTTATTTAAGTAGAAAACAGATGAGTAGGTTCGGGGTCAAGCGAATCACGGTCATGTCCGCATTTCTACTCACCAAAATTTTAGTAACATAACCTCACAATTCAATGTATGCTGTAACCTCTATTTCTATTCGAAGGAATTTTATTTTTTGTTTATCATTATTTTATGCTTTACTGTTGTGTTATAAAACCTCTGCATAGAAGATGTAACTTACTTTAACCTGAAAAGGCAACATATTATGTGAGCAGAAATTGGTACAAATGGTGAGTAGAAGTACGTACATCGCTATTTTTCGTGAGCAAAAATACGGACATTTAAGTATTGCATTGTATTTAATTACAAATTACTAACAGTTAAACGTGTTGAAATATCTTTCTTAAATAGTTTTCGAATTGGTTGATTTATTATTAAAGAATTAATCAATTACTCTGCAACTTTTGATCACAAACAAATTTTTTACATCTTCTTTATGACGAGTAACCTCTTAAATGAGTAAGGTGAATTGGGACATTCACCTTATTCCCTCCGAGAGGTCCTCGAATTGGCACCCACGGTCCAATCATCAATGGTATCGGTTGAAAATTCTGAGCAAAGAAATGAATGAGTTTTATATCATGGCTGAGTGTAAATGTAAATACAGTACCTACCCTATAATAAATAGGAATATGTTCAATATATCGTTGTAGGGGAACCCTTTGTTCTCTAGGCCCATCTCTTTGTCGTCTCTCCCATGGAGTTTCTCTGGATCCATTTGTTTCCCTCCCGTCTCGAGAATGATCTCTGGGCCGCTCGCGATGGTCTCGGCAACATCTCTCACCATCTTTCCGCTCTTTACTATGATCTTTCTCTCTATGTAAATAATGCAATAGTCTGGTAAAATACAATTCCCCGAAGTTTGTGTAGTATCAATTTACAAATTTGTTAAAAAATCTTAACACTAATTGCAATAGCTTTGCTGTGTTGCAAAGTATTATTGCCACTTCAGGCACGAACCTGGGGTGACGGCACGACCGCGACGTGCGCCTAGGACTGTCATTTCGGGTTCTTGTAAGACTCAAGGACGCCGAACGCCTTTTCAACGTTTTCGACTTGTTTTCTAAAAATTAAAATGTCCATATTTGCGAAACAGAAGTTGTAATAAATCTTAGCAATTTGAAATAATAAACATACCTGAATTTTCCAAATTCACAGTTACGACAGTACGATGTTCCTCGACATCTTCTGTTTCAGTTATTGCTCTCTTTATTTCTTCTCTATCGAATATCGGCTTGGATCCCTCTCCTACAGTTAAGTTCAGTAAATTTATTAATAGAAAAGCAATCGTATGTAGAAATCGGAAAAGCATTTAAGGGAAGAGGTCACTGAAACTTTGAAATCCGAAAATATTTGAAACATGCGAAATTCCTTTTAAGGGAAGGAAGTAGGTTCGAAATAAAGTCCTTGCTGCCAGGGTAGACTCAGTTTTAATTATTACTTTTCATACAATTTACAATACATTGCAAAAATCAAGCATAACTTCAAAAATCTTCTTGCGCAAAGTGTGTGATGCCACAGCCTCCAGGTTTTGCAGCGAAGAAGGGTCCATGGTAGAGTAAAAAGTTGTGTATCGAGAAGTTCCTACGTCTCATACTTTTTGAGCTAAAAATTATTGAATTTATTAAATGTAAAAAATGCAATATTTGATTAAAATTTTGAGGAAAAACAAGCATACCGCAAAGAGTTTTGCAGATTTCTTCATGCCGATACACAATTTTCTTGGTCTCATGTTGCTCTTCAAGTATGCCAAGCTGCAAGAGAATCAGACCAACAGTTTTGCGCAAGGAACATTAAATATATTAAAAAAGTAAGTTCTGAGATAAATGCATTTGAAATCTAAAGAGTAAATTCCAGACCATTTTTCATTTGTGTATACTTTAAAATCCACCTGGTTGATACACATCCTCATCAATCTTGCGTCTCTTCCTCTCAGCAGCAATTTTCCTTGCGTTGTGTTTCCTCTTAAAGCGCTTTCTTGTAGTGGCCTCCTGTTGTGCACTGCAGGTTTCTCTTCTGGTGTCTCTGCCTTTAGCTATGCTTTTAGCTGTTTCAGTTATAATTTCCCCAGCTGTTTGTTTCCTCACTGTCAATGAGCTTATGCAACCCATATTAAATTCTGAGACAGCACGTGCCACAGCTACTTCAAGTCTTGCTTTCGACACAAATATTGTCTTCGGGCAGAATCTCCATACTTTTGCATGGAGAGATTCATTAGCATTTTGAGTGCCTCCCTTACAGCACCGTGCCATCAAATTTTCATTTGACAGTCTTTCATATAGGGGTTTCACTTTGGTGGCGACATCTTCAGACAGCTTGAGTGACATGTGTGTGTGGCTCATTGGTTTTTGTCTAGTACTTTTTGCTCGATTGTAAAAGCACCACGATTGCTTGCCCTTAGGACATCTGGCATGGTTAGGTTTACTGTCTGTAGAGCTACAGTGATCTAAAGTAGCCATCACGGCATTTTCCATGTCCTTTACATTTGGCATATTTTTTACTATGGCATTTCTGTAACATTAGAAGTAAATTTTGTAATTCGACAGAAAATATCAAATTGATAAAATATATATTTTCTGCAATCGCTTTATAACCTGTAATATGCTGTCAATTTGTCAATGGTAGATTCCTTGAGTGTGCCTTCACCCTTGCCACCAAGTGTCACATTTTTGGCTCGCCACTCTTTGACAACATTTCTAAGGCCAGTACCCATGCGCTTCGCAATGTGGTTTACACATTCTTCTTTCCGGATGTCAATGTCAGGACCGTACACTTGCAAACTTTGAAGATAAGTGTGGGTCTTTGCATCACCATCTGATAACATTGTGGTGTATCGCATGTTACAATGTTCGATGGATCTTTTCCACATTGCTTCAGCAGCTGCGATCTCCATCCTTCCGGAGGATCCTTCAAAATTTATCTAAAAGAATAAATGCGTGCATATACATATATACATGCAAATACATATTTTTCTGGTTTATGGATATATCAAAATTATATTCATATACAAAACTTACCTGACATTCTCCTATTTCCACATGCACTTTCTTCCATTTGATAAATTCTGGTGAATCTGCTTCGAATTCAGTTGCTCGTAGCGCACACATGTGGCAATACTTTGACATCACTTCATAATCCACAACGAGTCCTGTCATTATGTCTATGACAAAGGCGATGCCATGAAGGGAAGTATGTCCTCTCTTGTGCCATGATCCATCGAATGATATTTGTGTATCGAGCACTTCACCTTCATCAGCAGTGTGCATGTTTCTCACAACTTGACACGACTTCCTAAGAATACTTTCCTTGAATTCTTTATTTCTTGCTTGAATTTTTTCAAGGTGTGCTTTCCATGCTGTTGGTGAAAGCACATTGATACCGGTTTCCATTCCAAACCGTTCCATTGCAGCATAACCAGCTCCCACAGAGACAAAAGCATCTACCATTTTCCTATTTATCAGGAACGGTGGTCGTTTTGTGGTTTCATCGGTGCTTATCCTGGGGCTGGTGTAAGTTTGTCCCATAATATTCTCACAACTGGTGCATCTTGCAGTCAATTTTCTTGTGAATCCCTATATGTAAAGAGATCAGATTTCCAAATACAGAATTCAGGATGATTGGACAAGGAGGGATAAAGAACTTTTTATAAACACAAAAATATGTGTAAGGAATTTTCTATAGTCAGAAAACTAATCAAGGCAGAGTAACTTTGTAATAATAAATGGAAAAAAATGTTTATAATTCGGAACAAAACGGGACAAAATGAAAATGATGAAAAGAGTGAAAATTTGGGATTATTCCGATATGTTTGAGGAGGATGGTCACTTTACCTGTACGTCACTATCCAGAATAACCATTTTTGAATGGCAAACACTGCAAGTCCAGTCTTTGATCAACTCTTGAATTGTAGATCTGTGCACTATATAAAATTCATCCTGCATTTCAGAAACAGGTTTTTCTTCATTATTTCTGAAGTATTCCAGTTTCTTAGTACTGGTCGCCTTCTCTTTGCCATTATCGAAATGAGCACTAGATGAATCATCTATTGCAGGTTTATTTCTCTCCAATTTAGCAACTATCGCCGCTTGTTTTGCTAAACGAACATCACGCTTCACTCTCCTCTTACTCTTGCGATATTTTCGGCTAATGAGATCCATTTCGCTCGTTTTATGCAAGCTAATTTCACTTCACCGTAAAATCTCACTCTATATTCTCTCGTAAACCAGAGTTTTGAAAGATTTCAAAAAATATGGTGTCTAGCGCCCGGAGAGACTGACCTCTGTCGGCAGCCACTGACCCTTTTGGGCCCGCTTAGAGAGTTACTGTACCTACTGTACATGGCCGCGTTACCGATAGCCGAGGGATACGCAGCCTGACCACGAACTCAGTCACATACAGTACTTTGTAAAAAAGCGTTCGTAGTTTAGTAGGCGCAGTCAAATGGATTCTGTTACAGAGCACGCGTGCATTTTAGAATCGTGAAACGCATTTTGGCCATTAGTGAAAATAAACAATTTCAAGGCCTCGCAGTTAATTTGGATTTCCCAAAACTCTAGCGAGCGGTTGAACATACTCAAAGAGCTAAATAATAGAGAGATATACCGAAAAACGAAGGTTTTAATTTTCGGCTCTTTTGCAAGGTTTCGGAAAAATAGGTTTTTCTAGTAGAAAGGCAACACTGAATTTCAAACCATGTTGTGTACGGTTGAACAAGGGTTCAAACTTGTCAAAAATGCAAAAAAAAAAAATCTTAAAAATGGTCGAAAATCACGATTTTTTCAGTGACCTCTCCCCTTAAGCAATACTAGCAGGTGTGGCAGAGCTTGAAGATATTAACGTCGCTACTCCGATAAACTGACTAGCTCTGAACAATTGTGAGCCAAGTCATTTCGTATTGTCAATTTCAAATTAGTTAAATAAATTTTTGTTAATTTATATGATTTTCTATACTAAAAGTATGTATAAATTTACTTTTTATCCTCATAAATAAAGAGTACTTTATATAATTAAAAATGGCTTACAACTTTCTTGAGTGCCAGATATATTAAGAGAAATTTATTGTTTAAAATTTTAATTATTTTGATGACATTATTTTAATAAAACTCTAACTCTAAATATTCTGTAGCAACTGATAATTTTTTAACTAAAATGTAATATTTTCTTTTCTTTTTCATATAGCGTATACAAATCGCATTAAATAATTTTTCAAAAGAATGTAGCTAAATTCTTGGAATGTTACTCGTTGTCTATTACGAATTGGTTACAAAAATATAAACATATCGATACGCCTTTCAATATAGTTCAAATAAAGTAGTTTCATTTGCGTGTAGAAGATTCATGATTCCGCAATAAAGTCTTCCGACGGTGGTTCATATTTTCCAGGACGATTAAGTAATTTTCCACTTCGTTGAATCGCAATTTCAAGCTTTCGCGATATTCACTCTATATACAATGCTTCGGAACGCAACTTTTCAAGCCAACTAAATTAAGTTGTTATTTATTTAATGCAATTAAATAAAAGATGAATAAGAATAAGAAAGACCACACTATGCAAAAATTTGGAAAAATTCTAAGATTTAATTTCTGATTTCGTTTCTTCCAGTGTTGAAGCCTAATGTTTAACCCTCTAGGGACGAGAGGGACTCCAGAGTCCCATTCAGATTAACACATTTTTATTTACGTTCCATCAATAAGATCGAGATTTGATAGGTATAGTGACCTTTAGTAGGCAGAGAAGAAACTGTTGTACCATCAGAACCCGAAATTAAACTTTTTTTTTGTTATAAACAAATTAAAAAAAAATAAAAAATAAAATTAACGAGTAGCTTCCAAATCCGAAGTATAAAATAGACAATTAGATCAAAAAAATTCTACGTTAAGTTTAAAACATCCCCGTACCTAGAGGGTTAATGTTTCATCATGCCTCTTCAGTTGTTGAATGTCAAGATTTAAAACATCTTCCGAGACGCGAAAATCTTCCAGTTGCTCTGCTCTTACTGCATAAAGCATTTAAAAAACCCACTTATTCGGACATGCACCCATTCCCAAAACCAGGACACAAGGAGAATGCACAAAACGTGTTCGAACTACGTTTTTCGGGGAAAAATTAATTTCTACTAAAATATATTATATTCATTACAGCAGTTAATATAGCTGAAGCATAATTCTTTGTGCAAGCTCGTAAGAAAACAAAAATACTGTACATAAAGCAACAAGCAAGAGATACGTTAAGCATAGCAATCTTAAAGCAGTAAATGTAAAAAAAAATTGTGCTTACATATGGCACATTATGCGATCAATACAGTGATCCAACGTTGTATTCCAAATTTCCTATATCCTGGACGAATCAAAAATACGTTATTAACTCGATGAATAAAGTTGAGAAAACTCTTGAATATTACAGGGGACACAGTATGACCGTAAAATCTGGAATCTTCATGACTGCAGAAATTAGTGACAAGGATGCCATTCTGCAGAAGTGGCACTCGGTAAAGTGAAAACGTGGAAATATTTATCTAGACTTCGATAATACATTTAAACAGAAACCGAATGGATTCTAAAAAGTGGAGAGTAATGTCTCGCAGAAAAGAGACATTTTTACACTAGAAAGCATACAATGTTCTGAAACTTCAAATTGTTGATCGTGATATCTAGAAAACCCCAGAATCATCTTCCGCGTTGAGCTTATTATCCTTTGCGGTACTCGTTCGCCGAATGACTGCAAATTCTTAAGAAATTACGGTACAAAAGCAACACGTTACCCGCTCTTCTTTTAAGCACCACGTCTTCCTTGTTGGGTACATCCCGCTTGAGTTCATGGGTAGCTGCTCTTCCAGGAATCTTTCTGCGAATATCTACTTTGATTTTGCGAAGTTCTGTTGGACTTATTTCTGTGCCTTCAGGTCCTTTAAATAAAGGCGTTGCATCGCTTGATGTTTCACACCTAAAGTGCAGAATAATATTAATATAGTATAAAACTGTATTGAAAAATTAAGTCAACTAAATTTGATATTTTATCCGAATATAAGTTAACGCTTGGTTAGTGAACTTTTCTGTATATAGCCGAAATCATATTTAATTTTGACAGAAAATTCCACGACCCGACGATGAAACCTTAAAATTGTTCTTTGTCTATGAAATCGACAGTTAATACTTACTTTTTCGAAAGCACGGTAACTTTAGGTGTATAATGCTCGGAAGTTCTTCTATGTCGGCTAGGTGGAGATCCGCTCCTACTCCCGCGAGGTCGGCTGCATCTTCCTTCGTGAAGTGGTAAGCCCATATTACGAGCGCGTCGTATCTCATACTCCATAGCCATTTTTCTTTTCAGTCTATCATGCCTGTCCATTTTTTCTTGTTCGATCACCCATTCGCGCCTACGGCGTCGCCTCTCCTCTTCCGTTCTTGCACGTAGAACCACGTCGCTATCTTCGTTACGCGAAGGCTTAGGTTTTTCATCACGATGCGTATTCCTCGATGTATGCCGTTTCATTCCTATATACAACGTAGCAAAGATATTTAGATTATATTATGTATCTAGTATCAACGAATTTCCTACTTGGTTGGTCAAACGCAACATTTGAAAAGGTTTGTACTTTATACCGAATTGACGTAAAAGAAATTACCTTGTTATCGCGCAGAAAAATGACGAGCAATGAACAGAATAACCAGCAAATAAAAGCGTAAGAATTAAACGTACGAGTGCCTGTTATTTGTAAACTTTAAAAAGGAAACGCCGCGCACACGCGCTTATTATTCAGAATGCCGCCAATGTAGCCAACTGCAGCTTTGGGAAACCCAGAATTTCGATACGCCAACTAGTGACAGAAAATTGAACTACTGAGAATAGGTCGAGATCCGTCGAAGTTCATATGATTATGAGTGTTTATATAGACATGTTGTGAAAAAGGAGTGTTTTTAAATTTTTTTGAATACTAAATTTTTACTTGTTCGATTAATAAATACTTATTCGGAATGTTTGGTGGGATCCGGACCTACTTTCAATAGTTTGCCAACTTACCACCATAGCGCTGAAATCTAAGCCACGCCTCCAATTAGGGGCAGTGATGCCAGAATCGTGGGACGTGGGACAAATGCTTACTCCCCACTATGACCTACCGTCGACACCCACTTTCCTCCCATCACACTAAAGAACACTAAAGAGGTGAGTATGCGCATCCGCCATATTGGGTCCCCTGGAGAGAGAAGATTATTGAGTACCCGCCTTTTTGAGTATTGCCAGATTCACTTTATAAACAAAATATGCGTTGTTGATATTGGTACATGGTAGTACGACACATTATTAGAGTATTATATTACACTTAAGTTTATATTTGGTTTATAAAGCGACTTTGACAATACTCAAAAAGGCGGGTACTCAATAATATTCTCTCTCCAGAGGACCCAATATGGCGGATGCGCATACTCACCTCTTTAGTGCTCTAATTACACTTAAGTTTATATTTGGTTTATAAAGCGACTTTGATAATACTCAAAAAGGCGAGTACTCAATAATATTCTCTCTCCAGAGGACCCAATATGGCGGATGCGCATACTCACCTCTTTAGTGCTCTAATCACACTGCACACAAGCATTTCTACTCCTGTCCGTGTGACCTGCCTGTTGGGCTGCCGAGCACACGGACAGGAGTAGGGACATGCTTGTGTGTAGTGCGATGGGAAGAAAGTGGGGGACGACGGTAGGTCATAGTGGGGGTAAGCAATTGTCCCACGTCCCACGGTCCCACGATTCTGGCATAGGGGGTGCCTTTCGTTTCGCGCATTAATTAACACATACACAGGTAAGGGGTAAGGGCACAACGTGGGTACCCGTTGATTTACGAGTAGAAAAACAAGCTTGGCCACGAAATGCTAAAAATGCATACATATTTTTCTTCGAAAGGTGTTAATCGTGGTTGTTAATACAGTTCAATGTTAAATACGTTCAGCGCCAAAGGCTGCTTTCAGCGCCATAAACTGCTACGCGCACCATGTAGTACTGTACATAGAATACATATATATATCGATCGGTAATGCGGTGCACATGGTCTCTTTTCGTAGTTGTTAAACTTACGTAGAATTTATCCTTAATTCTGTCCCGTGATAATTTGTAATTTATACTTAAAAACAGGGACCCGGAACGGAACAGAACCGAAAACGATAAACGAAATATTTTTTCGGAACAGAAACACAAACGAAACGAAATTCTTAACCCTGTTATAGGAGTGAAAACGATATAACCGAAATAAAAATTCCGACTAATTTTAAAAGCCAGAAATAATTTGTTACGTACTTACGAAACAATTAAAAAGTTAAATAAAACTGATCAAAATCTGGAATCTCAAGTGGACTCAAGTTCACCTGAAGAAATGGATGAAGTAGAAATTGTTGATGTAATGAAATAACCGGTTCGGAACAAAATTTGTTTTTCGTTCTGATGGAAACGAAATATTTTTCAGCAGGACCGATATTAACCGAGACGAAATTATTATTATCGAAGCTGAATCGAAACGAAACGAAAAAACATTTCGTTCCAGATCCCTGCTTAAAAATTTTATATTGTATATTTTATTCTACCTTTTTGTGATTTATTTGATAATACTCATTACCGTCCTCGACTTTTCAATGTACTTGGCGTAATTTTTTTACCTTTTTTAAGTGTTTTATGGTAGATTTAGTCCCGTCAATTAAATAATTTAAAAATCAATAAATATTCTCGCGCGACAGTCTAAGCCGAAACAGAACCGGTGTCAGGGAAGTATTTGCGGCCGAGCGATCGGTGAGAAGTGTGTAGGATGGTTCAGTCTTACCGGTCGGTAAAGTGTTAACTGTGACACAGTCGAGCAGAATAAGTGGACTTGCGTCGTTCTGCCTAAAGTGTCCGTAAATTATTACTCTATTGTTTATTATTATTTACGTTAATTATGCGAATATTGAATATTGGGCAAAATGAAGGAAATATACGTTTATATCGTAAAAAGAAAACAAGGAAACATTGCTAAGAAGAATCGGTGGTTAGAATTTTAAACGACAATATCACGGGACATGCGGCATTTTTCTTCACAACCACAGATATTTCGCAACTGATTCTATTCGCATGGCTAAATGACAAGAGGAAAAACTTCCATCTTTTGTCAATATTTCGAGTCAAGACTGAACTTATATATATATATACGACGAATGTGCCATTACGACTTCGTCGACTTCAATATTTGTCAACATAGGACTTATTACAACATGCGATACCCGACTGAAGAACGTATAGAAAAACATCGTACAGAAACAGGTCTCGAACGATAATGTCGTAATTCGTTCGTCTTGCTCCGATCATTATTCAGGATAATATATATTCAAATTCGTTACTATTAAAACTAGTGTGATGTATGTCGTGTTTCGGGTTATTTCCGGCAGGAAAACTTCACCAATCCATTTGGTACAGTTTTCAACGAAGTAGGATAGAAATTATGGGACACCTTTGTGCCTGAGACAGACGAGCGAGTTTCCAAACGGTCATTTAGCGGTCGTCAACTTAGGCATTGAAAAATCGACACTTGGGGGTATTATAAACCAAGTCTTTCCGAGGACTGCGTCGTGGCCTGAACAAGACAGGTTTTGGACAACTGCGATGCCGAGAAACATTCGTGAATGTATCGCGTTACCGACGACGACGCATGATCGTTATACTTTATCGGGGAAATATAACATTTTAAACGTTATCTGCTGCGTTTTATTATTTTATGCCCAAGCGACAAAACTTGCTCGTCTGCAGCATGTCTTATATACCGATTTCCGCGAAGTAGATAATTTGAAATTATAATTGTTCATAATTACATTCTCTTCTTGGTGTTTAGAAAATGTTGGGATCCTTCGTAAACTTCTATTACTGCTTCTATATACGTACAACGTGATACAAATACTTTGAATTCCTTGTCTTGCGTTGCACCTTTATGCTGCGACGGTTCAACTCTGACTAGAGCACTAAAGAGGTGAGTATGCGCATCCGCTATATTGGGTCCTCTGGAGAGAGAATATTATTGAGTACCCGCCTTTTTGAGTATTGTCAAAGTCGCTTTATAAACCAAATATAAACTTAAGTGTAATATAATACTCTAATAATGTGTCGTACTACCATGTACCAATATCAACAACGCATATTTTGTTTATAAAGTGAATCTGGCAATATTCAAAAAGGCGGGTACTCAATAATCTTCTCTCTCCAGAGGACCCAATATGGCGGATGCGCATACTCACCTCTTTAGTGCTCTACTCTGACTCTGAGCAGCTCTCACTGTTCAGTGTTCGAGACAGTTCGAGATGTACGCAACGCACGCGACTGGTGCTAGTCCAGTACAATCCTGACCAATCACGATTTTCGGCAACATGGCGCAGCCTATGCGAGATGACCATTCTACCGCCAAAATATTTGAAGCGTTTCTCGGAGTGTGGTATGCAGTAGCGTGTTAAAGAAAAAGTTATTAAAAACAATGGTTCAGTGCACTGTGCCTTTGTGCAAAAACAGATCAGAATTTTATCGTAATTTGGTTTCTGTTATTTCGAACAATAAATGATATTGAGTCGGTATCTCTGCTTTAATTCACCTCATACATTTTAATAATTATAGATGCATATTTCTCGTCAATTTTCATTATTTTTACAATTTATATTTGCGAATAATCACTCCGTTATATACTTACAATTGGACGTCTGTATGTACTAATCTGTAGCAAACACTTTTTCATAATTAGCGGTACGAAGCATGCATAGAATACAACCAATCAAATCCAGGCAGATATAGGTGCTCCCCCCCCCCCCCTTCCGTTCGCAGAATCACGATCACGGTCGTGATTAAAGTTAAATCACGCCCGTGATCGTGATTTTTTTACCTCGGGTGAATTTGCTCACTGCATTGAGCTATAAGAATACCTGGAGAGGGAACAGCAATGGGAAGAAGTAGAGGCGACAGCGGTCTGAGGGAAATAGATGACGGGTGAACCTATCCTTCTTCTTCCTATTATCCCTCTCACTCTGTACTCTTATGTAGTAAATTATAGACGTCATGTCGTGTTTGTTTGTAAGACAGAGAGTGGTTCACCCGTTATCTTCCCTCTTTCTCGGACCGGCCGCCATTGCTCTGTTCCCTCTCCAGGTATTTTTTTTTTGGTTTTCTGTTTTTCCTGTGGTTAGCAGGAGGCATTTCAAGCATTATTATCGCTTATATAGCCCAACGAACTATAGTCTCTTATCTTTTCCTCTCCTCTCCCTCCGGTCCCAGCAGCGAGCGTCGTACCGGGAGGAAAGTGGTGGGGTCACCCATCTTTCTCCAGTACCCGCCCCGTGATGCTTAACTTCGGTGATCTAACGAGAACCGGTGTGTCCATCACGGCCAGCGCCGCTGGTCTCTCCAGGTATACTTATAGCTCAATGTTTATGGGAGGTCGGTAACTGGATCATCATTCCCTTTCAATTTTCAATAGTCGACCACAGCGGTCGACTTCTGAAGCTAACTGCATTCACAATGAATGCTAATAGTCGACCATTAACTATAATATAAGAGGCTCTTAATAAAGCTTTTGGCAAACATATATTCTATCCTGCTCCTATCCAAAGCAATAAAAAAAGATCTCCAAAAGAAAAACTGCCAAGTGCAATTTCATCTGCTGAATGGCGCGATTTTTTTTAAAAAAAACACGAAGTGAAAGAAAATATTGAAATAGCAAAGCGTCAGAAAAAGGAGGAAAGATTGAAAAATCAAGAAGAAAAATCCAAGAAAATAGCAATAAAAAAGGATAAAGTAAAAGAATGTAAAAAGAAGAAGCAAGAAAAATTTAAAAAATTGTAACAGAGAGTTATAAAACAAGAAAGGATTTCATTATATTTAAGATAATTAAAATTGTATATTCGTTTCTTATGGATTAATGTTCTACAAAGTTTATATAATTTATTTATAGAATACCTACTTTAAAAACTTAAAATTTGTTACTGCTTCCTATCTTAAAAACGAAAAACTTAATTTACATTGGAAAAAAAAATAATTTCTATTTCTTATTAAAATTTTGATAAAGTTTTTAAAAGAACTTATTTTAATTACGCATTATTCCTGTCATTATTAATTATTTACTGATGTTGCACATTATATTTAAAAATAAATTTTAGTTTGTAATGCGCACATAAACTATTTTGAATTTCATATTAAAAAAGGTGGTCGACTACTTATAGCTATCGGACCGGTCGACTTTTAGAGTTAAGCGGTCGATTATTAAAGCATTCGGACACTTTATTTTTAACGCTAATTATTTATTTTCCCCGAACTTTCCTACTAACACAAAATATTTAGTGATACATTAAATACATTTGAATTACTTCAATACATTTTATATATTTTATAACATTGATTGTTTCTTTTTTTCAGTACTTTTCATTCGAGTTTAGCTTTAAGTGGTCGACTACTAGTGCTTTCACCCTATACTATGGTTTTGCTATTTTTTCAGTTTTGAAACGTTTACGTATTTTTTAATGTGAATAAAAAGAAAGTTTAAAAACCAATATAAATTTTCACCCAACAAAATTAAAGTAAGAAAAATCAGTCATTAATTCACTCGTGACAGTCGTGACCGTCGCGTCATGGCCAAGTGGGAGTCAAAGCACGGTATGTAATAGGGTCAATAGGGACATTTACCCTACATATATCGTAGCGTTGCGTCGGTGATTCGGTCTGTTTGGGCCAAGAAATGCTGCAAAGTTGACAGGAATACATGATACTACTTCGCGGAGGTGGCACGCAACAGCTGTGCGAGAGAGAGAGAGAGACAGAGAGAGAGAGAGAGAGAGTGAGATATCTGGGGGGGGGGTAGCCGCTAGTGCGTGCGACAAGGATAGAGATAGATGGTGTGCCACCAACTTTGGTTATGTTCTCCTGCTTCTGTATCAGGGGCACATAACCAAAGTTGGTGGCAGGCCATTTATCTCTATCCTTGTCCCACGCACTAGCGGTTCTCTATCTTTCTCTCGCACAGCTATTGCGTGCCACCTCCGCCAAGTAGTATCATGTGTTCCTGTCAACTTTGCCAAATTTTCAGATCCAAACGTATCTAGCGCTACTAAAGTACATACATTTGACCGCTAGGTGGTCATTGTTACAACAACATTTCACGGTCGGTAAATTAAACAACTGCTTAAACACTTTTCAGGAACAATAAACAATGTTATTTTTACATAATGATTGCATAGTATATCATAATGGCTCTCTAAGAAGACTAGATTAATGTACCGTAATATTATACGAACGAAAGGATCATTATAATTATTTAAAATATTACTGTATGTTAAATTAAGTTGCGCACGCAGTGAGTCGTGACTTCCGAGTTTGTAATTGTATCCGACTATATACGTAGTACACCAATTTCGATAGTTTCAATTGTATAATTGTGGAGGAAAGCGATAATTCTGTGGACAGTAAAAAGTACTTTCGTACTGTTGACCGTACTTTCTCCGCGTATGCCGTCTATGGGCGGTATTCTTAAACGTGTCTTAAGCAAATGCTTAAGATCATCTTCCCAGTCAGCCACGTCCATTTGAGCAGATTTTGCTCAACGCCTGACTACAAATGTTTGTGACAGAAAGACTACAGATTTGATACAGGATTTGTTATATTCGATGATGAAAGCATACTGACAGCAGAAAGCCGACAGATTGTGCTGCCTTAACCTGCGAGCAGATTGGCGGCAGGGTCTGCTGTACAATTTAATGTCAGAAATCGAGCAGACCCTGCGCACCGCGATCTGACGGCAGATAGGCTGCAGAAATCGAGCAAATCCTGTTGACATAGCCTGCGAGCAGTTTGGCGGCAGACACTGCGGAGAATCTGCTAGTACAATTTAATGTCAGAAATCGAACAGACCCTGCGCAGCGCGATCTGACGGCAGATAGGCAGCAGAAATCGAGCAGATTCTGATGTCAGGATCTGACGGCAGAATGGCGGCAGAAAGTAAGGAGAGTCTGCTGATACAATTTAATAGCAGGAATCGAGCAGACTCTGCGCAGCGCGATCGGACGGCAGATAGGCAGCAGAAATCGAGCAGATTCTGATGTCAGGATCTGACAGCAGAATGGCGGCAGAAAGTAAGGATAGTCTGCTGATACAATTTAATGGCAGGAATCGGGCAGATCTTGCGTACCGCGATCTGACGGCAGATAGGCAGCAGGAATTGGGCAGATTCTGCTGACATAGTTCACGACGCGAACACGTCAGGCGGCGATCGGGCGAGCGCTTCTCGCTTGCGAAATAGCACCGTGGCGGGAATAAGTGGCCGAGGGCTCCATCATTCAGGGCTCTCGAGTACCACTCGCATTTGCCGGCATTTCACTGCGGAGTATATATTTGGTATACCCGTCTCCAAGGGCGGTATTATCAGTCGTTGCTTAAGACTAAGATCGTCTTAAGCATCCGGCATCCTTTACTAATCTACTAGACTAGTAGAGGATGCCGCGTGCTAAAAACTAAAAAACGATTGATGATAATACCGCCCTAAGGTGACTGAATGAATAGTAGTTATCATTAATTCTTTTATATTTGGAAGAACTGCCTTTAAAAGTTTAAATAATTATTTTGAGCCTCCCTGGCATTCAATTGACTAACAACCTGCTAAGTAAAATATTAAAAATGTTATAATATTATCTAAATACATGGTTTTCCAACTTTTCTTTCTTCCATAAAATATGGTAGGAATCAGATCTTTCAAGTCGGTCTTATAAAAGTGTTCTATATATTATTTACGCTTAAGACTTTCGCACTGTTTTTAAATCTATACTATTATATAAAATTGCCTACTGTGTCCGCATTAAATTATGGTTTTGCGGTCAGATTCTGACATCAGGATCTGCTTGATTTCTGCCGCCAATCTGCGGGCGGTTTTTGTCAGCAAGATCTGATCGAAATCTGACATCAATCTGCGGTCAGATCCTGATGTCAGGCTCTGACCGCAGAACCATAGTTTAATGCGGACATAGTAGGCATCGAATCTGACGTCAGGATCTGCTCGCTATCTGCCGCCAATCTGCCGTCAGATCGCGCTGCGCAGAATCTGCTCGGTATCTGCCGCCAATCTGCCGTCAGATCGCGCTGCGCAGGATCTGCTCGATTTCTGCTCCCAATCTGCGGTCAGACCACGGCAGCAGGATCTGCTCGGTATCTGCCAGTATCTGCCGTCAATCTGATGTCAGATCCTGACATCAGGCTCTGACCACAAAACCATAGTCAAATGCGGACATAGTAGGTCCCGAATCTGACATCAGGATTTCCTCGAATCTGACACCAATCTGCTGGCATACTGCGGTCAGTTTGTTTATTGGGTAGGCGGCATCTTAAGCAAATGCTCAAGACGATCTTAAGAACATGTGACGTCATACAAGCATTTACTTATTTCAACAAGATTTTCCTCAAGCAAATGCTTAAGCACGACCTTAAGCATTTGCTTAAGTCACGTTTATGAATCTAGGCGGCATCTTAAGCAAATGCTTAAGACGATCTTAATCTTAAGACACGTTTAAGAATACCGCCCTATGCCGTACATATGGGGTGGTATGGCCCATGGGGATTGGTGGGGAATGTCCCGCAAGGTCCGATAGGCTCGAGACGTTATTTCGAGTCGCAAGCGGTTTTCAAAGCGTAAGAAGAGCGATACGCATTTGCGCTTTGTCGTTATTGTTAATTATTTTCGAAAACAGAGTTTGCCATATTCGGCGGTAGTCGCTCTCAACATAGTATGTACGTGACTTTATATTATATATAGTATATTGCATGTGCATACTATATATAATCGCGATAAGTATGCGCTTGCGTACTGCGTCACACTTATCACTTATGAATCAGCTGATGAAGAAGGAGGATTGTTGCTGCCAATTTTAACGCCAGTGGAAGAAAAGTTGATAAATATGTCGTTGAACACGGCCCACGCGAACGGCGGTGTTCTCATACACGCCGGGGAATGGTAAGATGTGGCGGTAAAACCTTCTCTCATCGTTCTTCCGATTATGATCGTTGGCTCGCATGTTGCTGATTATGACGTTTATGCAACGTAGTACTAACTACGTTGTGGCCTACCATATACAGTTTCCTTATCATCTCGATACTTCTCCCTGCGTTTGTAATAACGGCTACTCCGACACAGAAATATATATTTCCTTCTAGCATACTATTATTCTGCGACAATGTTACCATGGAGTTCCACGGGCAAGAGCAGCCAGAGTTCCTTGGAACCAAGCGTGGCCGTTTGTACCTAACGACTCACAGGATGATCTTCAACGCTAAAGATCCCAAGGAGAAGATGCAGTCGTTTAGCTTTCCGTTCATAACGCTGAGCGAAGTCGAAGTGGAGCAACCGATGTTCGGGGCTAATTACATCAAAGGCAAATGTCGCGCCCAACCGAACGGCAACTGGATAGGGGAGTGTAAATTCAAGTTGCACTTTAAAAGCGGCGGCGCGATAGAGTTCGGGCAGGCCATGTTGAGAGCGGCGGTAATGGGTAAGCACTTTGCCACTCGGTTCGCCGCCTTGCTCGTTCGGAAGGATCATTCGCGATGTTTCTATGAATACTGTATATGCGTCCGCTTACTTCCAGCTCAGCGTAACGGACCTTCGTCCGACGCACCGCCGCCGTACCAGCCGCCGACATCGAACTGGTACGCCGCACCGCCGCCTGCTTATCAGGCTGCTCCAACCGGATATTACGGTTGGGTGCCGCCGACCAACGCGTTTCCAGAGGTGCCACCAGGTTAAGCGTTTATTTCCGCCTAACAATTCTTCAGCTTTATGTCAATAGCTTTTATTAACTTTCTCTTTTTATACGCCTACGAATATACAGCAAACAGCGTATATATGACGGACATGCCACCTCCGTACCCTGGTATAAACGTACCTTATCAAGGATACGCGAGCGGCGCGCCGCCTCAAGGTGCATGGGGCGGTTCTGGTCAGCAGCCTGCCTGGACACCACCGCAGCAAAATGGCGCGCCTGGATGGGCTAATCCAAATTATAATAATCAGCCAATGTCCCAAGCAGGTGCGTACCCGAACTACGGGCAACCGACTTATAGTAGCTATCCGCAAAATCCACCGCCATACACTCAGTATCCTCAAAGTAATACTACTTACCAACAATCCGGATATTATCCGCAACAGAATCCTTACAATCCTTATTGATCTAATTACCGAACAGTACGATACGATAATACACGTGTATCTTATGCATGTTTATATTACATATTTCACGTGCGCGATGCGTATCTCGTGAACCCTAATACCTTTGGGATTAATCAAATTTTCGAAAGTAGATCGAATTTTAAAGTAGATCGCGCGATATCGTGATAACTGAAATGCAGCACAGTCCATTTCCTCGAGACGTTAATAACGCACGAGAATTATAGAACTGGCAGAGAAATACAGAAACATTTATATTCCCATACTTGCAATAATACACGAACAGATCGTGCGATAATGTAACGTATCTATACAGAATAAGAGATACAAAACTACTTTCAAACGCTTCTTTCGAATCAAGTGTATTTATAAATGATGAAAGAAGAATATTACCTACTATTGTTACCTAATATATCAAAGTATTATGATTTCGTTGTCTCAGTGATATTACAGCTTTGTGATAATCATTATAATACGCTAAACATGCCATGTTATTAAAATTTAGTCCAGTATAACTCGCTGTTGTTTATTTAAACCCACCAATTGAAAAATCTCGCTTTATTATATAATGACGATGACGATAAAGATCCTCAGAAAAGTGCTTCGATAAATGACGCTATTATAGTTTCCATATCGTCCGGCAAACCCGAAGGTTCCGAATGTGATGCAATATTGTTGCATAACTGGTTTGGTCGACTCGATGTAAGGTTGACTTTCACTATGCTCAGTTATTATCTCACACTTGTCAGAGATAGTTCAGAAATACTTTAAGTCTCATATCATAGGCTCTTGCATTCGCTCGCATAAATCGGCCGGAAGTGCACAAGATAATAAATTAACTTTCTACCTTTCCTCTGCAAAAAAGCATTAGAAACCATTTTATTTCGAGTTCACTCACGATCAATCAAACTATCTATATCCCGTGACAAAGTAATATCTCTGCTAATAGCAATAAAATAGAGATATTTGATAGTTTATTGGATTCTCAGAGTAAATATTTAAAAATTCACTCGCCTTATTATTTGATAAATTATCGGATAGATTATTTCGGGCCACTACTGTAACATGAATTGAGTACTAATCAAATTAATTTACATAAAAAGTCAAGCCATAAACTATTGAAATAATTTGTCGAAAGATCCTTCGATAATAACGAAAATGCCAAACAATTTTAAATTCACTACATCAAAAATATACACGTGTATGTAACTCTACGTACTTACTTGCCATTAAGCATTTCTATCATCGAAATCGTTCGTATTTATTCGTATTAACGTTATATACCTTCTCTCCCTTGCAGATGCAAAGGCAGCGGAAGCTGCTCAAAGTGCATATTATGATCCAAGCAGACCACAGTGTGCCTATGTCCCACCTCCTGCGTACTATGTGAGTAACACACGGGAAAAATCATTCAAAGGACTCGTGATCGTTACGTGAATTGTGTGCTACTGTAATTTTTTTTAGGAAAG